>JAGDYQ010000031.1:4574790-4955346 GCA_021962125.1 Bulinus truncatus | reverse complement strand
TAAAAAACACGTTTACTTAGATATTCTGAAGCACTCAGCAGCTTAGTGCGCAAGTCTGGTGCGCCTCACCTTAAAACCACCTCTGACATTTTAAGTTGTTGTTTTTGTTCGCCTTGCTCAAATATATTCAGCGGCTACTTTTGGGGTGGCGATATAGGGCGATATCTCAAAAAAGCTTCACGTCTGAGAGGCTCCGCGTTAGGAGAATTATCGTGTCAACTGGTTTTAATAAAACCTTACCCAGTGTCTCGATTTACGATAATCCCCTTTCCCCCCACCGCCAGGTCAATTAGGCCGCTTATAAATAGAGTGAATCTGTATTCAAAAATTTAAGCAATATATCTACAATGGGATAATCATTAAGAAATCTTCCATAGACATTATGTCTTTTAACAATGATTGCGGTACTTTAATCTACAACTTGCAGGCTTTAAAATGTAATATCCAATACGATAATAGCGGTCTCGCTTCTGCGTTATATCGAAAGATGAAATCAAGAATTCAAAATGGAGTCTTGCCGGCGTCTCGATTCGATTACATTTTTTTTTTTTTTTTAAATTTACAGTTTTGAATAGTTTCTGCAGTTTTTAAAACATGAAACCCAAAGTGTAAAATATTTTTTTATTTTTCGTATTTCTATAACATATTGCATCTTCAAATTGTAATAAAATCTTGAAAAAATCGGATATGCCCGAAACTAAAAATAACTTAGCCTACTGATCAAACCTAAGGGAATATAACTCTATAAGAAAAGGTTTTGCAGGGTTCAGCAAGTATGATATAAAACACACTCCCACGTGAACATTATTTCAGGTTATTGTATTGTGATGCGAACGTTATCAGTGCCTTGAGAGTTGCTGTTTAAAAAACTGGACTGACGCAAATAGTTTGGAAAAGATATTCCGAGAAATGGATTTTAAATAAAATCGTTCTTTTCTTTATTTAATTAAATTTTTTTGAAAATCCATCGGTTAGGCAGATAATGTCAAAAATTTAAAAATAAAATTATAATTATTTATAACGCTGATATATATTTTGATAACAATATATTTTTTATTAGCATTCAGTCTCATCTTTTGTTATTTTTGGCTTTATTTAAAAACTATAAATAGCTCAATCAGGTTCGATTGGACCTACTTGCCTAGCTCCCCATTCAATCAGTAATTTTTTTTTTCCCATTTAAAAGAAGAAAAAACCAAAAATCAATGCATCGATAAACGAGGCTAAACCGCAATGCAAATTAAATACTCCTTGAAAGAGCCTCATCTATTGGCAAGTGCAGTCTTTTCTTTATTTTTTTTTTTTGTTTTATTTTTACAATAGTCGTGCACATTGTTTCATTCTCCCCCCAGCGGTGAGGCAATGTCGAACAAAACACACACAATGTCAGCTGCATGCTGGAGGCAAATTAACCAAACCATGACGAGGACCTCCTTCAGGGCTACCTCAGGACAGAAGGACTTGTTTGAGGACATAGTTTAGTGATACATCATAAACGTGTCAGAAATATTGACAAGGGCTGTTAAACATTTCCAGCGGCTGCACATTGTTGTAGTTTTGTCTCCCCTTAGGCCGAGTTGCGGGTACTGGCTCTTTTTTTTCAATTTGCTTTGTTTTGTTTTTGTCTGACTTGATTTTATTGTGCAAGCTGGGTCGTAATTTAGAGCAAAAAAATTCATACCGATAATCCATAATCCATCATTCCATATAATCCATTTCTAGTACTTTCTTTTATCGACCTTAATCGCATTCACAAAAATATCCAGATACCATTTTATTGTAAAAAAATATTTTTCGATAATTAAATTAACAATTTCTAAATGTTGTATCTTTTATTAAATAAAATGATGTAATTAAATATGCATGCATTTCAACAATAATTATTGTTTCATATGTTTTAAAACATTTCAATAATTCATGTATAAATTTAATAATTCGTGTATAAATTTAATAATTTATGTCGCACTTTATGTGAGCCCACGACAAACACTCATTAAAAAAAAAACAAACATAAAAAACGTACGACCTTCAAATATCATCAAACTTTTGAATTATTTTTCTTGAATTATCCTTGAAAAGTTTCAATCAAAATATAAACAATTTTGAATACATTATTGGACACGGACTATTTCAACAAACAAAATGTATATTGTCTATTTAAGAAGACATTAGGACGGATGGGCGCGTTGTGTAGATACTTGACTGTCGACCTGAGAGTCCCTTGGGAATTTTTCCAGGAGATATTCCTTTCAAAGTCGGCCCACAAGTCCACCCAGCTTTAAATGGGTACCTGACTTAAGTTGGGGAAGTAAAGGCAGCTGGACGGTATGCTAACCACACAATCCCGTCATATGCCAAGGTTATAGAAACAGATGAATTCTACACTTCATCTGTCCCGACGGCCCACCAGGGCTAAGGACATTTTTTTTTATTTAAGAAGTCGTTGTACTCACTAGTTATCTGTGATAAATGCGTTTACGGTCTACAAATAGAACATCACTTGTATATATGTCATAATGAAAACAGCAGGGCAGCTGACAGAAAGTCCAGATCTAATAATCTTTTACTTCTGGAACCTCCACACCGCCTTTAGCAGCAATCAATAAATCAATACATTTTGAAAGCATTGGGGACCCCCTAAGGCAATGGCCCCTGGAAATCGTTTGAGTTTATCCCCCTCTCCTTACGTCGGCCTTGAAAGTAATTAACGCATTTCTTTAAAAAAAAAAGCGACATGTTTACGTATTTTTTTTCCTGACAATGTGGTTCAGTAAACATAACTTTTGTTTAGTAGTGTAGTTATGTCTTTACTTCGTGATTATTTTGATTTGTTTGACTGATACTGCTCCGCGGGTCGACCAATGTTAGAATGTGTAACTTTTAACTTGTACTACTAGCTCGTTTAAGGAAACTTCACGAAATGCTGAAGCGAGAAAATAAATAACTCTTATGAAAACAAGAAAGTTTTTTGTGTGTAGGTATATGTCCAGTAAGATTGTGTTGTTCTTGTACATTTACTGTCACAGGGAGGGGGGTGTAACAAGGGGACACAACTCTAGTTAAGTCAATGTCGTCCAAATTGCCAAGAAGCGTGACGAATTAGACTATCGAATGGTCTCCCCTTTGTCGATTCCCCTGCGATGATTCCCAAATCTATTCACAACTCACTGACGATATTGACAATGAATCTTATGTTTTTGTTTTGTTTTTTTGTTCGATTCAGGAATATGCCCCGTGCATGATTTGAATGTCCTCATACTTCTTCATCACAGTTTTCGTTATTTGTATGATCCATAGTACTATCTGGACTGTTTTTATCACTGGTAATACTTGTATGATCAATAGAAATGAAGTTTCATCATAACTCGGCTACCCATTGTGGTAACTTGCCATTCTTTCAGCTCCACGCCAACCTAAACATACAGGTATTCGTCTCATTCGTTTCTGATAACACTGTTAAGGTATTACAATAAATCAGCAGCGTAAAATGAAAGGGGGTGAGAGGCGAGGGCGTGGCACCATCTTTGTCTAGGCTCTACAGCGGAACATTGCTGGATTCATCTAGGGCGACACTTACTTTATTTAAGACTTAGAACGTCTCCTTCTGTGTACTTTAAGTGCCTAAACACATCAATGTTATAGTAATGAAACATATAATCTATCACAGCCTGATTGAAATAGTGTTATATTTGTAGCTAATTTAAAGCCTGCTAAAATACACCTACACTGGTATGTTCTACAGTTGTGACAGGACGAAGTCGTCAGACTTGGTCTTCTTGTTAACTTTCACTATCCTTAAAATAGAAGATAGTGCTATGCTGGTATATAAAGTCTAGTATAATAAAATAATGGCGATTTGGGTTTTGCGTTAAATCGAAAGTAAAGAATTAATACAACGGTATTCCAGTTTAAAATACAATCATGAACAAATCGGGTTTGCCCGAAACAAAAAAAAATAACCTAGCCTACCGATCAAGCCAAAGGTGATATAACTCTATGCAAAGGTTTTGCAGGGCACGACTAGTATAGAAATATTATTCGTGCAAAAAAGTTGATTTTTTTGTTTAAATCATTAACTACGAAATCGGAGAACTGGATAAAAGTTTTTTTTTAGAATAGTTGTCAACTTAGACCTTTAAGGAAAGACACATCTGGTAATAATAAATCAACATTTAGAAGACAAAAAAAAATATATTGCACTAATACAATCTAATTATAATGGCAGACTTTTGAATAGAAATGAAAATACATAGTTCACGTTTCGAGAGTAATGCTGAAAATTAGAATGAATTGACAAATATATAATCAACAGAAACTGGGCTAAATGAAAGACAACAGCGAACTATTGCAAAGTTACATAGAAAAATAGAATCAATGAGAGTTAAGCCCCTTTCAATCTAACGTTTACTAGCTGTATGGGGCTGAAATCAAGGACATCCCCAAATATCAACTAATACTCAAATTTATCCCCAAATATCAACTAATACTGAAATTTATCCCCAAATATCAACTAATACTAAAATGTATCCCCAAATATCAACTAATACTCAAATTTATCCCCAAATACCAACAAATACTCAAATGTATCCCCAAATATCAACTAATACTCAAATTTATCCCCAAATATAAACTAATACTAAAATTTATCCCCAAATATCGCCTAATACTAAAATGTATCCCCAAATATCAACTAATACTAAAATGTATCCCCAAATATAAACTAATACTAAAATTTATCCCCAAATATCAACTAATACTAAAATGTATCCCCAAATATCAACTAATACTCAACTTTTGTCAACAATGTCCCAACATCTCCGACATGTGAAAAAAAAAATATTTAAAACACACGCTTTATTTTCAAATATTCTATAAATAGATCTGTCATTAGATTGCATTATGTCTTAGTTATATATTCGCACTTTTTAAATATTTACTCTGTTTAGATTGTATTTAATTTAAAGTAACAAGCATGTACCTGCCTTCTTTACTAATTTCCATAGTAAGTAATTACCACCGCAGGCAAATGTACAAACCCTGTTTCTCCAAGTTTTATTTCTATTCTCGCTACTTTCGCTGATACTTCCACTCACTTGACCACTGGTCAGCACTCAGAAATTTATAGCTGAGATAATATTAACTGCCGAAGCTCAAACAGCGCAAAAAAATGACCACAAATGGCTGCCCATGGTCGTCATATCGATACTTGAAATATCCGATCTAGAGAAGAAATCGATGCAATGGTTAGGGAAACTGCTCATGTCTAAGTGTGTTGTTACTTTTTTTTTTTTTTTGTTTTTTTCTACGGTAAATCTATTTCTCTCTTTCTGCACTGCCCTTTATAACATTACCCTGTCACTGACTGGAATAAATATCGATACTTCATTTGGAATATTACGACGGGCAAGTAATATTTGTCTTTATACCCATTGATATGAATAGAGAATCGGAATATTCATTTGTTATATATATATATGTATGTATCGATATTTCGCTGTCGTTAACATTTATGCCGGTCACTTTACGGTCAAGATTATGGCCCAGATTGGACGGACAATATATGATTACACGACCAGTGGATAGTGAAATGAAATGGCCAGGAACGTGTGTGGAGTGGGGAGGGAGAGGGAGTTCCTCTGATCCGGTCATGTGATGGGCAGCCTGTCAGCAGCGAAATAAAACCGGAAGTCATATAGAGAAGAATATTACATTAGTCGATCGATAGAAGACAAGAGGCAGATTACAGTGAACATGTAAATCACTATAGTAACCAGAAAAAAATAATCATTTGTTGAATAATTATTATTTAAATGGTAATTCGTTTTAAAATATGGTATGGATTTTTTGTAACTGGTGTATAATTGACAGAAATACCAAATAGACAATAACATATGAGTTTTCAAACATAATGAAGAGCGAAAACAGTGCTTTAAAGTTTGTAAACAGAAGACTGTTTCGGATACCATACATTGACTCATAAATGGCTTTATTATCACTTTAATTTAAAGAAAGCGTTTAGCTTGATTTATATTGTGTTTGTTGGCGTCTCTTTTAAACATTTTATTTTGGAAACACTTGAAATCTGTTACTTTGAATTTTTCCTCGTTCTTCGCGGTTCATTTGTTCCATACTCTGCCACGACAGGTGAATTTCCGTGAACGAGAATCCTTTATTTTATAAACGGAATATGTTTTAAGACCTAGTTATTTTAGTTATTTTAGTTATTTAGTTTTATTATTATTTAGGGCTCTCTCAATATAAATGAGCATTATATAATAACCAATACGCTCTTATTGATTAATATATTTATCTAAATAAAAGGACAACAATACAAATTCTACTTTAAAAGAATCTGATAATATCTATAACATGTATAATTCTCTTTATGTTATATAGCTGATATATATATATATATATATGTTTGTGTGTGTGTGTATATTTATATATAGCCTCTAAAAACGTGATCTAATGAAGTGGTGAGGGAATACTATAATTCTAAGACACAAAAAATATTTCAAGCTACGTACAACAATTGATTTTTGCTGATCAATATTTTCTTTGATCTATAAAAGAAAATATGTAAATGTATAGGAACTTTAGGTAAAAACTGAAATGGTTTCGTAACAAGCTGAAACGAATTTATTGCACAATAATATTACACACGGGGGCGCACGAAGGGAAATTGTGGATAAGAAGATGTCTTTACTCAAGGAGTACAAATGTTTGACCCCAGTATGTATGAAATATCAATTATTATAATGTATTCGTCCGACACTGTCGGTCCAAGTTGCGTACCCCCCGACCCCCACTAAAATGGGATGTCCCCATGTTAGGTCTCACCTGTTTAAGTCCTTTGTAAAATGTGTTGTTTTTTTTTTATATTTTATTTTGTACAACTTGTGCTGGTTTCTATTTTAAGAAGGATCAATTAATGTTTACTTTTCTTCACTCAGCAGATCACGTGATCTTGTGATTTAACCGAGTCTATACCAGACAGGACCTATTCTAATGTAAGTAATATTTGTTAATCTTCCGGTGTTGTTTTTCAATCTATTTCAGATATGAATCTCAATGTATCTAATACGTCAGTGCCTCTAATGGTATCAATCTATATATTAATATGTTCCGTCTCACGTCTGTCTGTTGAAGAATATTTTTTTCTTGTATAAATATTGATCGCATCTCGATTCTAAACATGATTATTTTTTTTTTTTAATTTCTACAAACTTTTAAAATAATAAATATCTCTATAAAATTATACTGACCTTTTTATGATAGCCTTAAAGTTGAACTTTGTTCTATATTTATGCACATTTTTTGCAGGGTTCAAAGCTGGTAATTAATAGCTGAAGAAATAAAAAGAAAATGTGAATGTAAAACACAAATTAAAAATAAACCAATCGGAAGAGAGCGGAAGTGAGTAGAAGGGGTGGGTGGGTAAGAGAACAGAAAAGATTAACATAATGGAAGAATGACATATCTAGTTTTTTAAATTTATTTTTCCAATCTATTACAATCCTGATTATTCTTTTGTGTATCACTGTATTCTAAAGATGTGACTTTAGTTGTAAACTAGTAAACAAAAGGCCGGTACCCGGACAGGTTTGTAGGCACGCATTTGGAGTTGAACATAGTGATATATATTTGAGCACATCACAGCTTTATAAAATGGTTAGTCTGCATTGTCTGCATCGTATATGGCGCTACTCAGACTCCACCCTTATACAATTCATTCATTGCTATTGAGATGGCAACACTACAACTACTATCTTTTATCATCACAATATCAAATTGTAATTCAGTTGCAAATTAAAACAAACACTAAATGGTTCATCCGTACATCTATCACGCCTCTAACTCACATTAATCATTATGTAGATCTGTCTAGACTTGAGCTGCATGTTAAACTTATCCATGTAATTATCATATGTAGATAGAATATTCTTTTTGGCATTCTTTATTTTGTATCAATGTATTTTCGTTCAAATGCTGAAAGGATAAATTAAACACACACAAACACACACACACAAATACATATGAATAGATATATGCATAGAAATGATAGAAAATAGGATACCATTGAATGTGATGATCATACACAATACAGAAAATAGTTTAGAATATAGTTTAGAAAATAGATTATGCTTTGAGGCAAAAGTAAAACAGTGGGGATGGGTGGTCTTCCGGATAGGGCGCTCGACTGTCGACCGGAGGGGTCCGGGGTTCGAATCTCAGTGAGAAGTTTTATCGACTTTTTCAGGTCTACCCAGCTTTAAATGGTTACCTGACTGTAAGCTAGGGTAGTAAGAGCGGCTTGGCGTAGTGTTTAACCAACACCTTCATATGAAGACTTCTGCTCTCCCCTATGAATCTTTAGAAACTTTTCATTTTTAATTTTTTTGTTAAAATTTTACAATCGCTTTTTTAAACCATTATTTAATTATTTTAGCAGTC
Organism: Bulinus truncatus; assembly: GCA_021962125.1. Taxonomy (NCBI): domain Eukaryota; kingdom Metazoa; phylum Mollusca; class Gastropoda; family Planorbidae; genus Bulinus; species Bulinus truncatus. Next base: position 4,946,892 of record JAGDYQ010000031.1, on the reverse strand, counting down.
AAAACACCTTATAAATCCTAACTTTATGTTTAGTTTAAACTCTTCATATGTTTAGTTTAACCTCTTCAAATGATTAGTTTAAACACTTGAAAAGTTTCTGGTTTGAAAGAACATCTTCATTTTCTTTTTTAGTTATTTTTTATCTTTTTTTTCCCCACAATGTAATTGGAACTACTTGTACAGAAATAGAGTCCTTGGGGAACAATTCATATGTTTGTCATTATTGCTTCACATTGTCATTAGCGTGTTATTTCCATGCCACTGTATGTCACTATTGACAGCGCTAATTGTCACTTAACATCCTGTCGACTCAGCCATGTTTACAATCATAGCCCGGAAATCATCTAAATCAAAACAAATCTATAACATGCTGCATAATTTCTTTGTTTATTGTCTTATCTAGGTTAAACTTTCTATGTTTTATTGACAATTACATATTTTTGTCTATGCTATTCCATCTCGCCACAAGCTTCACAGAGAAGCACAATACTAGCCTTTTATGTTATGACTAATTGAAAAGCCTGCTGACGCTGGCTGCTTGCTACCTGCGATATAATAAGAAATCCTTGTTGTGTTTAAGATTTCCAGTTTTGGAATTCCACAGACTATTTTTAGCCGAGCTTGCGAGTTAATTCCCCTTGAGTGAGACTAAAATTTCGGAATTCCCCAGACTATTGTTAGACGATTATGTATTATATGATTGTAATACCTCATATTCTGGTCAGCACTCCAGCCACCTGACCTTGGTCCTGCCTGCTGGTCAAATTCACAATCTAAATGAGGCCCTCTGCTCAGAAAGTTTACCTATCGTTCTATTATGGTCTATGTTCTATTGTGGTCTATGTTCTATTATGGTCTATGTTCTATTGTGGTCTATGTTCTATGGTGGTCTATGTTCTATGGTGGTCTATGTTCTATTATGGTCTATGTTCTATTATGGTCTATGTTCTATTATGTCCAGTGGCGTAGCTAGGGTGGGGGGAGGTGGGGTCCAAATTTGAATATTCCCCCGGGCCCCCGCTTGAGGGGGCCCCAAACGAATTTCCAATTTTTTAATTTTAACACTAAATATTAAATACTAGCTGTAACCGCAACGCGCTGCCGTGACTAAGCCTTCTGTAACGACCAAAGTCGGTTATGTTTTTATAACATACTTTGGAATGGCTGGAAATGCGCCATAGGTACAATGTCGGTCACGTTTAGACAGAGTTTGTATTTTTAGGGGACACATACCTGTTAAGTTAGATGACCTAGTTAGGCTGGAATTAAAAGAAAGGCTAAGCGTCCTTGTATTTTCGAGAGAAAAATGTTGTGACAAGCTAATTATCTACAGTCTGGTTTTGTATAGATGGCGCCAAATTTCTACATGTGCTTGATTAGTGTTACAAAGAACATTGTTGAGCATTGTATTTACAAGAATATAGATTAAACATTGTATTTTCAAGAATATGGTTCATTGCGTCAGGGATGAGTTAATTAATTAAGAGGAGAAAGGAGAACAGAGAGGTACAGAACAGACATGCAGTTCGACAAAATAGGCAGCATACAGTATAGAGTAGTGATGTTCCGGTGAATATGAATATACATATGAATATGTATCTTGTAGTGTATAGTTTCATTCTACTTATATTTTGAAATTAAATTTTGCGTAATCGTCAAATAAAGTAGCCTATATGAATCGGACTTGGCAGTTTATTCAATTTATTTGTGATGTATAAAGTGTCAATCCCTACCAGAGAAGAGAAGACATAGACAGATCGTCACAAGAACTCACAATGCATAACTAATAATACAAGTAGTTATGACACCTACTTTAATGTAAAATTAAGTATTGAGAAAAATTTCGTTTCTAATTCAGTTTATTAATTTAATGCAATTTTGTGTGTAAATTTTAAGGCAATGGGTGAAGAACTTTAGAAGTTATTAGCTAGGCGTGAATCCTATTTACATTTTTATTTATATAGATAAAGCCACCGCCATGTAATCTTGTTATGCACGTTGTTATATAAGTTAGTGCAGAGGCGTCACTCGGGTGTTGCGGGCCGCACCGGGTGACACCAACATATGGGTGACACCAAAATGAACAATTCTAAATTTCATAGCAGAAAGAACTCGGCATAGTCAGTTTTATAATCGGTCATAGTCAAAAACATGATCAGTAGCACAGAGTGCCACCATACGAGCAGTAGCACAGGGTGTCATCATGCAGAGTGTCTGGAGCTTAGGTAAATGAATCTAATTCAAGCTGCTCGGACCAATTTGGAGTTTTTTGTAAACGCGCTAGAAAAAAGGACGGAGGTAGTCACGTGGTTTTATGAAATAGGAGACGTAGTTTATAAACTTAGTTGAATTAAAGTAATATAGGGCCTACATATTTCTGAAATACAGTCAGTAATACTATCGTTTTCATGACTTAAATATTTTAAAGTAAATTCCCAAAGGCCAAGACCGTCTAGAGCAAGAAAATTGGAAATATGTAGGCCTACCATTATTCATGCTGGAAGTCTTGGGGAAGGGGGGTGACACCCTGAATTGTCCGCATCGGATGACACCAACCATAGTGACGCCACTGAGTTAGAGACCTTTTGCATGTATTCCACACAGATTAATGATTTTAAAATTCGTTAATCATCACGCAAATAAAAACTGGTAAAGTTTACTAAAAGTGTCAAAACATAGTTTTGGTTGTTGTAAGACACGTTATCTTGACGGCATTGTATCTTCCATTTTATCCATGCTGTAATCCATCTGTCCATAGACATAAATAGAAGGGTCATAGTTCGTATACTTATGTCCATTTGTCTGACGAAATCTCACAATCATGGCGGATGAAACAAATATACATAATTTTTTTTATATTTTTTATTTGTGAAATGTAAAGAGTGTTATTTTTTAAAGAGAAACTTTACCCATGCTGAAAGAATGAGTTTACCTGAGTGGGGCTACAAAACGGAAAAAGCGTGCTACAGAAAGACGAGAGGCTGCAAAATCAAGGAAAATTTGAAGGGTTTTTTAAGAAGAAACCTGATAATAGCATTGAAAACAAAGAAGACCATGAACATGGCGAAGAAAAGTATCACCATTCAGATAATTCCTATAAAGATATAGCAGTGTAGCAACAGCTGTCAAATACTTATCAAAAACCAACTCAAGCTTACTTGGCCACAAAGAAGAACTAGATTCTCCCAGTCCTGGGGAACTTCCTAGAATCTTTGAAATTTCTTGCAGAATTTGATGAAGTTACGTAACATCACTTGAATAATTCAACATGAGTTCATAAGCTTGATGGGCAATAAAGATAGAGATCAATTGTTGGGAAAGTCAAGCAAGTTTGTTACTTTTCTCTGATGTTTGATTCCACTCCAGATGTTTCTCACAAAGAACAAGTAGGCTATCCCTTAAAGTTCGTAACTTGGATGTTCGTAATTTGAATTTAGACATATATTTATTAAGTACGTTATCTCATGTCATGATATCGTATGTCAAATTTGCAGGGGCCCCCAAAAAGGCCAAGCCCCCCGGGCCCCCATACCCCTCGGGACGCCTCTGTTATGGTCTATGTTCTATTATGGTCTATGTTCTATTGTGGTCTATTTTCTATTGTGATCTATGTTCTATTGTGGTCTATGTTTATTGTGGTCTTTGTTCTATCATGGTCTATGTTCTATTATGGCCTATGTTCTATTATGGTCTATGTTCTATTGTGGTATATGTTTTATTGTGGTCTATGTTCTATTGTGGTTTATGTTCTATTATGGTCTATGTTCTATTGTGGTCTATATTCTATCATGGTCTATGCTCTGTTAGGATATATGTTCTATTATGATCTATGTTCTTTTGTGGTCTACGTTCTATTGTGGTCTATTTTCTATTGTGGTCTATGTTCTATTGTGGTCTATGTTCTATTATGTTCTATGTTCTATTTTGGTCTATATTCTATTATGGTCTATGTTCTATTATGATCTATGTTCTATTATGATCTATGTTCTTTTGTGGTCTATGTTCTATTGCGGACTATGTTCTATTGTGGTCTATGTTCCATTGTCCATGTTTATAAGTTGTTTTTTTTTTCCTTTGATAGACTTTTTCCTACATGTGTGTTTCTAGAATGTTAGTATGCTTTGCTTTGTTTTCTAATAATGATTGTATTATTATTATTTTTTTTCAAATTGACATTGTTATGTTTCCTATGTATTAATGTCTATTGTTTACATTACAATTTTGATATTTTGTTTATTTCCATTTAGGTTTACATTGTTTAAGTTTGTGTGAGTGTAATTTTTTTTTTATATTTTAACTGTGTATATACTTTTGTTAAAAGCTCCATATTTAATTCTTCCCTTCTGTTTATAAATATTTTTAATTTAACTCATTCTAATTAATGTGTTATGATGGCCAAAATGTTTCAATTTAAATACAAAATCTTCACAATGTGTCTATAATAACATTACTTAATAAAATATTTTCATATTGAAAATTATTTTTATAATTTTTTCACAGTTACAAGCTTTTTCCGACCTTAATCTCTAGAAATACAGAAAAACATATGTGTGTGTATGTATATATATATATATATATATATATATATATCTCTTTCTCTCTCTCTCTCTCTCTCTATATATATATATATATATATATATATATATATATATATATATAGAGAGAGAGAGAGAGAGAGAGAGAGAGAGATACAGTTTATATTAAATTTGAAACAATACATAAACAAAGGTCACTTATTATTATGTTCATGTCATTCTATAGCAATAAAAAAGACATAAGACCAGTAAAACAAGGCTTACGATTCAGTAAATAATACAGTCAATAAATACGGACTTATGCCCATTGAAATACTTCTTTTGATTTATGTCTTCTATTTTAGAGGCCTATACAAAGTTAGGTTGTACAATGTTTTAGTTTACTTATGTTTAATTACCTTATAGTCATAATGTCTTCTGGACGTATTTGATTTTCAACTTAAAATTGCTTGTGATCTTTCTTCCTCTAAGCTGTGCGCATTTGCGTGCTTACAAATTGCCGAAAGTGCACGCAACATTATAATAGAATAGACAATTATTTTGTTTTGTATGCCTATATACTGTTAGATTTCTATCAGCCATTATATGTCTTCACAGACAGTCTTTGGAAAATACGAAGGAACATTGTCAAAAGTGAATAAATGAGCTTTTCTTTTTCAGCTTTTTTATCCTGAAAGCATTTCTTTTCTTCTACATACCAAATGTTTCGTTACTATTTTCAACCTTCCAAATAGAAAGACAGATTAGTTCAGGTATCCCCCCTCATGATCATAGCGTTTAGTGTAGACCTTGCTGATTCCTTTCAGTTTGTTTAATCTTGCCTTCTATGTCTCTGCGATCAATCTTCGAACCGGTCCACTCTATCTCTGTTTGTGATCGCTGCACTCGTCGAGCAATAAACACACCTAGAGGGAGGAAGGGGGGGGAGGGGAAACAGCCGGGGATGTGCATTATCCTGAAATTAAACCTTCAGGGGATGAGCATGATGGAAATGTCTTCTAAACAAGCCGCAAAATGGAAGGCTTGATTTTCCTCGAGATCTCAGACAAATGATGACACGAGATTGAGATGTCTTATTTGATCGTCTCAATCCTGCCTTCTGTTTTATTGTGTTTTCCAACCCGGGTTTTTTTGACAAATTGTTTTCCATTCGGTGAGCCACGATCTCCATCTCTATCACTTTTACTCACATGGGATCATGTATTGATTTTATTCAAAATCGATTCTTAAAAAATGATATTATTTTTTTTCGAGATTTCGATTTACTGTGTAAAACAATCTAGTGATCTACCTAGCTAAAACAGTCACATGATCAAACTAGCTGAAACAATCACATGATCAAACAAGCTGAAACAATCACATGATCAAACTAGCTGAAACAATCATGTAATCAAATTAGCTGAAACAATCACATGATCAAACTAGCTGAAACAATCACTTGATCAAACTAGCTGAAACAATCAAGTGATCAAACTAGTTGAAACAATCACTTGATCAAACTAGCAGATACAATCACGTGATCAAACTAGCTGAAGCAATCACTTGATCAAACAAGCTGAAACAATCACTTGATCAAACTAGCTGAAACAATCACTTGATCAAACTAGCTGAAACAATCAAGTGATCAAACTAGTTGAAACAATCACTTGATCAACTAGTAGAAACAATCACTTGATCAAACTAGTTGAAATAATCACTTGATCAAACTAGCAGATACAATCACGTGATCAAACTAGCTGAAACAATCACTTGATCAAACTAGTTGAAACAATTACTTGATCAAACAAGCTGAAACAATCACTTGATCAAACTAGCTGAAACAATCCCGTGATCAAACAAGCTGAAAAAATCATTTGATCAAACAAGCTGAAACAATCACGTGATCAAACAAGCTGAAACAATCACTTGATCAAACTAGCTGAAACAATCACTTGATCAAACAAGTTGATAATGCAGAACTTTTAAAACATGTTTTCTTTCTGTTCTTCTCTTAAATATTGATTTTAATTCTAGATACACTACTCTGTGTTATGTCTTCTATGGTGAAGCTGTATGTATAATTTATGTCTAACATGTTATTAATTTACTGTCCAGTAGTGATTTGCAGCTGTAATGTCATTTACGTTTTTTTTCGGTAGCCAGTTAAGCAGTGGTGGACAAACTACATTGATACATTCAATGTATAGGAAGAAATAACACAATTATCTTAATATATATTTTGTTTTTACAAATACGTTTACATTGTTTAAACTTGTCTTAGTTTAATTACGTGTATGTCTTATATGTATATATAAATTTGACTTTACTCTCTATATTTAATGTTTCCTTTCTCTACATATATATATATATATATATATATATATATATATATATATATATATATATATATATTTAAAGTTCCACGCATTCTATCAAATAAGTTATAATGACCAAATTATTTTATTCAATACAAGATCTTCCTAATATGTCCCTAACAAAACTACTTAATAAAATATCTTAATTTTATACTTTTTTTTCCTTATTGAAAATTTTTCACAGTAACAATTTTATTTCCGGGTTTAATCTCTAGAAATGCAACCACACAGACGCATACCAGCTGTAATTAGAAATACACCAATTTACCAGCTATATCACTACCAATCAAAATTCAATATAAAAATAAGCATAAATCTTAGAACCTTTTTCTCTAGGTACCCCCTCCCTCCCTGGGGTGGACGGACGGCTGAGCGGGGTGTGTGAAGTCCCTGTAAGGATGAGATGAAATCTCTTAGATCACTATAAACCACTAATGAGACTGTTTTTTTATGGTGCCCGTTTTTCATTCCCACCATAGCCGATAGTACAAGGGCCATGGAGGCACTACGGGAGATATAGTGGGGGCTGCAATATATCCATTGGTCCTCACCGGAGATCGAATTACGGACCGTCAGGTAGACAGTAGTGCTGTACCACACGAGCACCCGCCCTCTGGCCGAGGGTGTAGAGCAGTTGACTGTGGACCAGAGAGTCCGCGGGTTCCGAAAAAGAACATTCTGCCAGGTGTAATTTTGTATTAACTCCACGCGGTTGGAAAATGGCTGGGTACCTGAAATAGGAATGGAAGTAAAGGCGGCTGGGCGTTGTGCTAACCACACACTCCCTTCATATGCCGAGGCTACAAAACAGAAGAGAGTTCAACACTTCGTCAGGCCCGATTGTATATTTGGATAAGGGAAATTTACTTTTTTTTTGTTAACCCCCATCCCTTGCTACCACATTCTATTTTGCTGCATTCTGAATAATTTGACAATTTATTTTAAGAACATTAAACTTGAGGTTCCGTTTTTGTTTTTATTTCATTCTTTAAAACTCCAAGAGTGGATGGTGAGGTAAGGAGAGTGAGGGGAAAGGGGATTTTCATATACTTATTTAAAGTACACGTGACTTCAAATCAACTGATACATATATAATTTTGAATGCTAGTCCTTGCTGTTATCTTTATTTCTTTGTAAAAAAATTTCATGGCTATGTCACAGCCACTTGAGACACATACAAGATCAACTACCAGACAGAAGTGATTGGCTGATATTGATTGGATATTGTTATGTCGCTCTCGACCTGGTGGTTTAGTTGCACCCTCTAACTCCCCCACCCACCCACCGCCCCCATGTACTCCCCACCCCCACCCTTTCCGTCTGCTCTATCCGTGGAGATCAAAGAAACGTCAGACTTGAGACAGACCTTCAGGATGGACAAAAACACCGAGTGGGTGTGTGTATATGTGTGTGTGTGTCTGTGTGTTTGTGTCTGTGTGTGTGTCTGTGTGCCTGCGTGCTGTTTGTGATATAGGAAGTAAAATGTCTGGATTTGAGCAACGACGGATCTACCGAGCCTCTACTTATCATATTGTACATCTTTAAGATAGTACTTTTTTAGTCCCGTACAATACAACTAATTTGACCTGATCGCAGTAATACGATCATGTCACGTGCCAAACTTTTACTAAACAGCCGACATACGCTCAAAGAAACAATGACCACTGTTAACCATATATTGCACAACTGCGAAAACTGTCAATTCACTAGCTTACGGTTTGCATTTTAAAATGATTGCATAAAGTGATATATGTTTTATAAATGATTATAGTCTGTGGGGTAGTTGGGGTTTTGCGGTTTGCCGCAGTTGGACCTTGCTTTGCACATATAGCGATGGGCCGCATTTTTCACCAATTTAGAATTCGTTGCACAGAATTTGGGTAGCTTTTTAGTCTTCGCCCCTGGTGCCAATAACGGTAGTTACGCCACTGAATGTAGTTGTCAAGTGTTAACGTGAAATATGTATTAAGTGGGCGAGCGAGGGGGTTACGCTACTGAACATTGGCGACTCTCGGTACAATTTTAAAAGGTCGTCGAAACGTCAAACGATCATCGCGACTGGAAGGACATCACATCTGGACATTCATATCTTATTGATAGCAAACGTCTTAAGCTCTATAGCTATATACAGTGCTATTTTTATTTATTGTTTTTTTTTTTTTAAAAAAAAGGACCGGAATGCCGTCGTATAATCATAAAGAAATAAAACTGAAAATATAGTGCAGTGAACAAAAGTCTACGGAAAAAAAAAGGTTTCGGACCGCCGTTCCGGTGTGTTTCGCAAGAAAAATCGCACTGGTTATATGTACCGCTGTACACTTTATATGTGTACCACTGTATGCTTGATATATGTACCGCTGTACACTTTATATGTGTACCACTGTATGCTTTATATGTGTACCACTGTATGCTTTATATATGTACCGCTGTACACTTTATATGTGTACCACTGTATGCTTTATATATGTACCGCTGTACACTTTATATGTGTACCACTGTATGCTTTATATATGTACCGCTGTACACTTTATATGTGTACCACTGTATGCTTTATATATGTACCGCTGTACACTTTATATGTGTACCACTGTATGCTTTATATATGTACCGCTGTACACTTTATATGTGTACCACTGTACGCTTTATATGTGTACCACTGTACGCTTTATATATGTACCGCTGTACACTTTATACGTGTACCACTGTATGCTTTATATACGTACCGCTGTACACTTTATATTTGTACCACTGTATGCTTTATATATGTACCACTGCACACTTTATATGTGTACCACTGCATGCTTAATATGTGTACCACTGTACACTTTATATGTGTACCACTGTATGCTTAATATATGTACCATTGTACACTTAATCTATGTACCACTGTACACTTTATATTTGTAACACTGTATGCTCAATTGTGTACCACTGTAATCTAATATCTGTACCACTGTACACTTAACTTGTGTACCACTGTAATCTAATATCTGTACCACTGTACACTTAACATGTGAAGCACTTTAACTTAGTATCTCTGCCACAGTACAATTTATATTTCTTTTGCTCTGCATTGATGCCATCTGACAGTTTAACATTTCTACTTGTTTGAAACTGTGTGAAACCTTATGACAAATCATACAAACCGCCAGAGAGGCAATTATAACAAAATATACAATACATTTTAGAATGGTTTTGTGACGCTGGTCACTTGACCAGATTGCATAGACGCTCAAACGGAGACAAAAAAATAAACCGCCGAGCAGTTGACACGTTTGCTTGTAGCTTTACGTGACCAGGTCAAGAACTTTGGCACGTTCTGATGGTCAAGCTAGATAAGAGATCAAGGCCCGCAACTGAAACATGGCCAGGCTTCTTGTCCCTTTTTTTATCTCCCCTTTTCCCTCCAGTGGATGAAAAGATAATCCTCGGCTTAAATGACTGACATGAGGCTGCATAACTTTACCCTCTGATCTCATGTATAAGAATACATCATCTCTTTCTATTTAACTTAGGGAAGGTTGACTCTAAAACGTACCATAGATACTAACAAATCTGCGAATTCGTCATTTTTGTATGTATTCAGGAGCACAGGGTAATCACAAGGAATAGACGCACGGGGATATGCATCGATAGCAGAATGTTTGAACGGTAGTTTAGAATACAGGTTAAAAAAAAAAAAACAACCTATATCGATAGATGAATATTCCCGTGAATCTCACATTGAAGGTTGTGGTATGATATCAAACCACGAGCTAGTGGCGGTACAGATGAAACGGTTGGCCATTTGCTAATTGAGTGCGCACGTTTGGGGGACTACAGGCTGGTCGAGTCTGTGGTAGCCTGCTAGCCATAAGGCTCCATGGAAGTCCCCCAGACACGACAGGCTCTATCTTAAAAGTCGCAGTCTTGGCTCGAGACTTAAGATTATATCATATGTGTTGATATAACACATGAACATTGTTGTATATGAAACATAGCTCAGCGTTACAGGTATGTACAATACTAGAGTGAGGAATGGTCGAGTGATGTAGCTCATCTTTACAGGTGTGTACAATACTAAAGTGATGAATGGTCGAGTGATGTAGCTCATCTTTACAGGTGTGTACAATACTAAAGTGAGGAATGGTCGAGTGATGTAGCTCATCTTTACAGGTGTGTACACTACTAGAGTGAAAAATGGTCGAGTGATGTAGTGCTCGTGACTGTCTAACCGAGAGTCCGGGGTTCGATCCTCGTCATCTCGGCTCGAAATATCTGGGAGAGTTCAACGAGTGAGGTGGTTCTAAGTTTGTATGGCCGAGGGCGGAACTAGCCGTATAAAAACTGCACAAGTGTCAATATTGCCACTGGGATTCAAACTCGAAACAAACACCTCCCCCCCCCCCCCGAGATAATTCACTGATCACGTCTAACCAAGCCGCACCGGTACTTAAATACATGCAGTGGCGTAACATCAGGGGAGTGGGTGATGAAAAGGTCTACTCTGTGGATTACATTTGAAAAAAAAAATACCACATTGAAATACACGTATCTTTAAAATAAAAAACAAATATATTTCTAGGTAAGTTAAAGTTGGGCTTAAATTTATCGGATACAAAATACCCTTTACCTGGCTATGGATATAGTGAAGTGGATAAATTGAAATATCATTAGATAATTATGAAGTATAAAGATATATACATTTTTAAAAAGTGATTAAAATATACGGATAGATATAGAAATTTATAGATGTGTAGATAGATAGATAGATAGATAGATAGATAGATAGATAGATAGTTAGATAGATAGGTAGATAGATATAAGTAGATATAGATAGAGCGTAGGTAGATATGTAGATATAGATAGATAGGTAGATATATATATATAAATATATATAGATAGACCGTATGTAGATATGTAGATATAGATAGATACGTAGATATATAAATATATAGATAAATTTATAGATATATAGATGGATAGATACATAGATAGATATATAAACAGATAGATAATTAGATTGAGACAAACCTGCAAAAATACTTTATCGATCATGTCCAATACTGCTAGATAATCAGTTCCAGCGGAAGACGCCATGTTTTAAACAAAGGCAATGACAGCAAGCATCAAAGCTGCATTCATTAAGCCCTTTTCTTGTTGTATTCGTTCCCGTTACTCAACATGTGACCTTACTTCCTTTCCAAGTCAACCTAATAAGGAAAGTAAACAGAATACAATAAATACACTATGTTAATTCACCCCCCTCCCTCCCCTTGTAAAAAAAAAATCAAATACAAAACTACAAATTCCGGAAAGAATGGAATGTAAAGAAAGACTTCCTGCTGTCACTGTGCGTTGACAGGATCCAGATTTCCCAATGGCGGAAGTCTTGGATGCGGCTTTATCCATAAAATTTGATAACAAAAATGGGAGGGAGGGAATGAAGATGTAATGAGGATGGACAACATTTTAAAGCGAAAAGAAGTTTTGGGTCGTTCGTCCGAAATGGGCCAATTAATGTCAAAATTTTATCATGAACAAATCCATCTTCGACTGTTACAACTGACATAATGTGGGTGTGTTTGAGTTTATATGTACGTGTGTGTTTTTTGATTGTGTATTATGTGAGTGTGTATTTGTGTATGTGTGTGAGAGAGTTCATTGACCGAATGTCATTTAGGTATGTGGCTTTAAAGAAGAATACAATAACTAGCTTTCCTACTTCCGATTTCTTTATGTTGTTGTATTATGATTGATGTACTCTATATTAAGTTGACGGGAAAGTATTAAAACTATGTTTATTACCGATATTAACGAAATTGCAAAGACTCTAACAGAAAGGATCTAATATAATAACAGCAGTCTCTCGTCTGCATTATATCGAAAGTAGAAATCAAGAATTCAAAATAGCATCTTGCCGGTGTTTCGATTTAATATATATATATATATATATATATATATATATATATATATATATATATATATACATATATTAAATGTACAGTTTTGAATTATTTACTTCGGTTTTCAACCATGAAACCCAAAAGCTAAAATATGAACAATATTTATTTAAACATTTGTTGTTTTTTTTTTGTTAGTATTTCTACAATCATGTTGCATCTATAAATTGTAATAAAATTATGAAAAAAATCGAATCTTTTCCGAAACCAACAATAACATAGCCTACTGACCAAACCTGAAAGGGAATATAACTTTATATGCAAATGTTTTGCAGAGTACAGCTAGTGTTATATTTTCATTTCGTGTCTCTATAGGAAGACTGCCATGGCCTCCCCCCCCCCACCCAATCTGTTTTTTTTTTTATAAAGTCTTGTCTAAAGTTCCCATCTCCACACTTATTTAAATTGGTTGAGAAAGTACAGGTGGATGAAAACTGCGCACAATTTTGAATATGCGGTGGCTGAGAAAAGAAATTTGTGACGGAAGGAAAGTGTAGGATTCATCTTTATTTTTTTGGAAGCCATGGCAAATGAAAGGGTTTATGTGGTTAGCACAACGCCCAGCCGCCTTTTTTGTTCATACCTAATGCTTTGAGAACTTGGTGGACATTTAAACAGCTTTCAGAAAGACCTGGAAATATTCCCCTTGGTTCTTACCAAGATTGAACCCAGGACTCTCAAGTCGACAGTCGAGCGCTCCACACCACTCGACTATTCGTCTCTCTAGAATTTTGCATACCTGTTAAACTGAGCTTTGTTTTCTATGCAACTATTTGAATGTGTTTTAATAAAACATATGATATAAATAATAGCGGTGTGGATTCTGCGTTAAATCGAAAGTAAAGAATTAATACAACAGTATTCCAGTTTAAAATAGAATCATGAAAATAAAATTGGATCTGCCCGAAACCAAAATTAACCTAGCTTACCGATCAAGCCTAAGGGGATATATCTCTATGCAAATGTTTTGCAGGGTACAGCTAGTATGATATAATCTCTAATTTACGGATTTTTCTTATTTATACTTTAAGACCTTTTTTTTTGTTAAAAGTGAACGGATATTTTCCACTACTCAACGGGCCCAAAAGATACATTTAATCAGTTTCTGGATTTAACAGCTAAAAACATGTACATCTTTTATAAAGAAAGACATAAAATCAAACAACCAACAACAGATGCACTCTTGCTATTGAAAAAAAAAAGTTTTCATTCTGTTAGGTGACATTCAGAGCTGGGCGATGAAATATGACCCAACATAAGTCCACATCTTTTCTCCCCACCCCACCCCCACCCACACCCCATGTCTAGCTGCAGACGCAGTACAGTCCCCTTTTGATTGAAAGGAACAGCAATCACGTCAAGTTCTCCCCCCCCCTGTCATGTAAGAATTCATTACAGACCGTCACCAAACTGTGATTACATCGTTGTTTTTATTTTTTATCCCCTACGTTATGTCCGGCAACCCCGTGCCCTACAGAGAAGGGGGTGGGGGGTGGGACGTGGTGGTGGAGATAATGATTTTTATTCATGTATATTTTATTTTTCATCATCTCTTTGCATTCATTTTTCTGTAATATAAAAATTGCGCAATACGTGTAAATGGTTCCGCTAGATGTTAAGCTAAACAAAAAATAAAATGATTTTAAGTGATGATTCCATTGTTTAGGTCGGTGAAAATTACATGTCGCACGCTTACATGTAGCCTGCTTACATGTAGCCTGCTTAATGTAAGCGATTTTTTTTTTATAAGTAGAAAGACCATAAAAAATGAAGATCCATTGCCGATATTTTAGTTAACAATCACCCATGCAGCCCTACATTAATAGTTTATATTTGTTTCAACCTAGAAGACTAATAATAATGTGATTAATATTACTCCTTAGCTAAAAACACGTCTTACAATCTGTTAATAACGGTGACCAGACGTCCCAGTCTATCAGAGACACTCCACAAAACTAAATCATTTGTTCCGGCGTCCCGGAAAGTTCAGAAAATGTCCCGACCTGTCCATTTTTTTACGATAAAGTTGGTCACTTTCCCAAAATCCATTTGGATAATATGCCATTTTTTTATGTCCGGCTGTTATTCGCTTGATCTAATAATGTACTGATCTTATTGTTGTATTATTAGAATAAAAAAAATAATAATTTTAGATTTAATGTTTTGCTTTTATTGTAATTAAGTTACATAAAAGATTTAACCTGCCACAAACCCGCAACTTACCTGCAATAAACCGCCAACTCGTTTGAGAGTTAAGACATCTGCTGGTTTACGTAAAATAACGCCCTATCAAACGGAGAAATCCGCCACAAACCCGCCAACTCGATTGACACCATAAACTTAGAATCATTTGAGACCAGATACAAGAAACTAAAATGTTTGACAATAGTGAATTTCTACGCTCAATTGTTTATGGACTTAAAATAATATTGAACTATATGTCTATGTAAAAAAAAAGGGAAAAAAACAAGTAAATTTCCCTTAAGCCTCTAAGGGCTCATCGGGGCAGATGAAGTGTAGAATTCATCTGTATAAATACACCTCTTCATACAAAAGTATTGTGTAGTTATCGCAAAGCCCACCCGCCATTACTCCATTAACTCAAAGTCAGGTACCCATTTAAAGATGGGTGGAGTTGAGGACTTTCACCAGAACCTTGAAAAAAAATCCCAAGGTTCTCACTAAGGTTCGAACAGTGGAACTCCGGTCAACAGTCGAGAGCTCTACACCACACCACGACCCCCCCCCCCCATATCTATGTAAAAGTATGCTAAAATATGGGCCAGACTAAAGAAAGAGCCTGGTGAAACTCTAAGACGACAGTTGTTCTTTACCAAAAAAGTCCAACCCTTCCGCTATAGCTGGTTTAGATTTTAGATAATTGCCATCAATTTAAAAAAAAAAATTTACATTGAATTTCAATGCATGGTAAAGAACGTGGGTTGTCATGATCTTCATATCACAATTTGGGAGACAAGAACTTGTATGCATGGCTTGTATGTTTATATGAGCTACTATACATGAAATATACTTAAAATGCTTGTCTCGCGGGCCGTAAATTTGCTCACCCCTGAACTCAGAATTAATTAAATTGAGAACCAAACCATGAAATATAAAAATTGCAACATTATAAATCACTCACAGGTCGTCAATTTTTAGCATCGAGCAAAATATTTTTTTTTCTTCTCCTTGGACTTACTTCCACAATGCTAACTAACTACAGCCTTCAGTGTTGTTCAATAAGCCAACTACCCTTAAAGTACATTTCAGTGTAATTTGCATTTTAATAGCCCATAATGCTGATGCCGCGTAGATGGTTCATACTGTCGCCCCCCTCTAGTATCTCTCGCTCCAGAAGTAAACAATTGTATTAGTCAAAGTTTCTTGTTGAATGTTATCTTTTGGTTCCTTTAAAAAAAAAAAATCTTGCTTGTTTATCAATCATTGAATTAGTTTGACTAGGAGACCTTCAGTTTACCCTAAGGGAGTAAGAAGGTGATGGTCTGTCAGTCTATCTATCTATCTATCTATCTATCTATCTATCTATCTATCTATCTATCTATCTATCTATCTATCTATCTATCTATCTATCTATCTATCTATCTATCTATCTATCTATCTATCTATGTATATATAAATATATGTTTATCTATAACTATATATCTATATATCTGTCTATATATCTATATATATGTCTATATATCTATATCTATCTATATGTTATCTATTTATCTATCTATCTATCTGTCTAACTATCTATCTATCTGTCTGTCTGTCTTTCTGTCTTTATGTCTGTCTATTTCTATCTATGTGTATGTCTATCTATATGTCTGTCTATCTATCTATCTATATCTACCTAGCTTTTTTTGTATGGTCGTTGGCGGTATGGAATGGACACAACTATATATCGGCTGTGCTTTTCTACGTCATTTCCGTCTGCTTATAGAATTGATTTGCGCCCATCTCCTCTCAATATCAGTGGCGATTGGTTTCTTTAGATTTACCAGGGATTGGACCATGTATTCTTTGCATGTGAGTCGACTTAGCTACCGACTTCGCCATTTAGCCTCCATTTATCTACCCCTCGATCTATCTGTCTATCTATGAATATGTCTAAAATAATGTATACTATCTTTCATCTGTCTATCTTTCATTATGTCTCTATCATTTAGAAATATATATATATATATATATATATATATATATATATGAATGTACTTATATTTTGTTTTATATCATCGTTCTAATTTTCAAGTATTAGTGTGTTTATGTGTTTATGTGTTTATGTACACCTTTCAATGTAATAGATGTATTTATCAGTTTGAATGTCTGATTGAATATTAATATCTATTTGTGTCTTTTTTTTTGTTTGTCTGTATATCTCTTCGTTGTATACATCAATATTTCTGTTAATTTGTCTGTCTGTCCACCTACTTGTCTGTGGACAATTTTTGTAACTATTTTATTTTATCTTTATATGTAAGAATCAATAATAACATGAACTTGTTATTCCATACCTTAATTAGTTTTGATGTTTTCTTTTTTTTTTTACTTTTTATATTTTAGAAACAAATAATGAAAGAAAAATATTTTTATTATTAAAACTAATGAGAAATACAATGTTTGGCTTAGTAAGAATTTAATCACTTTTGAAATTAATTATTGATTTACAAAAAGAATGGCCAACTAAGCTGATTTTTTTTTTTTTTTTTACAAATTGATTTTTGATATATTCATAACTATTTTTTTTTTGAATGATAAGATATATATGTATGTATGGATTATAAAGCGTACTAGTTGATTGGTGTGTGTGTGTGTGATTTGGTTAGGTTTATATTTACGTTAGCGTTGCCATCTTATGCTGTTATGAGTGTATCAATGTCATCGATATCACAGTTTCTGTACAACCAGCCCCGTAGCCAAGGGGAGGGGGGCACTGGGTGGCCGTGCCCCCCCCCCCGCTTAAAAAAGAAGAAAAAGAGGAAAACATAAAAAAAGTAACTAAAATGAGAAGGTGCCCCCCTTGCTGGGTATTGGTGCCCCCCTGCTTACTTTGACCTGGCTACGGGCCTGTGTACAACGTCATAGGTGTAATGGCCATGGAGATACTTCTGATGACGTATTTAATTGGCGTCGACAGGTATTCAAACTGATGATGCATGATTAATTAATGTATTTTGGGAAACTGTGGGACTTTTGTTAAATCACTTGCTGGTTGGTGGGTTTCTAACGGCTTTATTTTACGTCAGGTAAATACGTCTGATAAAATGACGTATACAAACCAAGGGATTCGATAGGCCAGTTCTTTAAATTTTTACAAATCTGGTGTTATTTTTTTGCGGTTTTTTTTGTTTAAGTTTTGGCGGGGTTTGAGCGGTTTTGTTTCTTTTAGATTTGTGTGTTTTTGGCGGTTTTCTTTCTTTAAGTTATGGTGGGGTTTGGGCGGTTTTGTTTCTTTAAGATTTGTGTGTTTTTGGCGGTTTTCTTTATTTAAGTTTTGGCGGGGTTTGAGCGGTTTTGTTTCTTTAAGATTTGTGTGTTTTTGGCGGTTTTCTTTATTTAAGTTTTGGCGGGGTTTGGGCGGTTTTGTTTCTTTAAGATTTGTGTGTTTTTGGCGGTTTTCTTTATTTAAGTTTTGGCGGGGTTTGAGCGGTTTTGTTTCTTTAAGTTATGGCGGGGTTTGGGCGGTTTTATTTCCTTAAGTTTTTGTGTGTGTTTTTTTTTTGGCGGTTTTCTCTCTTTTAGTTCTACAAACCCCATGACCAAAAAATAGAACGAAACAATTTTCATTTTTTTAGTAGGTATAGCTTACAGTGGAAAACCGAGCTGAGAGATTTAAAAAAAAAAAACAAAAAAACTAGCCCTTTTCTAATTTGACATTAATTTACAACAGTAGGTCCTCTGTGTGAATGATAGGTTAATAATAACTGTACACCTAATATGTGTATCATTATTCATTTATGTTTACCAATATAAAATATTCACACCTTAAAGCATTTAGCAACATTTAAACTACTCGACTTTACCTTCAGTCATTTCTATTTATTTCTTAATTTTATTTTATATTTTCCCATTTATTTTGGCACAGTTAATATTTTTCAAACCCAGCATCCGGTGTTATTTTTTTTTTTTTTTTGCATTTTCTTAACTTTAAATAATAATAATAATAAAATAAAAATATCATGAAGTGTATATAATGATTCACCGTAAAAAAAAGTAATGTTGATACCGAGTATTGTGTTTGAAAAATAGCAACATCGGTTCACAGCGGTTAGAAAAGTAAACACAAATTAAAAAAAAAAAAAGTCAAAAGCTCTACAGCAAATATTTACTTGTTGACATGACATAGACTGATAAATAGAGGGTGGGGGGGGGGGAGGGGGAAGCTCCGCCCCGACGCAACACCATCATGTGTACCGAAGTAAAAGATGATAAATAGGGCGAGCAGCGCCCGCCGATACACCATCGTGTGTGTACAGAGGGAAGGGATTATGAAATGAATCCACGGGGGAGAGAACTAGGGTTTATAATTGTTTTCAACGTTTGAGTTTTTACTAGGTTTACCGGCCTTGGACGCATATTGCTGTTTGTCTGTTGGGATGTCTTGAAATCTAAAAAGGTTGTGTTTGCTTGGTTTAGGTTCTTAGGTTGAATTTCGCATTATACATACTTGTTACAACATTTGTATTAGATAACATTTAATGTGGAACTTACCACATACATATATTATCTATTTTAGTTCCCACTAAGGCTTAGATCTACTGTGTAACCACTGGCTTACTTGGATCAGTTGCGATCCACATACTCACTTAGATCAGTTGAGCTACTTGTTCTGAAGAGAGTATGATGGACTTCTAAAATTGTATGACTTGAGATAGATTTATAAGCTTTATTTGACATTCACTTATATATAAAGTATAAAATAACAACTAAAAATGTTCGCTAAAATAACAGTTTAAAACACAATCCAACTCTGTTTATAGCCATGTATACTGTTGTAGGATTTGAAGACGTTGTTGGGAGGCTGTGGTGGGCACGATAGCAGGGTGGGGGGTGGGTGGACCGATTATTTTATATTTAACTGAGCGACATCTGATATGGCCTTTGGGGGGGGGGGGTTAACTGTCTGCCGGCTGTTGAACTATCAAATATGTTTGCGATGAAAAAAGGGCACAATGAAAACTGCCTTTTTTCGGGGTTAATCTGAGAGAAAAGTCTAAATGCTGTATCTTTTCCGGGACGATAAAAATATGATGTAAATCTAGCCCTGTTAAATTTTGCCACATCTGCGAATCAGAGTATCTTAGCTTATCACGATATTTTGAGATTTATCAAATAAATTAACAAAATATGTGTGCACTTTTTGTATCATTTCATTCAAAAAAATGTGGATTGGATTATAATAGTTTTGTATCGTCTTATTTGTTTGTATTTTTATTAATTTCTATTCAGTTTAATACGTTTTCCATTGATTTTTCTTTTATATCGTTACAATTACTATTTTTAGCTCGAAGTCCAAGCAGTTTGATTGGTTATTAACGTTAAACAGATATTTATATCTACGTATTTATCGGAACGAATTATTAACACGTTTCTTAAACATGAACGTTGCAACTCAGAAGATGCCAAACGGGTTTTTTTTTTACATTTATAGAATGAGAACACTTGGCTTTTATGGATTATTGCAATTATTGTTCTTAGCAGTTGCGTCACTATGGTTGGCGTCACCAGGTGCGGGAAAATCAGGGTGTCACTGCTACTGCTCTATTTGGTGGAACCCTGTGCTACTGCTCTATATGGTGGCATCCTTTTGCTACTGCTCTATATGGTGGCACACTGTGCTACTGCTCTATATGGTGGCACACTGTGCTACTGCTCTATATGGTGACACCCTCTGCTACTGCTCTGCAAGGTGGAACCCTAGGCTCTTGCTCTATATGGTGGCACACTGTGCTACTGCTCATGTTTCTAACTAAGATCGGTTATAAAGCTGACTATACCGAGTTATTTCTGAAATTTAGAACTGTTCATTTTGTGTCACCCCTAAAATGGCGTCGCAGAGTGCGTTCCCCCTCCCCCCGGCAACCCCCTTAGTGACGCCACTGGTTCTTAGTACGGTAAGGTGCAGCTGCGATTTATGATATTTTATTTAACGTAAATAAAATACCAATATTCTCAGATGTCTTCTCATTCATCAAATCTATTAGAGTGCTTACATTTTCTGAACTCAGCAAAATTTTGTTTTTACGACTCAAACCTAACAAAAGAATTTTCTAAATATTACACACAAAAAAATTCCCAGGCCGTTTTCATCAATTTTCTGTTTGTCACAAGGAAAACAAAGGGAGATCACTCCTGGAGTATTCAACGGATGAGAGTCAGACGACAGATGACTAATGACATCACAACATCTCTAATTGCGCATGCGTGCATCTGTCATATGTCGTCAAGTAACTTCACCATTGTTTAAATATATATATATATATATATATATATATATATATATATAGAGAGAGAGAGAGAGAGAGAGAGAGAGAGAGAGGGAGAGGGAGAGGGAGAGAGAGAGAGCAAAACAAATCAAGTCTTTCAATGAAATATATCAATTTTGAATTGTAATTCAAGCAAAGAAAATATAATGAATGTGATGTGTTCACCATATGATTAGTGTGATGTGTACACCATACAAGTAGTGTGATGTGTTCACCATATAATTAATGTGATGTGTTCACCATATAATTAATGTGATGTGTTCACCATATAATGAATGTGATGTGTTCACCATACAATTAGTGTGATGTGTTCACCATACAATTAATGTGATGTGTTCACCATATAATGAATGTGATGTGTTCACCATACAATTAGTGTGATGTGTTCACCATATAATTAATGTGATGTGTTCACCATATAATTAATGTGATGTGTTCACCATATAATTAATGTGATGTGTTCACAGTTGTAGAAACGCACCAATGCAGACCAGTGGGCTGGGACCATTTCTACATCTGTTCTAAACATTCAACATGGATCCCTGTGCTTGCTGGGCTCTAAGAACAATCATGTACCATAGAGGGTGCATGGTTGTGCGGAATAGCGCTCGACTGTCGACCTGAGAGTCCCAGGTTCGATCTCCGGCGAAGACCAATGGATTTTTCAGGTCATGATAAAAGTTCCCGCAATATTTCCCGTGGTGCTTCCAGGACCATTGCACTATCGGCTGTGGTGAAGATGAAAGAAGGGCACCGTAACAGCCGCCCTTACAAGCAACGTACGTAAAACAACGACCCTGGTATATATTGTAATGTTTTCTATCCGATTCCGAGTAAAAAAAAAAATACAGAAAGTTTTATTATGAAATACTGGCTGTAACCTGCAAAACATTTGCATAGAGTTATATCCCCTTAGGCTTGATCGGTAGGCGAGGTTATTTGTTGGTTTCGGGCAGATCCGATTTTTTTTTTACATGATTGTATTTTAAACTGGAATACTGTTGTATTAATTCTTTACTTCTTTCAGAACCCAAATCGGTATTATTATATTATATTCATTAGGATGTGTCAGATAGCAGATCATGTCTAACAATCACTAATGACGATACATTATATCGTACAACACTGCAGGCAATATACATACTTTAAACCATAATTACAATTACTTTTTTATCAGTTCGCCCAAAAAAATGATGACATTTTGATTTGGCAAATGGATTTTTTTTTTCAAGCATTCCATTTTTAAAAATTCATTTTAATGATCTGAAAATACATTTCAAACGTTCTTGCTGAACTCACGATAACTGGGTCAAAAACAAATAAAAGTTCACCCCTCCGCAACCCCCCAACTTTCATCCCTTGCCTTCATTGACACACAAACACACACACACATGCACAGACACAAGCTCACAAACTTACAAACAAACACACAGTTGCGCGCGCAAGTCTTTATTTGCCAACATCAGCTGTGTTTTGAAAAAGATGCGACTCAATGCAATTTAATTGCATATTCCCTGCCTCAGATAAAATCATTTGCTAGTTTCAAGAGTTGCTTCTATTCCAATCAGACTCCAATTAACAATCTTCGACAATGATGCGGGATTTTATTTTTATCTGTTTGTTTGGTGTTGTCTTTTTTTATTTGTTTATTATTTGCTAGAAGGAATATAAACCTCATAAAAACTGTTTTTAGAGTTCTTTTTTTGACCTTTTTCTGGGTGCTATTTTAAAAGCCACGTGAACTGGTGCATCATGATGCATCATGTGGCAATCTGGCGTCAGTTTGAATAAACAAAAAAAATGTAGTTTACACATTTGATAAATTGATAGTAAATAATCTCTATAAATAATAGCTCTTCCCGAAACCTATTGATCAAACCTAAGGGGATATAACTCTGTGCAAAGGTTTTTGCAGGTTACAGTTAGTTATATTATATTTTGTATGACGAAGGTTGTAAAACTATCTCTAATTATTGATAAACGTGACCTTGTGTGTCTGATCTATATGTGTAAACATTGTATAGGCCTTGAACAGAATTCTTACATTATTCCATATAAATTGAAATGGACAATAAACGTTCGGCTCATTAGTGAATGCGTTTGTTCTTTGTTCTAACATTGCCAGTGTGTTCAGAATTGGCATTTACTGTTTGCATTTGATGTTTGATTGAATATTGCTTTTGGTTTATTTCATTCCATCGATATTAAACTATAAACAACCTTTAACATAATTTATATTACATTATTTCGTAAATTACTTACTTATTCTGCAATATGCTGTTATCGATTTATTAAAAAAAAATTGTAGGATATCACCAAACAAAACAAAAAAATGTTTTAAAAAGCTACCAATACTTAAGCCATTCTTTTAATATGACATTTTTTTTTTAAATCAATCTATTATTTTTTTTTGGGCGCATTTTTGTCTTTATGTTCCCAGCAGTAACCTTTTCGTCTGAGGCATTATGTAATAGATACCAGCTTTGAGCCCGATCCGGCAATTGAGAATGGGTGATCGTCTCTTGAGCAAATAGGTGGGATCGATACTGACAAATACTTGTGCTTCATGTAAGGAAAAGGTAAAAGGTTAAACCCTGGCCACGTTATTGATGCCGAGGTCTCAAGGTTTAGAAACCAAGAAGATACAGATGTATATGACCAGGAGTCTGGCACTTTGGCTGGGCTATAAAGGCCCATGGCTTCCTTCCGGACAAAACTGTGTTTTTTTTTTTGGTTGTAGTAAAATCAAAATTGTCATGAGTACTTCATTGGTTGGAACCCAAATCAACACCAGAATGAGTTTTGAACTACAGCACACAAAAACTTTGATGATAATTACAGGCCGACGAAATATGAAAAATATTTTTTTTCCTAGCGTGAGGTGGGCAAACTACAGCCCCTCCCCCCGAGGGGCCGAGTGCGGCCCGTTTTGCCTTTTAATCCTCACCGTGTCACATTAGCCTCATACGAGCAAGGGGAGGGGGGTGGATGGCTTCATCATAGCTTGTTTTTTATGTCTCATTTACACAAATTGCATCTTTTATGTTTTTGATATACCTTTTGGAATGATTAAACAAAATATGTTGTAAACTCACGATTTCAAAAATTGAGACATCTAGGGCTTAGCTAGACCTGTCCAGTCATCCAGGGCTTAGCTAGACATGTCCAGTCATCCAGGGCTTAGCTAGCCATGTCCAGTCATCCAGGGCTTAGCTAGACCTGTCCAGTCATCCAGGGCTTAGCTAGACCTGTCCATGCATCCAGGGCTTAGCTAGACCTGTCCAGTCATCCAGGGCTTAGCTAGACCTGTCTTTGAGGGAATATAGAACGCACCTGTGAGAAAAACTTTCAATGAAAATATTGAACAAAACGTGTGTCTACGCCCATTTCTTATTTTGATTTATTGACGGATATATAGATAGAAGTATAGATTGATACATTGATAGGATGGATGGGTAGATACATTCATAGATAGATAGCTGGATAGATAGATAGATAGAGAGATAGATTGATAGATAGATAGATAGATAGAAGTACAGATTGGTACATGGATATATAGATAGATGGATGGGTAGATAGATTCATAGATAGATAGATAGATAGATAGATAGATAGATAGATAGATAGATAGGTAGATAGATAGATAGATAGATAGATAGATAGATAGATAGATAGATAGATAGATAGATAGATAGATAGATAGATAGATAGATAGATAGATAGATAGATAGATAGATAGATAGATAGATAGATAGATAGAAATATTGATAACTTATTAGGTGGATAGATTGATGGATGGATAAATAGATTAAAAATAGATTATTAGATAGATAGATAGATTGATAGATATATTGATATAGAGAGAGAAAGATGGACAGATAGTCAGATATAATGAGAGGTAAATAAATTACATATAAAAATATATTGGTAGATAGATAGAAAGATAGATAAGACGACTCATAGATAGATAGATAAATAGTAAGATAGGTAGACAGAAAGAAAGATGGATATATAGACAAATAGATAGATCTATCTTGTTTGCAAATAACAGTGCGAAATATGGCGTTATGTAATGACGTCATTGTCCAGATTGTTATTTTCCAGTCAGTCTATCAGAGTGGCAGTGTTTGTGTCTGTGTGACATCACGTCATATCCGTCACAGAGAAAACCGTTCATCCCCGTATGCAGCAGCCAACGTTCATACCCAAGAGAGTCAACACCACTAACAACTTTCTTACAGACTCATGAAATTTTAACAATTTACTGACCAACAAACGGCTGGCAGACAATTTTTCCGAGAAATGTGGAAACTATAGGGATCGAGTGACAGAATAGTTAAGTAAGAAAAAGCACATATAAACACTCACACACACAAACACTCACACACACACAAACACATACACACAATAACAAACACATACAGACATAAACACAAAAACACACACACACACACAATGAGAGGACATGGAAGAGTACATTCTTTACCTCCTATTTCTGTCTTTCGTTTTTGTTTGTGTGAATGTATATATGTATGTATGCATATGTGTGTGTGTGTGTGTGTATGTGTGTGTTTTCAATATTTTAACACGGAGTTTCGTCGGTCGATGTAGATGGTCAAATCGCATGACTTACTTGCGTAACGAACGCCACGTCAGGCCATGCGTAACGGAAGCGGTAAATCAGCCTAGCGTTAATGATAGATCGAAGATGGTCTGGAAAGGAATCAGTGAAAAAAATAGACAGGAAGTGGGATTATCGGGATAGATTGAGGGGGGGGGAAGGGATTCTTGAGTGGTCATGGCTGTTTTTTATTGTTTTTTTTTGTTTATGTTGTTTTTTTTTTTATAATTAATGAAGAAAGAGAAAACACGAAAATGTTTTCCATAAGTTATGAAGTAAACTGTGACGTCAATCTCTAAAACGTCGATTGGTTGATGGGTTCAATCTGTAATGTCCACTCGTGCGATTAACAACAAAAAAAAAAACAAGGTAAAGTAGATCAAGGTGTACTTGATAACCATGGAGTGTAGAAAGGTCATTGATCTCTTTATATCTTTTAGGATCAATGATTTATTCGAAACTAAAAGTAAACATTTTTTTTAAATGAATTAAATATTTTAAAGGTATAACATTTCAGTGTAAAGTTTCTCAATTTAATTTTGTTTAACACGCAAAAACATTTCTTTTTTTTTTTTATATTAAATGCATATTCTTCGAAACAATTTCCAATCTTAATTTTAATATTCTAGTAATTTAATATTCTTCATACTATTACTTCAAATGTAAACCTGTTACAGTTTCATAAGAGACTATATTGTAAGACTAACACAGAGATTGTTAACCCAATAACATCTATTTTATTCGTTTCAACAGAAAGCAATTTCATAGAAAATATATAAAAAATGACATTGTATATTTAAGTAAAAGTGTAGCAAGCAATTCATCTCTCATATCGGCATTTTTTTATTAGTCTAGATATATATATATATATATATGTGTGTGTGTGTGTATGTGCACAGTCATACTTCGTCATTCCGTACTTCGAATTGCAGGGCGTCAATCTATTTGCTATGTAGGTGTTTATAGGCAGTGTATATTTTAAAAACATAAATATATAAACAATATCCACGTATTATATATACAATAGGATTCCTGTAAAGTCTAAATATGACTTTTTTTCCCTTCTCTTTTAATTAAACATATCAATTAGTATGAGCGCAATGGTGATTATACAATGTTATATGTTGTCCAGAGAGTTCTAGTGATGTTAAAAAATAAGTATTAATTAGGTCGTAAAAAGGTTGTTTATGCTTCTACTACGAAAATAATTCATTCATAAATATAGGCCTACAATCCTATTGCGCGGATATTCTGGATCAGATCAATCGCGAAAAACTTGGTGAAGACTGAATTATATTTTATATTCTACTGAGCTTGACTGAGACTACTCCCGTCCTCGCTGAAACATTCTGTCCTAGATTTATCGCTGGAAGTATTACGTTCTTGTTGACATTTGTCACTAATAGGATAGCTAGTAACCAGAAGACTGGTAGGATGGCTAGTAGCCAGAATACTGGTAGGATAGCAAGTAGACAGAAGACGTAGGATAGCAAGTAGACATAAGACTGGTAAGATAGCTATTGGACAGAATACTGGTAGGATAGCTGGTAGACAGAATACTGGTATGAAAGCTAGTAGCCAGAAGACTGATAAGATAGCTAGTGGACAGAATACTGGTCGGATAGCTAGTAGCCAGAAGGCTGGTAAGATAGCTAGTAGCCAGAATAATGGTAAGATAGCTAGTAGCCAGAATAATGGTAGGATAGCTAGTAGCCAGAAGACTGGTAAGATAGCTAGTAGCCAGAAGACTGGTAAGATAGCTAGTAGCCAGAATACTGGTAGGATAGCTAGTAGCCAGATGACTGGTAAGATAGCTAGTGGACAGAATACTGGTCGGATAGCTAGTAGCCAGAAGGCTGGTAAGATAGCTAGTAGCCAGAAGACTTGTAAGATAGCTAGTAGCCAGAATACTGGTAGGATAGCTAGTAGCCAGAAGACTGGTAAGATAGCTAGTAGCCAGAAGACTGATTATATCTGAGTCACTGACCAATATAATTTATTATTAAATACTTCTTTTTTCTACCAGTGGGACGAGAGAGAGAGAGAGAGAGAGAGAGAGAGAGAGAGAGAGAGAGAGAGAGAGAGAGAGAGAGAGAGAGACAGAGTCGGGAGACATTGACGTTATTTTTTTTTTTCAAACAGTGTCAAATTTCAAAGCTGTCACTAGCAGAAGTAGTTTAGATTTATGTCATATCGATATGCGAAGAATAGATTATTATCGATAGGTCCTTGTGTATAATTAAATTGCATTAAAATGTGTACTATTGATGGATGTATGTGTACAATTGATGGATGTATGTGTACAATTGATGGATGCATGTGTACAATTGATGGATGGATGTGTACAATTGATGGATGCATGTGTACAATTGATGGATGCATGTGTACAATTGATGGATGTATGTGTACAATTGATGGATGTATGTGTGCAATTGATGGATGCATGTGTACAATTGATGGATGTATGTGTACAATTGATGGATGCATGTGTGCAATTGATGGATGTATGTGTACACTTGATGGATGCATGTGTACAATTGATGGATATATGTGTACAATTGATGGATGCATGTGCACAATTAATGGATGTATGTGTACAATTGATGGATGTATGTTTACAATTGATGGATGCATGTGTACAATTGATGGATGTATGTGTACAATTGATGGATGTATGTGTGCAATTGATGGATGCATGTGTGCAATTGATGGATGTATGTGTACAATTGATGGATGCATGTGTACAATTGATGGATGTATGTGTACAATTGATGGATGTATGTGTACAATTGATGAATGCATGTGTACAGTTGATGGAAGTATGTGTACAATTGATGGATGCATGTGTACGATTGATGGATGTATGTGTACAATTGATGGATGTATGTGTACTATTGATGGATGCATGTGTACAATTGATGGATATATGTGTACTATTGATGGATGTGTGTGTACAATTGATGGATGCATGTGTACAATTAATGGATGTATGTGCACAGTTGATGGATGTATGTGTACAGTTAATGGATGTATGTGTAGAATTGATGGATGCATGTGTACAATTAATGGATGTATGTGCACAGTTGATGGATGTATGTGTACAGTTAATGGATGTATGTGCGCAGTTATTGGATGCATGTGCACAATTAATGGATGTATGTGTACAATTGATGGATGTATGTGCACAATTAATGGATGTATGTGTAGAATTGATGGATGTATGTGTACAATTGATGGATGCATGTGTACAATTGATGGATGTATGTGTACAATTGATGGATGTATGTGTACAATTGATGAATGCATGTGTACAGTTGATGGAAGTATGTGTACAATTGATGGATGCATGTGTACGATTGATGGATGTATGTGTACAATTGATGGATGTATGTGTACTATTGATGGATGCATGTGTACAATTGATGGATATATGTGTACTATTGATGGATGTGTGTGTACAATTGATGGATGCATGTGCACAATTAATGGATTTATGTGCACAGTTGATGGATGTATGTGCACAATTAATGGATGTATGTGTAGAATTGATGGATGCATGTGTACAATTAATGGATGTATGTGCACAGTTGATGGATGTATGTGTACAGTTAATGGATGTATGTGCGCAGTTATTGGATGCATGTGCACAATTAATGGATTTATGTGCACAGTTGATGGATGTATGTGCACAATTAATGGATGTATGTGTAGAATTGATGGATGCATGTGTACAATTGATGGTTGTCGTTATTCTTTAATTTCTAGTTAACTGTAAATTGACACATGATTGGTATCGAACTGAATAGGATTGATTATTTGTTGGTTTTATCTGTATTATTTATTTGTATTGCCATGGGTATCTCTATGGGTAGAACAGATTGCGTAAATATATATACTGGATTGATTGGTATCAACATGGCATAACCGATTGGTCTGCTTAATGTGAAGAGTTGATTTACAAGTTAATCGCTATCAAAATGTGTAAAAGTAGTTTTTTTTTCCACCTGTGTGTAGATTCGATAAGAATCAATGTAGATTACACCAACAAACTGGAATACATTTATTGCAATCAAACAATTGTAGATATTAGCTTTTGGTTTTTTTTTCTTAACTATTTCGGTTATGTTTAACTGTGTGACGCTCAGTGACACAATTGTAACGAGCCAGATATAAGAGGGAGGGGTGAGGTAATAGTAGGTTTTGGTGTAAATAGTGAAACGGACAAAAATAACAACTGTAAATTACTGTAAATTATATAATATTTAAACATATTTCATTAAAAATTTGAGGTAAAGGTTTACACTGTTGAAATCTGTTTGATCTGTCATGTATAAATATCTGGATGCGAATCTACGGATATCGATATCTGGTAATTAGTATAATATATAAGCGATTTGGGCTCTGCGTTAAATTGAAAGTAAATAATTAATACAACAGTATTTCAGTTTAAAAGAAAAGGATGTTCCTAATAAATTAATGAATACACTACCGGTTTTAAAAACTGATTAAAGAATTTATATATAAACGACCTATGTTATCTAAGCATATAATGTACACACACATATATATTTAAATATATAAGAATAACTCTGTCTGACACTCGGTGACTTGAGTTGCCTGCCCTTTGCTAGACCAGCAGTTCCACGGCGACAATAGATTTGGCAGCCAGCGGGCTCGTCTTCTTCAAATATACCTTTATTAGAAATCGATACCGCCCACTTGTTCTGCCGCAGGAGGCGGGAGAGGTTTTGGGGGGTGGGGGGTGTAAAAACGAAGAAGAATGCTCGGAGAGAGAGAGAGGGGGGTGATTGTAGGATACATTTGGAGTGGAGGGGGTGGCACCAGGAAAGTTGGTTACTCGTTACACAAAGAAATAAAAATGTTACGCGCCTCTTCCTGAGATCGATACCCAATATTTCAGGATATCGGCAAACGTTGTTGTTCCTGAGAGATACACACGGTACGTAAAAAAAAAAGAAGTCAAGGTGAAGAACTCGTCGTAGAATTCCAAGCTAGTTGGAGTTGTTTTTCTTTTTTATTTGACAATATTTAATGTGTGCTCTCCCTTGACTGTTCATTGTTTTTTTTTTTTAATTGACTGTTTGCAGGGTGAAAACATTTATCTTAAAAATGTTAAGCAACATATATACTTATTTATAATTATATTCATTTTATTTTTTTAAGAGAAATAAAAATGTAATACATTTTGATTCCAGATCGTATCATTGATATTAATGTCGTTTGTTTACACTTATGGTGATTTTTTTTAGAAAGAAGACCATACAGTTTCACTGACATACATTGAAATTAAACATATTTTAGTTCATTTCTCTATCACTTGTTATGATTAGTATTTATATTTCTCAGGCTTTAAAAAAAATAAATAATCTGAGAATAGTTCCCTGATGATTTGGGACATTTCAACTCTGCATTACTTCAATGTCAAGCGTCTTTCATGAATGGCTTATATGTTTAAAAAAAAAAAATATTACTTTGTGTCTCAAAGAGGTCAAAGGTTGGTTAGATTTACGATAACTTATCCCCCCCCCCTACCCACCACCCTTTTAACTCACAAACATACACAAGTCAAATACAAAAAGTGTTACAAAACTCAAGAACTGATAATATTAAAAAATGTAGAAGTGATTAAACACTGGTGAAATGGTAAGAGGAAAGAATGCGGGCTTGAAGCGCATTGGCGTTTATGGGAGAGGGGGGATAGATGAGTAGGTTGTTTGATATTAGACCTTAACTTACTCAATGGAAACTTACAAAAAATACACGCGTGTAAGCAGTTGGTCACATTGTATTAGAGTAACTTTTTAGCATGAAAATATATGTTTTAAATTAGGGCAATATTCAGGTATTTCACGAGGATAGTTTCATGGAGTCAACAGGGCTGGCATTGAAAAATGGCGATATTGTTTGAGCGATTGTATTGTTAATAATCCGGACATTCATGAACAGAGACTCTGGGATCAAGAGGCGCATCAATGGTCAGCCAGGCCAGCATCATGAAAGGTACCGGTTCAAATCTCAGAATGTACAATCATTTTTTATTGTCCCCCCGGGATGCCTGCATTTTTCATTGCACTCATTGGCTGAGTTCGTAAGTAGGACAGTACTAATGCCGTACCATTAGTTGTTTCTAGTATCAAGAGATGAACATCTTATCTTTATAGGTGTGACCACCAATGGACGATAGAGTAAAAACAAAATAATTAAGTAGACTTACTAAGAGACATGTAGTGTTGACATAGAGTATCAAATAGCCATTGCATAGTGCAAGATAATGACCCCGGCATAATTTACTTGTTTTTTTAAATTCTAGATGCACATATTTATTTAAAACTATTAAGCTGTGTAGATTTAAGTAAAACTTTCATTCCCTACAGGGCTTTCAATTGGTCTCGAACCAGAGTCCTACTGATAGTAAGATGAGCCACATAATACACCGAAGAGCCAAGTAGACTGTCTGTTTTATGGAGAATTTAGCCTACACAAAAAAAAAACTTGTCTATTCAATAGAAAATGGTTTCAGAATAATATAAATAATAGCGATTTGGGTTCTGCGATAAATCGAAAGTAAAGAATTAATACAACAGTATTCCAGTTTAAAATACAATAATAAAAAAAATCGGATCTGCCCGAAACCAAAAATAACCTAGTCTACCGATCAAGCCTAAGGGGATATAACTCTTTGCAAAGGTTTTGCATGGTGCAGCCATTTTTGATTATTATCTTTAACTCTCCCTCAATCTCGTTGAACCAGCTTGGATGCCGTCTGCTAGATGACGTGTGTGCGGTGCGAACCCGTAACATTCGCCACAATCGGTGAACTCACAACCTAAGTGACAGACGGCTGAAATCACTGGCTAATGCGCAATCATCGATCCATTAAAAAAATATTAATGGAAAATTATATTTAAAACGATAAGGTAAAAAAAAGAAATCTTCCTAATTAATAAATCATTTAAATAATAAAAAATGCTAATTGAACACATTTTCTGTTAATTAATCAAATTACGTTTTTTTTTTTAAATTATAAATATTTCATATAATTAAATGATGTCTTCTTAATGAAAACAAAATCAACCAATCAATCATTTACAAAATCAAAGTCATATCTGTCCGGACTTCTAATTTCTTTTTTTTTATTTAATAAATAGGAAAACTACATCTGTGGCTCAGTTTGGCTTAGTTTGGCTCAGTTTGGATCAGTGTGGCTCAGTTTGGTTGAACATAAGGTCAATTATGGCCTAATGGGGCTCTTCGAGCAGTATCTGGCTCCTTGTTGAATTTATTGCTGCTCCTTGTGAGTCAGTCTCTCATTGCTTTACATTATTATTTTCATTCCACATAACTATTCCAAGTTTTTTTTTTATATCTAGTGCTGCTCTTGACAATGGTTGCCATGGTGACTAGAGGTATGTGCAGGTAATCACAGTTTTAATATAATAATTAAAAAAAAGAATATTTGTCTCCTCGTTTAGTTTGAACTTTGACACAAGTGCACTTATATTTATCATATGAGTCACATATTGTTTACCTTCTTTGCTCAGTAAATCACTGCATGTATCTGATAACGTTCGTGCCGCGATATTTTATCTTGTTGTGTACTTTTATTTCATTGGCTGATATCTGATATCGCATGCAGTTTGACAAAGTTAATACCTGGTGTCTATCTCTCTATCTATCTATCTATCTATCTATCTATCTATCTATCTATCTATCTATCTATCTATCTATCTATCTATCTATCTATCTATCTATCTATCTATCTATCTATCTATCTATCTATCTATCTATCTATCTATCTATCTATCTATCTATCTACCTATCTATATATATATATATATATATCTATATATCTATCTATCTATATATCTATCTATCTATATATCTATCTATCTATCTATCTATCTATCTGTCTGTCTGTCTGTCTGTCTATCTATCTATCTATATATCTATCTATTGATATATTGAAATATTTATATCTATCTATATATCTATCTATCTATATCTATCTATCTATCTATCTATCTTTCTATATATCGATATCATTATAGAGAGAGGGGTGGATAGAAAGAAAGGGGGGAGAGAGAGAGAAATAGATTAACGTAGAAACTATTTTATTTTGTATAAATCATTCCAAGTGACCCGTTTCATATGTAACTGGGATACTGAACCCCCCCCCCACCACCTGTGTGTCATGTGTTACTTTACTGTTGTAACAGGTAATTTGTGGTTTCATTTTTTATGTTTGTTTTAGTAAGAGTTCCAGTTTTTTTATGTCCTATTCTTATGTTCTCGAATGTTGCATTTTTTTTCAAATTGTAATTTCAAGGGAGAGCATTCACCGGCATCAAGTTTCGAAACATAAAAAAAAATGTTCAAAAATTATCTTTCCTTATCAATTTACTTGTTCAAAACTAGACACGAACTCTGTTTCCGATGCATTTGTTTATGTATGTTAGATGTGTTGCTGCTTAAAGTGAGTTGTAAGTGGTGTATTTTTTTACGAGTATGTAAGATGTTATGCGGATAATGGTGTGCGAATGTGACTTGATGCTTAAAAAGTAAAAAAAAAGACAACTGCCAATCCATTGATGCAAGCCCATTGTCAATCCATCGATGTAAGCCCATTATCAATCCGTTCATATAAGCCCATTGTCAATCCGTTGATGTAAGCCCATTGCCAATCCATTGATATAAGCCCATTGTCAATCCAATGTTATAAGCCAATTGCCAATCCATTGATATAAGTCCAAGGCCTATCCTATGATATAAGCCCATTGTCAATCCATTGATATAAGCCCATTGCCAATCAATTGATCCATTGATATAAGCACATTACAAATCCATTGATATAAGCCCATTACCAATCCGTTGATATAAGCCAATTGCCAATCCGTTGATATAAGCCCATTGTCAATCCGTTGATATAAGCCCATTGCCAATCAATTAATATAAGCCCATTGCCAATCGGTTGATAAAAGCCCATTGCTAATCGGTTGATTCATTGATATAAGCACATTACAAATCCATTGATGTAAGCCCATTACCAATCTATTGATGTAAGCCCATTGCCAATCGGTCGTGTAAAGCATTATGTATTCCTAGTATATTCGGTCTGTTTGTCCCCTCCTTCTTAAAGAAATGCCTAAAGATGAATGCTTTTTAAACAATGCTTACGTCACAACTTCGTGTGAGCTTAATTTCGTCTTCACAGCAATTATGATTATGAAGTTCAAAATTACCTTTAGTATTGCGTTCTTACCTAGGATTACAAAACAAAAACGTTTGAACGTCTCTAGTTTTGATAGGTTAATGCTTCTGGAAATATAACCTAAGACTAGCAATCTACTTTTTGTTTACTATTGTGTCTGTGTTTTGGATCCTAATGTTATGATAAACAAAGCTGTAAATGTTTCAGAAGGTCATGAACTGACAAAAGACTTTAGATGATATATAGACAGATAGAAATAATTGACAAGAGATAATGCAAGAGTGTGAAGTAAATAGACTTGAAAGTATCCATGTTTGAAAATAAACTTAAATATTAACTTGACAGTGCAGATAACATGATACATACACATTTGGCTGGGTTTATTTAAAAAAAAACATATATCGTGAATACAAAAAAGTATATCAGGTTAAAACCTAGAAAAAAACCAACCCGTTACCGTCTCATTCCTTTTTTTTTATTTTAATGGCTTCACTACAAAGGTGGGCAAACTTCTTAAAACTCGAGCCACATTGGTTACTTACATTAGACTAAAGCAGTGGCGTAGTGATTGGGGGCAATGGGGGGGGGGCGTCATGCCCGTGCGATACACACAAAAGGGGCGCCAAAGTGGTATATTTTACATATAATATTATATGGTTTTCTAATGGGGGTGGGGCGCTCTAAGGTTTTGTGCCCCGGGCGCGAGTTAAGCTCGCTACGCCACTGAACTAAAGAGCCGGAATATAAGTAAAAGGGTTAGGTGTTTATAAGAATAAATATATGATAAATGGACATATGGTTCAGTCAAAGGCTGGATCAAGCTGCCAGGTAAGCCGTGCGTGGCCTGCGGGCTATAGTTAGCACATATCCCGATCTAGAATCAAAAGCAACCCCCCCTGTGATTTTCCTTTGATATTATATTAATTTGCACAGTTTCTCCTGTTGAACAATTTATAAATATTATTTACTGATAGTAGTATATCTATTTTAAACATTTACTTTATTATGAACAGTGGCGTAGCGAGCTTAACTCACGCCCGGGGTACAATACCTTTTTTAGCTCCCCCCCCCATTCGAAAACCATATAATATTATATGTAAAATATACTATTTTGGCGCCGCCCCCCCCCTTGTACCCTCACACTACGCCACTGATTATGAAATATCCCAAGAAATATATTTTATTTAGTGTGTGGGTACACTTCCCAGTACTAAACAAATAACAACTACCAAATTAATCCAATAATAAAGTCTATGGGGAAAGATGGGTGACTCGGATAATGATATGTATGTCGAAATAAACAAACAGAAAGTGTGCTAAACACTTGGGAAAGGAAAACATGTGGGCCAGTAAAGGACAATAACGAGTGGAGAAGTAGAACCAATTCAAAACTATACGAGTTATAGGAAGAACCAAATATAACAGCTGAAATCAAAATGAATAGATTGAGGTGGGTAGGGGACACAGAAAAAATGGAAAACAACAGAGGTCGATAGACAATATATAAGGCAATACCCAATGAGAAAAAGGCCTAAGGGCAGACCAAGAAGCAGATGGTTGGAGGAAATGAAGAAAGACCTTAAAGCTATAGGAGTGAGAGAATGGAGGAAGAAGACCATGGATTGGGATAAGTGGAGAAGGGTGGTACGGCATGTCAGGGCCCTAAATGGGCTGTAGAGCCAAAGGAAGAAAAAGAAAACTGTCAAACCCATTTGAGGCCGTTCAAAAAGTGCAATATCCATTTATTTTGATGTAAATGATTCTTGGGCACGTATGTTTAGTGCCCTTAATAATATGTACCCCCATTAATATATATCAGGCCTGCTAACATAGAAAAACAATTCCAGACTTAACAGTACGATTCCCTGGATCGGCCGCATTCATATCAGCCGTGGGACACGTGTAGGCAGAGGCTATTAAATACGTTATATGACTTCTATTCCGTGAATTCACAAATTTATGAATTTAAAATATTAAATACGACTTTTCTTAGTGAACATTTATAAACTATACCCTCGCCACCACCTTCCCACCTTCATATTTTGTTTCCAATTTTTGTTTGTCTGTTTAGTTAAAAATTTAGTTGACATTTTTGAACATAGTAGAATCCTCATAAATCTATATAAATAATAGCGATTTGGGTTCTGCATTAAATAGAATTAATAAAACAGTATTCCAGTTTAAAATACAATCATAAAATTCGGATCTGCCCGAAACCAAAAATAACCTAGCCTACCGATCAAAGGGATATAACTTTATGCAAAAGTTTTGCAGGTTACAGCTAGTATGTAAATAATGTATTAGAAAGAAAGATCTACAAAAGTCATTGAACTGTATCAATTCTATTCAAACTAACCTATTTCTCGGTTTAACATTTTGAATTATTTAGTCCATTTTTAGTACAAAAAGTGATACATTTACCTTTAGTTTACTTACGTTCAGTAAAAAAAAATGTCAAATAAAAAAAAAAATAATATTTTGAAAATTTTGCAAAGTTTAGTCTAACATAAACAAACACAAACAGGAAGTGGAAGTTGTATAAACAAATAGAAACTGGGGAAAGGGTGAAGAAGAGTAGATTGAAATGCTAAGTTAGTTTAAGATTTTGTTTTTTTCTCTCTCGTGTAGGTTTGTGTGTAGAATGAAATGCTACATAAATATGTACCATATGTGAATGCATCCTGTGGCGAGCGTAGAGAAATTTAAAGCAAATAAACCAACATGTACTCAAAGATGCAGGGTAAATACTGACATTCACACGTGCATTGAGAGTAAATAATTGAAACAAACACACCAACGTATTAAGAGACAAACAGGTTAACATGCTCAGACCGGAACTAAAACAAAAACACTAAAGCCAATATAAACAGAAACATATAAAGTTATTCTTAGGGGGAAGTTCACATATTATATAACGCCGAAGAGGGGAGGGGGTGGATGCAAATTTGTTATTTTTTGTTATATTGTTATATCACACATGTGTTACATAATGGTATATTGTTATATCACACAACCGTTACATAATGTTATATTGTTATATCACACAAGTGTTACATAATGTTTTATGAGCTGCAAGGGTAGGGTGAAAAATTGACATGTTTGCGTTATATAATATGTGAACGGCTCCCTTACACGTTCAAGAATTTGTAAAGGTGGTAAAAGCTTAAAAAAGACAAACCCCCAATATCACAGTCACATGTTTAGCCTACATAGTAATGCATGCAAAAAAAATTACCACACTAGAAAGATATATATATATATATAACAAACATTTTACATTAACACAGATAAACAAACACAACGATCATGTACATACAAGGGCATCATCGAGAAAGATTGTTTGTTTGGTCGGTATAGGTACACTCCCTTGATTTTATTTATAGGTCACTTAAAATTTAAATAGCACAACATACAGTGAAATGTTTGGTTACATAGAAACAATGTAATTTTATTTTAG
Source organism: Bulinus truncatus (assembly GCA_021962125.1). NCBI lineage: Eukaryota > Metazoa > Mollusca > Gastropoda > Planorbidae > Bulinus > Bulinus truncatus. The sequence goes on along the minus strand of JAGDYQ010000031.1, from coordinate 4,908,265 downwards.
AACAATATGTGTTATTTTTTTTTATTTCGGATATTACCAGCTAAATTCTTTTTTTTTTAAAACATCAAATCATTTTTTAAATAATTTAGCTTTAATAGTATTTTAAAAAGTAAAAATCATTTTTATGTATAAAACGATATATAATTAATGATGTTTTTTTCTAACGAATTAATTCGTCGAGGTTTTATGGTGACGAAAGTTTAAATGTTGGGTATAATTGCATTCCCAAATTAATTGATTTTAATAATTGGGCATAGCTGTGGTCAACGAGTTCTACCTGATCTGAGGTTATTGTACTGACCACTGATAGTTGTGACGAATGTGGTCGGCACACAACACCCTTCCACTGTCACCGTTCGACATATTGGTTAGGCTCATTACACCTTCCCCTATGTCTGTGTGGTGGGAAAAAAAACTTTGCCTTGCCATTCTGGACGATAAGCAATGGGCACACCCTGCTAGTCTGTTCAGTCTGGACAAATGCTGAATAATAAAAAGCTTTCTGCAATGCCGGCAGATGTAGTGGGACCACTCACCTTACCGCTTTGTAGGCATGGCAGACGCCGATAAGGCTTGTGTGGCGGGAACATAACACTCTGTCACGCTGGCACAGACGGCGCAAAGAGAAATACAAAACGATAAATTACATAGTATATGACAATGACTTACTTATATATTGTTCTTTAAATTAAGAAAGTAAACAAGGAAATTGGGGTTGATAAAATGAAAAGGCAATCTGCAATCTTTGAAACTGTTGAAATCCGAGGCATTTTTCAAACAAGAAAAATAATGCAAGTCCTTAATGCACAATGAATTGAGATGCTATGAAATTCTACATATTTTTTTTTTCGCACAAATTCCCATTATATTTTTTTACGATCCCAAAACTGCATCGTTGTCTTTGTCTTTGTAACATTGTTTTCTCAAAACAATGTCATATTTTTTTATTATTCTTTTATTCGAAGCAATTATTAACCATTTCCAAAGAAGATCGGTTTATTAAAGGGTAATGAATTAACTCCCTTTGTATAGTTAATTTACTGCACAATGGACCAGCTGGCAGGAAGATACATCTGTAGGATTATTACACAGACGGCATGATTAACAAAGAAAATACATGGATGCGGCAGACGCAACACTGCAGCATTCTCATAACAATTTGTGATGTTTATATTGTGTACATGTGTGTGTATGTGCGCATGGGGCGTAGTGAGGGGTGGGGTTCATGCCCCAGGCACTACTCACAAATGGGTGCCAAATGGTATATTGTACATATAATATTATATGGTTTTCGAATGGGGGTTAGGGCGCGAGTTCAACTCGTTACGCCATTGTATGTGCGTGCATGTGTGGTTATAAACTTGCAATTAAGAAGTTGTATTTCGTAACGTTTATTGGTGTATGGTATTTTGATTGTATGTGTGAGAGAAAAAGAATTAAAAAAAAAAGATACCTGATTCTCAAACTTGGGTGTGAGACCTTCAGTTTGGTTCGGAAATTAGTTGTGATGGGAGGGGGAGGGGGAGGGTTGAGTTGACTCCATTCCATTTTTGTGTTGATTGCGGCTAGGTTGTGGATACATTGTGGCTAATCTGTAGCTAGACTTTAACTAGAATGTAGCAAGAAGGTAACTAGATTGTGGCTAAACTGTAGCAAGACTTTAACTAGACTTAAGCAAGAAGGTAGCTTGATTGTGTTTAAACTGTAGCAAGACTTTAACTAGACTGTAACATAAAGGTAGCTAGATTGTGGCTAGACTGTAGCTAGACTTTAACTAGACAGTACCAAGAAGGTAGCTAGAATGTAGCTAGACTGTAGCGAAAAAGTAGCTAGATTGTAGCCAAATTGTAGCTAGACTGTAGCAAAAAAATATCCAGATTGTGGCAAAACTGTAGCAAGAATGAAGCTAGATGGTAGCAAGTCTGCAGTTAGCTTGTAGCTATATGGTAGCTAGACTGTTGCTAGAATTTAGAAAGATGGTAGCTAGACTGTAGCTAGAAAAAATTCCTGGTAAGTTGTTTTTTTTTTGTCCTGGAACCGAATAAAATGTGTAAAATGGCTTTGAATTTATACTGAAACATATTTAGTGTTGGTTTTATTGACAGACAGATAAATAAATAGATACAGAGATAGATAATGGAAAGGAAGACAAAAAGAGAGAAATTCGCTGATATAGACAGATAATTGATATTGACAGACCGAGTGTATTACCTGTACAATATTAGTCCCACTATATGGCAGCTAGATAACACTTAAGATTTCAAAAGGTCTTGAGTTTATATCAACAGGCAGCAAGAAAAGGGTGTGTGTGGAAGAGGTGGGGTGGCATCAGTAACAATAACTCTGGCTAACAAAACCTCCTTGGTCCGGGATCAATATGAAATAATTTGTTTAGTCATGCGATGCTGTGTCCACCAGTCCATAATGGTCAAGTTGTCACACGGACAAGTTTACTTATTTCTGATAGTCTACGAATGATGATTACTGTGTACTAGAATGTTCTTTTGACTGAATCATGTTAGTTTGTATTAAGTGAACAGAAGATATGAAATCTAGGCATAATGTTAGACCTATTATTAAAATGTTTCTCTAGAAAAGTAGTTAAGTTCCCTTAAGCCCCTTAGAGCACACACGGGGCAGATGAACTTTAGAATTCATCTGTTTCAGTAGGCGCGGCATATTGAGGAATTGTGTGCCTAGCACAACGCCGAGCCGCTTTTACTCCCCCAACCTAAAGCCAGGTACCCAGTAAAGCTGGGTGGACATGACGACATTCACTTAGGCCGGAAAAAAATCCTAACAATTCCCATTGAGATTCGATCCCGAGACACGTCGGTCGACAGTCGAGCGCTCTTCATGTCTTGACCACCCGTCTACTTTAGAAAAAAGTGGTATGCTAAATTCTGGGCTACATTGGATTCTTAAATTTAACAGATGGGCACGGACCAGGATATAACTAAGAGAAGAAATAAGATCAGAACTAAGAGCAGAACTAAGAGCACACGTTCTATCTGTCAGTGTGACATCATAGTTCTTATCCATTATTTGATTAGTTGATAAAACCATATTCTCTGACATCGTAGATCTGAACTATTTGTTGATTAGTTCATGACACATTTCTATGACATCGTAGATCTTATCGATTTGGTGATTGGTTCATGACACATTTCTCTGACATCGTAGATCTTATCGATTTGGTGATTAGTTCATGACACATTTCTCTGACATCGTAGGTCTTATCGATTTGTTGATTAGTTCATGACACAATTCTCTCTGACGTCATATGTACTATCTATTATTCGGTTAGTTCATGGCAAATTTCTATGACATAGAATGTATTTACAAGTTCATTACTTCTTAACTTTACTGCATGGGCACCATTGAAGTTATATAGGTCAGTCCATTCGTTCATGACCCATTTCCATGACACATAATAAACCTTATCTTTAAGTTTATAAAATTTCATGATAAAATTTCTGTGTTTGTCGTAGAACTTATTAATTTCATTTGTTCATGACACCCTGATGTTGCATCATTGATATTGTCTAGCAGTACATTAGTTCATGGTCTCTTGTAAGAATTTCTACCATGTTTACATCAGTGTATTTCACTTCTATTCTTTCTCCGATTTAAGTGAAGCACTGGCCTCTAAAAACATGAAATGACCACTAGTGACCACTGTCCAGACAGCCATCGATATGTGTGTGTATCACAGACATCCAACCGACGATCTTGTTCCGGGTCACTCTATCATTCTTCCTTACAACTCCCCCTCCTCCTCCTCCCCCACCACAACCCTTACTGGACAATTTCTACCCCCCCCCCCACGTCTGTCCCGGGTTCAGTTGCACACCCTCCCACTTCACTTAGTCTCCTTACTAATACAGTCTTCCCCCCCCCCTTCTCTTACCCCCCCATATTTCCCCCAAACAATGCCGGCAAATAGCTTGGAGAGGGAAATACTACATTATATAATGGGGGGGGGGTATTGATTATTTGCTTTACCGCCGTTCTCATCATGGGGGGAAGGGGGCGGTATGGAGGCGCGTTAGGGGGTGAAGGAGGGGCAGAATAAAACGTAGCTAAGGATTAAGAAATACGGACATCAAAACGAAATAACATGGGCGGAATAACATGGGATACGAGGAGAGGTGGTGGGTGGGTGGGGTGGAGAAGATGCCGCTGTGTGTCTCCCCCCCCCCCCAAGGGATGGCGTGGAGAGAAATGTTATTGGCTTTTTTTTTTTATATATACAGTGGATTCCGCTTAATTGGGACAGCCGCTTAATTGGGACAGCCGCTTATTTGGGACAAATCTCAAAGAAACCAAACCAAGAAGCCAATAGTAAATGTGTATGTTTAATTGGGACAGCCGCTTCATCGGGACAAAAAGCCTCGGTCTCGATGTGTCCCAATTAAGCGGAATCGACTGTATTTATATATATATATATATATATATATATATATATATATATATATATATATATATATATATGTTACTTCTTTGTTTAACACTTGAACAGCTTCTGAAAGAGTGATTTATTCCCGAATGACAAGAGTCTATGTTGAGATGGAAAATTAAATAACCGATAAGGTTTAAAAACAGGCGAATTAAAGATACCATTCAAAGCAAATATGGTATACAAATACATGCTGATTTTGGATATTCGCATGTGTTTATAAACTTTAAAAAAAAAAGCTATCTCCTGGAGTTAAACGCTCAACGTATCTTACAAATAACGGAAGACTGTTGATTAAACGGCTTGTGAGTATACGACATGGGTACAATACGGTCTAGTTCATGGGTACAATACGGTCTACTTCATGGGTACAATACGATCTAGTTCATGGGTACAATGCGGTCTAGTTCATGGGTACAATACGGTCTAGTTCATGGATACAACATGGTCTAGTTCATGGGTACAATATTGTCTAGTTCGTGGGTACAATACGGTCTAGTTCATGGGTACAATACGGTCTAGTTCAAGGGTACAGTACGGTCTAGTACATGGGTACAATACGGTCTAGTTCATGGGTACAATACGGTCTAGTTTATTGGTACAATACGGTCTAGTTCATGGGTACAATACGGTCTAGTTTAAAAAAGACCCAGCATCATCCAAATTGCCTAAATGTTTAGGAAGTTAAAAATATTTTAAGGTTTATTAGGAGGGACTCATACTTTATGTAGTTATGGCTTATCCGGCTTTATTAGTATGTGGCGTTTAGAGGTACGACTTTATCGAGCTTTAGCATATCCGGCTTTATAAGTGCATGGGTTACATTATTAGATTAGTACCAACTTAACGAGTGCCTTACTCAAAGCTATTGAGTAAAATTGTAAAATTAGTTTGTGTCTAGATTGTATTTTGAACATAAATGGGTTAGTCTGTACATTTTTAAACTAAATTTTTTACTGGTTCTTATTTATGGAGAAAAGGGAAAAGTTTGCACACATGTAGATGATCATTGAATAATAATAATAGACTGGCCTGTCGTTCGTCGACTCCCAAAAGGCAGCTCAGGACCGGAAAAAATGGCGGGAACTGTTTTTCAGTTAACAACGGTGCCCCAACGACCCACCCACGGGTTAAGGGATAAAAAAAAGAAGAAAAAGAAGACCCCACAAATAGTCATACGCCCCTGGTTTCAAACACAACTTGTCATACGCTCCTGGCTTCCACAGCTAGCTATACGCTCCTGGCCTCCACAGCTAAATATACGCTGGTGGCCTCCACAACTAGTTATACGCTCCTGGCCTCCACAGCTAGCTATACGCTCCTGGCCTACACAACTAGTCATACTCTCCTGGCCTCCACAACTAGTCATACGCTCCTGGCCTCCACAGCTAGTTATACGCTCCTGGCCTCCACAGCTAGCTATACGCTCCTGGCCTCCACAGCTAGTTATACGCTCCTGGCCTCCACAACTAGTTATACGCTCCTGGCCTCCACAGCTAGCTATACGCTCCTGGCCTCCACAACTAATTATACGCTCCTTGCCTCCACAGCTAGTTATACGCTCCTGGCCTCCACAACTTGTTATACGCTCCTGGCCTCCACAACTAGTTATACTCTCCTGGCCTCCACAGCTACGCGTACGCTCCTGGCCTCCACAGCTACGCGTACGCTCCTGGCCTCCACAGCTAGTTGTACGCTGATGACCCCAACATTTAGCACTCAAAACTAGTTTACGGTCCTCCCCCTAGCAGGTAGTTGTACGCTCCTGCCCCCCCTCCCAGAACTAGTCGTACGCTCCTGGCCCCCACAGCTAGTTGTACGCACTTGGCCTCCACAGACAGCCGAGAGCCAATAAGCCACTCACTATCACGTATCAACGCTTCCACTCATGTCAATAAAATAGGACGAGGGGGGGTCGGGAGGTTTCGGGGGGGGGGGGGAATGAAGAGTCAGTGGATAGAAGAACAAAAAAAAATAGAAGATGCGATGAGGAGATGGATGAAAGGATGGGAGGATGTAAAGTGAGTGTAGAGGGAGGGGAGGTATCGGTCAAGAAATGTATAGCTGTGTCCAATATGAGGGTAGCCATATTTTGACATGGACTGTTAAGTTCTATTTTGTGTGTGTGTGTGTGTGTGTGAGTGTGTGGTGTATCCCAATGTGTTTGCGTGAGTGTGCGTCTGTATGCGTTAAAGAAGAATGATCTCCCTTTTATTACTGCCTGCAGGATTCGATATACGCGTTGACTATCATGGAAAGATAATTTGAGCGTGTGGAATTGGCCGCTGATTTGCTTGGGGGTGGTTGGTGTGTGTGTGTGTGTGTGTGTGTGTGTGTGTGTGTATGTGAAAGAAGGGAGGGGGTGAGGATTAGAGAGTTGTGGTATTAATGATAAAAAACAAAATCAGTGCAACAAAAAAATTACGTGGGAGTATTTTTTTTTAACTTTTCGGATGTGATATACAATGAAAATTAGCTAATTACTTTAGTCTGTAATAGGTTTGAACTTATAGTCTGTAATATATCAGAACTGGTGAATTTTATATTTTCGGATCTCTCTCTGTCTGTTCACTTATAAAAAAAAAAACAACGTTATTTCATTTTTTTTTTTAAATAAACCACTTTCATTAACGAGAGTATGGCTAGAGAGTATAAATAGACACACTATTTTCAACAAATGACGTAATGGGGTATATCTTTTTGATAACAAATCTCATAATTTTAACTTAATGAAGGGTTGTTTTGACTTTATAACAATGAGAAAAAATAATTACTTTTATAAAGATTTATCTTTAATGAGCTTTCAGCCTTGATGAGTAAGGTGTAATTTGCGGTGAATGAAATCGAGATATTTATTTATATACTTTAGATTGGTAAGGGGGTGTGCTAACAGGCACAAATGTTTTACTCTAACAAGATGAATAATAGAGTTGGGTAGAGACATAAGATATGTGTCAAGTGTCATGTGGCAGTCCAACATAACTCTAAACGCTGAGAAAACTGCTGATACAACCTTTGTAAACTATATGTACCAACTTAGTAAACTATGTGTACAATCTTTGTAAATTAGGTGTACCAACTTTGTAAACTATGTGTACAGTCTTTGTAAACTATGTGTACAACCTTTGTAAACTATGTGTACAGTCTTTGTAAACTATGTGTACAACCTTTTTTAAACTATGTGTACAAACTTTGTAAACTATGTGTACAGTCTTTGTAAACTATGTGTACAACCTTTGTAAACTAAGTGTACAACCTTTTTTAAACTATGTGTACAGTCTTTGTAAACTATGTGTACAACCTTTGTAAACTATGTGTACAACCTTTTTTAAACTATGTGTACAAACTTTGTAAACTATGTGTACAGTCTTTGTAAACTATGTGTACAACCTTTGTAAACTATGTGTACAGTCTTTGTAAACTATGTGTACAACCTTTGTAAACTATGTGTACAGTCTTTGTAAACTATGTGTACAGTCTTTGTAAACTATGTGTACAACCTTTGTAAACTATGTGTATAACCTTTTTTAAACTATATGCACAAACTTTGTAAACTATGTGTACAATTTAAAACAAAAATGAAGTAAAATTATTTACTAAGCATGGCCTCCCAATATTACGTTTAATAAATGAAATACAAATCTATACTATCTACCGTCTTTGAACTTCCGTTCTGAAATCCACCCATCCCTTAAATATAACGTTTTCCTAACACAATGTACCTCTACAATCTACTTAACTGTGACATACATGTACACTGTTTGTGTATCGCAGGTTCATTGAGTGTGAAATGTCATTGTGCTCCCGATGCGTCGAAAATGTGGGGGTGCCGAAGTCTCTTGCGGGTGTCATTACCAGCTAATGACTGTAGATTGCCAATTGGTTGAGTTGATTCACTAATATTGTCTGATAGTTTTGTTTTTTTTAAGTAACTCTTTGACTAATTATATTCAATAACAATTATCTTAACATCATGACTTGGTTATAACAATGGAACAATAACATAATACTAAAAGAGGTTACATAAATAGTGGGTGGGGATTTCATCATTCAGATCACGTGCAGGCAGTACGTCATAACACTGACCCTTTGAACTTAACGTTTGGTCCATTTATGTTCTATTCGTGATGTATGAAAACACGTTTGGGTCATTTAGATAAAATCTGTAAAGATTTTTTTGAGAATTGGTTTAAAAAAAAAAATAAATCATCAAATGAGCATATGCAAAAGAAATTTGGTTCTCAATATTTTAAATTTAAAACTTGAAATGAAAATTAAGACGCGAATATAAAATTTAAAGCTCACTTATGTGCCTCGTTTATTATTAGTGATTATTTAATATTCAAAAACATACATTATTGTTAAAAATAAGAAAGTTAAGAAATCGGATAAAAGAAAGTAATGTTACCTTAGCTCTGAAGGACCATCGGGGCAGATGAAGTGTAGAATTGATGTATTTCTATAACCTCGACATATAAAGTGATTGTATGGTTAGCAACGTCCAGCCGCCTTTACTTCCCCAACTCAAGTCAGGAACCCATTGAAACCTGGGTGAACATGTAGGACATCATACCAGCTTTCACCAGGAACTGGGAAAATGTCCATGGTTCTCACTTAGGATCGAATCCAGGACTCTCGGGTAGACAGCTGAACACAACTCGACTGCCCGTCCCACAAACTGATTCAAAGTTGGCTTTAATGACCAGAAGGATGTATGGGACGAGAATTATTAGATCTATGCATCTTTAGTCGGAATTTAAAAAAAAAATAGTGTGCAAAGCTTAAACAGTCTATTGGCCTTGTTAACTGGGCTATTGTGCGCTCTGTATATAAGTGTATACGCGCTTTTTCGAGAGTTGTTTGCGTGCTCGACAAATCGTGTGCATGCCTACACTCGCACGCCCTAAAGAGATGAGTTAGTAGGATACATGGGTTTCATAATATATCCGTTTTCCCTATGATGTCGCTGTATTTACTTACTTTATCAATGTATTGTCTGAAATCAATGTGATAATTGATGGATGGCCGTGCGGTGAAGCGCTCGTCTGCCGACCTGAAGTTCGATCCCCGGTGAGGACCAACGAAACTTTTCAGGTCATGGATGTAATTACAGCCATGTCTAATGTTGTGCCTATGTTGTCATTACACTCCCGGCTGTTGTGGGGATGAAAGAAGGGCACCGCCAAAAGCGCCCCATTGTGGTTAATGTCATCATTACATGGACTTCACAAACATCAATGCGATTAATATCTTTTGGCCTTGATTTGTATTGTATCGAATTAAATGTTTAGAATAAAATTAATCAATTACTAGCTGTACCCTGCAAAACCATTGCATAGAGTTATAACCCTCTTAGTCTTGATACGTGGTCTAGGTTAATTTTTGGTTTCGGGAAGATCCGATTTTTTCATAATTGTATTTTAAACTGGAATACTGTTGTATTAATTCCTTACTTTCGATTTAACGCAGAACCCAAAACGCTATTACTTATATTATTAAAATAAATATTAATTTTCAAGAATAAAATAATCACTTTGTGGCGTTTTAGTAACATCCCGGAGCTGCATGATGTGGGTTACTGGTTCAACTCCATGCGAGTCCCAGTCTCCCGTGGTGCCTCCATGGTCATTGCACTATCGGCTTTTTTAGGGATGACTGTAGGGCACTGAAGAAAACAATCCCATAAATGACTTATAGAATCTTAGCGATGGACATTTCATCCTTTTAGGGACTAGTACAAAAAAAATTAATGAACTGGTAACCCCTGACCCCCGGGTACAAGATTGAACGTCACGACTTCAGGTGTAGAACACAATTTGCGCCTCAATTCAAAAAGTAAAAGTAATCGATTCCCTAAATTGTAATATCAAGTCATTGGAATCGACTTCAGTGTGAAACATTTTTTTAGAGTATCGATTCCCAGGGTAACAACAATAAACTATAGAAAACAACAACTTCAGACTCGGTCACAGTATGTAAAAAAGGTGTGTCAGATTGGAAGGGAAGGGATTGTTGATTAAGTGATGGAAAAAATAAATAAAGTGATACGTAAAAAGTCAATACGTTAGAATCTATAGATATAACTTGGGGTGTATCGGAATTCTGATTTCTACATCTGAATTTCAAATATATGTTTATATGTCTCTTTATAATTGGGTGCTATCCAATGTGATATATATATATATAATATATACTAGCTGTACCCTGCAAAACCTTTGCATAGAGTTACATCCCCTTATGCTTGATTGGTAGTCTAGGTTATTTTTTGGTTTCGGGCAGATCCGATTTTGTCCTGATTGTATTTTAAACTGGAATACTGTTGTATTAATTCTTTACTTTTGATTTAACGCAGAACCCAAATGGCTTTTATTTATAATATATATATATATATATATATATATATATATATATATATAGATATATATATAGACCATCATCTGAAATTGTTTATTGAGACCCATGCTTTTATTTGTTTGTTTACATTGTATGCCGGAGAGTGTAAAATTGTGGGGGGAAACCAGACTGATTGTTATTATTCAATTACATTCTTTTCACTGGTGCAGCCATTCTGAGAGTATATTTTTAAAACTATTATTTATGTCTTTATGATTCGATATGGCGATTGACGCGCACGGGTAGTTTGATTTTAGTAGTCCTGTCTGGGGAGCTGTAGATTGTATGAATCTCTTCAATGTTTATAGAACGAGGGTAGAACGTAGGGGTTCAATTTAGTGCGATATGTCACTACTTTCGGCGGTGTTTTTCGGACTTTTTCCGGACACGTTGACATTTATCAATTGTTGTTGTTTTTTTGCCGATAATTCATTTAGTTCATCAACACTGTCATTTAGCCTGAGCCAATCAGAAATAGAAATCATTAATGAAAAATTTCTTGCGGACTCGAAAATCGATAATATTTGTTATTATATTAAAGCTTACAATAAGTTTGAGAAAAACTCCCCAAAATATAATGCATTCATTTCATTGTAACACCCTTTACTGTTAAATATTACATTTTTTTCACTAGAATTATCAGTAGAACATTTTCTTTGTGCAATCTTACTATTTAACTCTACGTTGCACTGAAATAACTATTACTAGTGGTAAAAATGATAGGATCAATTAAATGGAATAAATATTACAAGAAAATAATAATAACGTTTGATTCAACATCTTATTTATTGACACTATAAATGTAGCAGTCATAAATACTAAAGGCTGCTAAGTACCCAGAAATATGATAGAAACAGTTTAACGTAATACTGAAGCATAGTTAAATTGATAGATAGAACGCTGAAAAAAATTTGACGTAAGAAAGTGGTACGGATGAAATCTCTTATAACATATAAGCCACTAATTGGGCAGTTTTAGCAGTGCTCTTCTTTTATACCCGCCATAGAAAATAATGCAATGATCATAGAGATATAGAGTGGAACTGTCACAATGACCTGAAATATCCAGTGGCCCTCACCAAAAATCGAACCAGGGACATAAGAGTCGAAACTCGAGTGCGCTATCACCTGACTATCCGTACCCTACACCAAAATGTGTATCTGTTTACATGAACAGAACACAAGTAAAGGAAATGAGAAAATTTTTCTGAACATTTTGAAGAAGTGAACATAAAATAAATTTCATGAACAACTATAATTTTCAGCCAACTGAACAAAATAAGAAATAAAATCATATGATTAATTAATCCATCAATATTGTCAGTTCATGTTTTTTGTTTACGTATTATAAAAAAAAAAGGAAATTGAAAATAAGTGGTTATAGCCTGTTATATTTTTCATTAAACCTGAATGCAAACGATAATGAAATGTCATTCTAAACTCTTGAAAGACGATTAATACCTCTTTAAATCACGTGAGTTAACAAGACAAAGTTTTTGGTCCATCTTAAGCAGACTTTTTAATGTTTACATTGAAGTTCAAAATGTTACAAAAACATTTAATTTGTTCACAGCTTTTTTGATATTTTGGAATAGAAAGATGATCAACCGATTATCAATTCTATATATTTAACCAGAACAAATGTGATTATAAAAAAATGATTTCTAGTGATTGTAATTAAGATATTGTACTACGATATATATTTTTGATGTTGTGACCTTAAATAAAACCTGTTTGCTCTAGACAATCGCTTCATTGCCCGTTACACTTGTATCGCTACATTCAGTGAGAGGTTTGAGCCGTCCAACCAATAGACATTCCGGTTTTTGTGCAGCAAAGTTTTACTGCCCCCCCCACATAGATCTATGCTGGGCCCCCACATTGATAGATGTTGGGCCCCATAAACAGTTAAACTTTTTCTTAATTAACATGATAATTTTTAACTTACTCGCACAGAAGCCGGAATGGGGGTATGCTCCACTGTTTATGGGCCCCACTTGAGCTCCATGCCCCCCCAGAGCGATGCACAGACGTTTTATGTAATACAGTTATGATAACTTTGATTTATTTTCATTTTTCTAATGTTCAGTTAAATTGTACTTATTTTCTATTCAGTTCACTAAAGACATGTTTCGTTATATAATCCGTGAATATAGCACATTAAGTTTTATAAACATGTCTATGTTACGGCCAATGTCTGTTATTCGGCCAATTACAGACGTTGGACAGCTAAAACGGCCAATGTGAACATCGTCTACGTGAAACCGGCCAACATCGAAATGACCATTGGGAAAGTATCGTGTGAAAGATATCACATCAGTTACAAACTTTTTGAGCAATAAAGTAAGTTACATTTACAGCTAAAAGATTAGCCACAATGCGTGGCCAACAGATTCGATTAAATCTGAACAACTTTAGCTGAGATTTGTAGTCATCTCGATGCTATTTGACATAATTAAATCTGTAATTGTTTATGTTTGTTATCCATATGATTATAAGCATTTTTTTTTATATTTTAAATGTCTTTCAAAGGTTTTACGGGGTACAGCGACTATAGCTAGAAATAGGTTAAAGAAAAAGAACGAATAATTTTACATTAAAGGGACATGACGCATACTCAAAATGATATTATCGCTTAGCTCCCCTTCTTATCAAAATCTTTTTTGAGGAAACTAAAACAGGTTTGACTGAGATCAATCATAATTTACTGCCGTGACCTGAATCAATTTTGTCTTGAAGATGATGAACTCTGTCACCAGGGTGGATGTTCGCTCTAATGTGTGTAGATATAATGTACATTCAATTTAACCTGGTCATACACTAGGTAGACAGTTGTGGGTAGTATTTACCTGCATACGGAAAAAAAAAAACAACAAACGAACGTTCAAAGATTTACTTCAAACTACATTAGAATGGAACCAATAAAGTGTGAGCAATATGCACCACGAAATATGAATGCGCACTCTATATGTCTGCACGCAATGGCATTGGTGAGAAACGACTTCTTAACACTGAGAGTTTTTATACCTCTTTTTTATGAAAGATAAGCAAAATGCATACGATTGGTTGTCTGGTGTGACTTGGAATTTTCGCATTTGTTTGTATTTCAAATTACTTCTAATCTATCTGTTTGTATGTCGTTCTATCATCTATCTGTGTGTCATTCTGTCATGTGTCTGTATTTCATTCTATCATATATTTAAATTTTATTATTTTATCATCTGTGTGTGAGTGTCATTCTATCACCTGTCTGTATTGCAATTTTTTATATGTCTGTAAGTCATTCTAACATCTATTTGTATGTCATTCTATCATCTGTCTGTATGTCATTCTATCATCTGTCTGTATGTCATTCTATCATCTGTCTGTGTGCTATTCTATCATCTGTCTGTATGTCATTCTATAATATGTATGTATGGCATTCTATCATCTGTCTGTATGCCAACCTATCATCTGTCTGTATGTCATTCTATCATCTGTCTGCATGTCATACTATCATCTGTCTGCATGTCATTCTATCACCTGTCTGCATGTCATACTATCATCTGTCTGCATGTCATTCTATCATTCAGCTTTATTTTTTTCCCCATTGTTTAGTATTCAACTTTGAAGAACATCATCAGATTCATACTTCAAGATTTAGTCAACAAAGTAGATTGTTAAAACATGCAATAGAGGCAAAAAAAATGTGTTTTCGGCAAACCCTACTTGTCTAATTACAAATTCTTCGTTAAGATTTTCATTGGGACACCACCAATTTATGGACACCACCAATTTATATCATGCGGATTAAAAAGTGCATTCCGCCTTACCGGGTCGTTGGTGCTTGAAAGCGACATGCCAACTTTCTAAAGCTAACATTACACAAACATATTGTTTATCAAGTGTGTTTATTCCAATCCTTACAATCAATGACACCAGTTGTACGTTATACGTCCAATAATAAAGCTAATAGATTTCAAAAGAGAAAAGGGGGAAACAATGATAGTGAGAGAAATAACAACGTCTGTAATCGACGTGCTTCGTTAAAAAACACAACACAACACAACACAACATAACACAACACAAACATGACACCATTTTCTTGACTCATAATCATGCGACACCCAAAGGAGAAACTATGGAGGGGGTGTTGGCGGATGGGGTGGCATTTTCAAAACGTATTTTTTGGCACGTGACAGGGGCGGCATTTTGAGAGCTCTCTCTCTCCTGGTGTGCCCTTGACGCCTGTTAATCTACTTCTGACATGTCGTCCTCCCCCCCCCCCCCCCCGTGTTCTGTTTTTTTAAGGGTATAATTTTATTTCTAGTTTTTTTCTGTTTGTTGTTTTAAACTTGATTATGAATTTAGTCTTATAATAATGACTTGATTATTTATGATTTTATAATTGATATAGTCTAATAATGTTGCTCCAGATTTCCAGTGACCTGACTTGAAATTTAACCTAGGGCCTCAAAAAGCATTCGTTTGACTAAATTTATTTTTTTTTAACTGTTATAAATTTCGTTCTGTATTTTAAACCTGTACGGTGTTCAAGTGAAAACATTGCAAACAAAAAAAAATACTTCTGAGATAAAAGAGAAACTGAGTGTACAGTTTTAATATTCATCGATTTATCGATAAATTTGTGCCACAAATCTAATGCAATATGTACTCAGCTGGACAATTACATCCAACAATTACATCCAACTATTACGTCCTACTTTTAAATTCAACCGTTTCATCCAACCATTACATCCAACAATTACATCTAATAATAACGTCTAACAATTACATCCAACAATTACATCCAACAAATACATCATACAGTTACATCCAACAATTAAGTATAATAATTACATCCAACAATTACATTCAATCATTACATCCAACAATTACATCCAACAATTACATCCAACAAATACATCCAACAATTACATCCAACAATTACGTCTAATTATTACATCCAACAATTACATCCAACAATTACATTCAATCATTACATCCAACAAATACATTCAACAATTACATCCAACAATTACGTCTAATTATTACATCCAACAATTACATCCAACAATTACATTCAATCATTACATCCAACAATTACATCCAACAATTACATCCAACAAATACATCCAACAATTACATCCAACAATTACGTCTAATTATTACATCCAACAATTACATCCAACAATTACATTCAATTTTTACGTCTTTCTATTACATCCAACAATTACATCCAATTTTTACGTCTTACTATTACATACAACAATTACATCCAACAATAACAGCCAAAAATTACATCCAACAATTACATCTTAAAGATATTTAGACGTAAAATTAAATTACCATTCGGTTCTATTATTCCATAAATTATATTTATGCTTAAAAAAATATCGTGAAAATCAAAATAAATCGTCTTAAAAAAAATATGCTGTGCTCAAGAATCGATAAATCATTGAACCAGGTCCAAGTCACATTTAAATACCCCCTCCCTCCCAATGGACTTATAATTACACCCCATGCAAGGATCAAGGGCTTTCATTCTTTGCGGCAATCCAGTCAAACGGTAGCACCACTTTAGGCCTAAGTGTTTATTTCTACATCCCCATATCTATTTTGTTAAAGTGTTTGTTTTTCGAGCACCAGCCAGTTGCTCTAGCCCAGCGGTTTTCAAATCTTTTTCGTGACTGGACCCCAAAAACGTTACTCCTCAAAGTTCAGCAAACCGGCGACCTTCTTCAAACTCTTGGTTGTTTTAAAAATGAAAATTGTATGTCGTTTGCGTAAAGTTCCCTTAGCCGAAACGGTCCATCGGGGCAGATGAAGTGTAGAATTCATCTGTTTCTTTAACCTCGGCATATAAAGGGATTGTGTGGTTAGCACAACGCCCAGCCGCCTTTACTTCCCCAACTTAAAGTCAGGTACCCATTTAAAGCTTGGTAGACTTGGTGGGACGACTTTACACCGATTTTCACCTGGAAAATGTCATGGGCCTCACCGAGGATCGAACCCATGACTCTCAGGTCGACAGTCGAGCATCTACACCACTCGGCCATCCGTCCCTATGTCGTTTGCGTACTTATGCATAATCTTTCTCGCACCCTATTGGGGTACACCAAAAACTCCGGTTGAGGACTGTGGCTCTAGTGTGTATATCAAGTATAGATTCACATCAAGAACTCATTTATGTTGGTGTTTTCTGCTCCTCACGTCTAGTCTAGTGCAGGCTCGCATCTGTTGCTACTCGTCTACCTGACTGACGGTCGTTACAACACCTTGGTCTCATTTGACCCACTTTTAAACATTCAAAGTAGCTTCATTTAAAAAAAAAAACTAGTCGCATGAACAGAGAGAGAGAGAGAGAGGGGGGGGAATGGACATATGAAGGATAGACAGACTGAACAAAACAATTATTTCACAAGATTGCATATTTTAAAGAAGTTCTGCCAATAATATGTTGCTGTTAAACAAAGATTATGTTTATAAATAAATCTCTTGTTTATCCCTTTTGACTAGAACAGTAGCAATTAGAAGTCTTTGATATAGTTTTCCTCATTGTTATAACTTTGCTCAAGGCATCTATCGTAAAGCAAATTGCTCCTTCTGTCAGTATCAATGAATGGAAAATATCACCATCGGGGTGAGGCTGAGGTTGTGATCTCCTTGGGGCTTCATGAAGACTGTGGGGTTTGAATACCATTAAATCAAGTTACCTGTGTATATGCTTTGTTTATTTCCGTGTCCCTTGCTTTGTAAGATAGTGTGATGATGTGCACCTTGCTTTATATAATTATGCTCATTTTGCTTTGCACAATACTGTGCACCTTGCTTTGTATAATGCTGCGCATTTCGCTTTGCACCATACTGTGCACCTTGCTTTGTATAATGTTGTGCGCATTGCTTTGTATAATGATGTGCATCTTGCTTTTAGTTCTTACTGAGCATCACTTTTTCTATCTTATTGTGCATCGTGCTTTGTCTCATGATGTGCATCATACTTTGTATCAAGATGTGTTCAATAGCTTTGTAACGTGCTTTGCGCCTACCTTTACAAGTGGTTGTGCACCATTATGCGCTTCTAATGCAATCAAACTATTGGCGTCGATATTCCAATTATCAGAAATCAAAACATTTTTTTCTGCATTAAAGGTCCAATCGCAAATATTTAATCAACAGACAGACAATAAATATTCGGCTATTGTCCTTGTCTTTTATTCAGGCATTCTAGTCGGGCTTGGTCGGGTGATGGGGGGGGTGGCGAGGGTTGAATAGAACCCTCGCCCTACTCGTTGCATACTAAACTAACATACCTCTTCACTACCAAACCTCTAGAATTAATTAGCTCAATAGGGTGAATTTAAGAAGTGTTCGCTACATGTCTAATACCCAATGCATCATTCAATCACCTGCTCTGCTCTCTGCCCTGTTAATGTACGGCATGTTGCGGTTTTTGACTCACTGAACTTAGCCACATGCCTTTGGTTGAAGATTGATTTGATTGCCAGTTCATACCTTGTAGTTTTCCAGCTGACAGTCCCTGAAGACACTAGAACCGATAAAATTGATACAGGTGTGCCTAATCGAAATTCACCTCATCTCAAGACATTCATTTATCGCTGTATGGGCAATAATTTTATTTTTTTAAGCAACCATGCGTCAGCAAATCTCAGCCGATTTGCATTAACATATTACTTAATTTTTGGGTTTTAGTTGGGAGGACTTGTAAAGTAAACACCTGAGGAGGGGGGGGAGGGGGGTGAAGTTACCTATAAAACAGTGACGCCGCAAATGGAAGGAAAAATCGAAAATGTCTTCTGTCGCCACAGTACAGAAGTTACAGCTAATGTTTTATGGCTGGGGGGGGGGGGGCTCTAGGGTTTAAAAAACATTTTTCAAGTCAGAAGCTGGGAAATCTGGGAATTAATTAATTTTTGATAAATCGGGCCCCCCGTCTGACCCTTCGCCATAGACAAATCGTGCCAGTTTAGTCCACCCTCCAGTGATAATTATGGCCCATCAAGCTTATTTCTGCGAGATGCCATGACGCTCACTAAATAGCCGTAGCTAGCTATTGTGGCGCCCTCTTCCCGTTCTGCACAAATATTCAACAGCACTCACTCGGCACCCTTCCTACGCCACTGCCCGTACGTGATTCTTCCTTGTGACTAGTCTGAGTGCATGTAAAGTGGGTATTCCTGTAAAGAAGATGTTTTTCGATTAAAGATAGCCGTTACACATTTTGTATCTCTATCTGAAGATAATGTAATATTTATGGTGTACAGTTTGTTATTATTTCTATAAAGTGTCTTTAACACATTGTACATTATCTCCCTTTACCGCCAACATATCAACGTCACAATTATTTTTTTTCTTTTCATTTTTTTTTTACTTTTACGTCACATGAATGAATTGTATAATGGTTGAGTTTGAGTATTGCCGTACACAATGTATAGAATGCAAACTAACACATTTATGATAAGTGTGGGGGGGGGGAGGGGGTCACAGAACTAGAAAGTTTAAAGTTTTGATATTTCTTTCTTTTTTTTAAGAGGCCTGATATATCATTCTGCGTCTCTGGCCTCAAAAAAAACATCAACGCCTCTCTCTCTCTTTGAACTCTCTCAGTAATCTGCGGGCTGAGACTTAGTCTCTTAGATCCCGTGAGATCAGACTTGCTGTGTCTCTCAACATCTGGAGACTGCCATAGAGCCCGATGGCCAGCAAACTTCCGGACTGGTCCACCCTGTGGTCCGCCAGTCCGGGGCACTCGAAAAGCAAATGATCCACGGTTTCCTCCACTTCCCTGCAATGTCTGCAAAGGATGTCGACATTGGGCCTCAACCTCCCAAAGAACGCGCCAATAGGACAGTGCCCAGTACGGAACTGGGCAATTAGCGCCTGCTCGACACGCCTAAGCTTCCACCACGGGTCAGTTTTGGACGGCCGCTCCAGAAACTTTCGGACGTTGACTCCGTTCACCCCATGAGCCCAGCCAGAGAACCACTTCGATTGTCCAAAGAGGCAGATCTTGGCACGCGCTGCCTCAAATGAGCTCTTTAATCAACGCCTCTAGATTGATAGATTTTTTTTTATTTTAAATTGAATAGCAGATAAAATCTACACAACGATTCTATCTATTAAGGATTTCTATACATTATACTTTACCACCACATTCTTTCAAAAAAAGTATTGCTTGCTGCTGTTATTCATAACGATTGGTCTGTAAAGTATTATAATTATGGTAAAAAGAAATGTTAAATTTTCAATTATGTTTTTTTTTTCAAATTAAAAGTGCACCGGGCTGGCAATGTTTTCTTAGTTAACTTTCGGTATAATATATTGTACTATACTGCAATGCGTATAACGATAAATAAACTATCTGCTCAATATAAAACGAATCGATTAATGTTCGGCAATCACTCTTCCCTCTCTCTTTTTTATTATGTTCATTTACGTCGTCGTTTTGAGCAGGATAAAAATAAAGATTGTTTGGAAAATGAGCCATTCAAAGTATTATCAATGAATTAAGATTTATCAATGGTAAGGTATTAAAATTATGTATAGTTGGATGTAAGATTCAAAGTCAGGAGTTATTTTTGTTGAGATTGTGTATCCATAAGGAAGATTATGTCCTTTGGGGTGAGCTATATAAAATATGAACACTATTTGATGCATTATTAGTTGTCCCTTATACTTAAATGTATTTAGTCTACAATAATCTGTTCATGGGGCCACTTCGAGTAAATAGATTTGCTATTTTTTTTTTATATACAGACTGATTGTTAACGCGCTCAAATATATATCACGATTTTCAAATCCGACAGCGTGCTTATAAGCCGGTCCGGGTACCGGGCCTTTGTTTACTAGTATGATCAAAAAGTTAAGGGTTGACATTTCTGGCCTCTGTTTCATATGATCCAAAAGTTAAGGGTTGACATTTCTGACCTCTGTCTGATATGATCCAAAAGTTAAGGGTTGACATTTGTGCTAAATATGAAAATGACATCATTCCATAAAGAATTAACGTACCAACCGACATAATCAAAACAACTTCAGTAACGCAGCATGGAAAACGGGCGGCAGGTTTGGTTAAAACTGTTGTCAAACTGTTTGTTTGTTGTGTACGTTTTTACCTGGCAGTGTGAATGGTTGCAGGTGTAATTGGGAAGTGTAACACTAACATTGGCTGTTATTTACTAATGAGTTTAGCTTTAGAACTTCAGAATAGGAATTTATTGCATCCACTTCTATTTTTTTATGGGGAAGTATTCCGAAACCTGACTGATGAATGTAAACGCGCCAGTTTTATGAATGCACTCTAATTTCCTGCTTTTATTTATTGTTTGTTTATACTATGCAACATAAAAGTTTAAACATGTACACTATGCAACATTTAAGTTCTGACCTAGATGACATATTATGCTAACAATGCCCAATCGCCTTTACTCCAAGCTTAATTCATATTCCATGTTTAAGCTAAGTTGGCTTAAAGGTATCATAAGCACTTCTAGGGGGCTCAATCCACGATGTTTATGCAGATGGTCCAGTATACTACTACTCGACCATCCGTTCTTATAATCAATATAATAAATGTAAGGGGGTAGGGGGTTGTTATAAAGTCCCGTAAATGTCTCTATAAGTCTTGCCAAAGACCTAATTTGTTGATATGTATATATATATCAACAGTTTGATGTATTGTATTCTACAGAAGAGAAAAAAATATGTTGTTTTAGGTCTTTTTTCTTTAGTTCACATCACATTGATTTTTCGAGTGTAATTTGTATTTGAAAGAAACTTTCTATTTAAAAAAAAAAAAAAATTCCTTCACATTTATTATGAGTCTAAAAACACACTTTTTTTGAAGATACTAACATTGGATAATTGTCTGATATATAGTCCTCTGTTGGACTCAATTACTGAACTGCTATTTCCACCACGCCTTCAATCGTTCATATGACTCATACAATGACGACATAGTTGTCAGCGCGACTTTATAATCAACATCCGGTAAATCTGACCAATGACGTGATCTATGGCTGATACTTTGTTTTTATAAATTATTGTCACCTTAACTCCATGATTTGTGATAACGTGTGAAGAATAACTGTGGTAGTGGGCGTGTCAGTCAAGGACACGGTGTGTTAGTTTATTGAAAGAATGTGAACATTATATCCGTGAGTACCACAAAGATTGCACCAGTGATGCTAGATTTGCAAGTCTCCCCGCTAGTTTGGGCTTATTTTTAAGGGGCGGCTTTTTTGGCGGCTTTAACTGTTTATATTGCCTAAAAAATTTAGCATTAAATATGAAAATTATAAGTAATTTTGGACATTTGTATTCGCTTTTAATAATCCGGCGGTCTAATACTGTATTTTTACTGCTTTTCTGTAAAAAAAAAAAATCTGTGAACACTGTATTACACTAAATTATTAGTAAGTCTTAAATGTATACACAATACCAGAGTTGGCAAATAATTATAAACTATTAACCTTGTCTACTTCCCTTAACAAAATTAGATTTCCTGATACTTTGTTTTTTTTTCTTTTTAAGTACAAATGTTAAGTTTCATAGATCGCGTTGTATTTAATCTCCCAACTATTCTAAATGAAGTCTTCTTTTACATTTATTTTTTTTAATCATCACAAAAATTACTTTCATTCTGATTCTCAAAATGCCATGTTTTCAAAGTTTTCCGTTTCTTCATTATGTTATCTTAGATCTTTTTTTCTTTTTTCTTGACCCATCGTCTATTTATCTTGAAATTCATCTCATAAAGTTTACAGTTCAAATTACATTTCTACGATGAATTTAACTATTTGAGTTTCTTCTTTTGAAACAAACAAAAAAAAAAACACAAAAAAGCAACAGCATTCTGCGTGGAATTATGTGCAGCTCAAAGCTACTTCCATCCACTTAAAATATGAACAAACGTTCTTTTGAAACGCCGAGAAAGATGGAAATGTATTTGGCATTTAAGAAGGGAAAATAAAATTATATAGCTGAAATGAAATTTATGAGTGTCTTAGGACAGAAGAAAGAAACTTGAGGATGTACGTCCATGGAAGAGGAATAAAAGGAGGGAATTTTATATTGAATACGATATGTTAATTGAAGATCGGAGAGAAACAGACATTTGAAAAATACATCAAGGTTTAGATTTCATATGAGAGCGAATGTATTAGACTGCAGAATTTATTAGATGTTCTGTGCACAAACACTGTCATATTACTTGATGTGATGCTCTGTACACATACACTGTCATATTTATGTATATGGACATTACAAAAATATGCTATATTCTGTGCAATAATTGCGTTCCGTCTTAATTTTACATACTAATTTAATAATTTTCATGCAATAAAATTAACATGGTCTACAACAAACAAAATGACAGAAAAAAACATTTTATATTAATTAAATTACAATGTCTTATTTATGTATATTAACATTGATTTTATTAATTATAAAACCAAAACAATTTTGTCTACAGTTCATTTTTTTTTTCTTTCAGGTGAAATTTAAAACGCCATGCAACTCACTGATCAAACCAAGGTTAGTTTGTGTGCGTGTGTGTTATATTTCGATTTGTCCATATTTCAAGCTTGATCCAGATATCGATGCACTATATCACGATATCACAACTTTAACCACATTAAGGTTTATTTCCAGACGGGCGGGATTATCTTTTAAATAGATTGTTATTTTTTCTGCACAGATCAACGCGAACACATAAAGAAAGAAACCAAAACATTTTCTTTTCATACAACGAAATGAAATCTTTCCAACACAAAACACTTCACTTAGGAGAAATGAGCAAAGGGACGATATTTGTTTACTGTCTATGATCGCCGTATGAGCCATGTTTCATTCCGAACTCTTTGACCTTTTCAGTCTCAAGAACTACTTCTTCTGGAGCTTCAAGCTGATTACGTACTCAACATGTAGACATAATTATACATGAATCTCCGAACACAACAATATGTGTACACAATTTCTTGCAATGGTTTTTTATTTCATCATTGAAAAAAAACAAACAAAAAAAAAAAAATAACGACATATTCTCTGAAGATAAGTTTTCAGTTGTTGGTGTTGTTTTTAAGTATATGATTACATCGTGCTCCGAAAATTGCCATCAGTTTTTTTTTTTGTACTCGTTCCGAATTTTCGTCCCCTTTGTTTTCTTTTTTTCGTCTAACGTAAGATGTTTCTGAGCACTTGAGTAGATGGGTTGGGGGCGGGGTGGGTGGGTCGGGGGGGGGGGGGTGCTCACGTACAACAGATATCACCAGTCAAAGAAACACTTCACCATGTTTGTTTGCCTGTTTATTTTGTTATTGTTTATACTGTTCAAAGTTAAGTGTCGTGGCTTGTTAAACCAGTGGAAGTCATTTACAAACAGATGCAAAACATTGTTTAAAATAGTTCGGTTGATTTCTCGTTGTTTTTTCCATCATAACATTGTTTGAAAGCGCACACACAACTTAACTTTTTGCATGAGCGAAGAACTTAAGACTTCTGCACTTTACGGGATTATTTATAGATTTACTTTTTACTTTCTTGATCCATAAATATGTTTTCAGCTGATGGAATAAATAAAGTAAAAAAAACAACGAACCGAAGCTATTAAACAATTAACTATAAAAGTGAATAATTTTCAAAAAAGAACAAAAGTACAATTGTTACCTAAATGGGAAATGTTCATGTAGCATTCCTTGTGGTTTGAAAGTCATTAACAATTCTCAAGATGTGCTAATAGTTGGTTTCTGCAAAGCCCATGAAGTCAAAGATCGAAGTAGGCACGAAAGTCTGATGTTCTTAAAAAAAATGAAATTGATATAAATATACATCTACTCTTATATGGTTTCATTTAAATAATAAATAATGGTCTAAAAATATATTTATTTAGTCTTAATTTTTTTCTACAAAGAAACTAATGGTCAAAACATCTGTTGTTTTTTATGGGGGAATACAGTTTCATTTCTGATGAGGGCCAAACAGTTTCATTTCTGATGGGGGCCATACAGTTTCATTTCTGATGGGGGCCATACAGTTTCATTTCTGATGGGTGCCATACAGTTTCATTTCTGATGGGGGCCATACAGTTTCATTTCTGATGGGTGCCATACAGTTTCATTTCTGATGGGGGCCATACAGTTTCATTTATGATGGGTGCCAAACAGTTTCATCTCTGATGGGGCAGTAGATGTTTTAATCTTATCAGAACATATTTTTTTTCTGTGACCATTGTAATTGATAAGAAACTAGAGGTGGGGTGTACAGCCCACATACAAAATTAATGCTAACACATGAGTTTTCGTTCATTAGAGCATCACCATTACTTTCAGACTATAGCCCGTGGTGTAGTGACCATGGAGGTAACACGGTGGCCAAAGTAATACATCTATTCAGACAATAGCCCGTGGTGCAGTAACCATTGAGATAACACGGTGGCCAAAGAAATACATGTATTCATACAATAGTCCGTGGTGCAGTAACCATGGAGGTAACACGGTGGCCAAAGGAATACAGGTATTCAGCCCATGGTGCAGTGGCCATGGAGGCAACACGGTGGCTAAAGGAAGTTATGCTTAGCAGGAAATTTTAAACTAATGACCAATTGAGGTTACAACTGTCAACACCAACGAAACACTGCCAGTCTGTTACGTCATGTTTTTTTGTTTTTTTTTTTGCAGTTTTAATTGTATGAAAAATAAACCCAGTATTATAGGAGCCATTAATTGCACAAATATGCTAACACAGAAAAGATAAGGGTTTGGCTTATAAAACCGTATATTATGATTGGAGGTTTGCTTCCAACATTATTTTGTTGGTCATTATCAATGGGGAAGGCTCTGATAAGGAATACATGAGTTTTTTTTTTCCCTTCGTTTGTTTTACGTGAAACAGACATAAACCTGTGCCCAACTTATGAGCCACCTTTGATAACAACAGTAATCTCATTAGTTTCAAGTCTACCTGTTATCAATGCTGTGATGGAGTTTAATGTCTTCTTTCACACACTCCTCATCATCCCACCTTCCTCCCAGACACTCCCATCCACACCCACACACATTGCAAACCCCTCTGTCATCCATCATCTGCCCGGTGCTGGTGTTCAGAGCGATGTAAAGTTCCACAACAATCATTATACTCTTGACACTCTATTTGAATTTACGCAGAATGTAACGAAATCGGCAATAAATAAATAAAGCAAAGTAAACCAAATGTAACACTCAAGTCTTATATTTATGAAGCTTACTAATGTTCTGTTTGACTATGGTCTGTCTATTTTTGCCTGTTTCTTGTATAATTTGAAAAAAAAATTGTCAAAACTACGTTCCGCGGACCACGTAGGGTCGTTTACAAGTCGTGCTACACTCGTCTAAGCTTGTTCACATCCATGACATTTACATTCAGTGTATACTAGCTGTCATAAACGGTTGCCCTGGAAATGTTGATGCCATGTGATTCCTCCTTACTAATCATAGTAATCGTTTCTTTTTATAAGATTAACCACTTTGTATTCCCCTAAGTAAAATAACACATAAATTAAGCACAGATAGTAAAGAAAGTAAATAGAAAAACAAGCAATTTAAGTCTTTTCCGTTTCGGACAAAGGACATTTTAGAGCATTTTCGGTTACGCCGAATTTTTTTTCCGGGTGACAGCAATAGATTTTGCTGAATTTTGATAAATAGAGAGGGAAGTAATCATGTTGAATAACTGTTACAAAAATAAATAATGATTACGCCCCTTTGATTAGCTTTATTATTTATATTTAAAATATAAGCAAAAAACGGTACTTAAAACGCCCCCTCAGAGGTCAGATCGCAAAATGGACTTTTGATGTACACTTGGCAGGCCAAGACCTACAAAATGATATATACATCATGGGTCTAGGACTTATGGTTGCTGAGATATAGGGCGCTCCTTTATTAATATTGCTTATATAGTAAAAAACGGTACTTTCTAAGCCCCCTTTTACGGCCCTCAGAGGTCATATCGCGAAATGGAGAAAAGTCATTTCTTGGCAGGCCAAGACCTACAAAATGATATATACATCATGGGTCTAGGACTTATGGTTGTTGAGATCTAGGGTGATGACGGACAGACAGACAGACAAAAACAACTGAGACGTGCATTGTTAACAATAGCGTTCAAACACGGTCAAATGGGAAGAAAAGCGTACAATGAATTATATGTCAGAGTTTAAATACCGTATATATATGAAGCGATATTAGAAGATTGTCACAAAGTCATACAAAGTCTGTAGGCGTTAAAAGCAACTTATATTTCATTTTAAAATGCTTTAAAAAGTCAGTAAATTGAAAAAAAGCTATATTTTATTAAGATATACTCTCTCTCTCTCTCTCTCTCTATATATATATATATATATATATATATATATATATATATATGTTGTTTAACTGACCATTAGCTGCTGTTGGCCACCCAGCAGACATTGGCCGTAACCTACATAAAGATTTTCTAATATAGAAAGTTGATCTATTCTTAGTCTGTCCATCATTGTTTACAGCTCTGAAAGTTGGACCACCCTTGTCTCAAGGGAAAAAAAAACAAAATTAGAAGCACACAGTTTCTATTTTTGTGTTGTTGATTTTTTTTTTTTTTTGTTTGTTAGAACATTTTGTGTGTGTGTGTGTGTGTTTTATTTGCTGTTACTATAATTGATGTTTCTTGTTCCTCCGTTAATGCCAGCAATTTGCCTGGGAAAAGAACAAAAAAAGTGGTAAAGTATTAAAAAAATGAAATTTCAAATTTAAGTTACAGAAGAAAATTGAGGAATTTTAATGTATAAGCTCCTCAAATATGTGTAGATTGTATTAATATGTCAAACATTGCAAACAATAATTTTCGATTAGGAAATGTTCCACCAGGGGCTAGAACAATTATAATTGTATTATTCTTTGATATTTAAATGTTATTCGCTGCTAATGACCAGTAATTAAGGTGACATTATATGTTTGCCGTTTTTTACTGTCTGGACTTATTTTATTTAGTATTTTACTTTCTTCTTTTATAGTTACACTATCCTGTGAATAACATTTGGAATTGAATTTTAATTCTAAAGTTTTTCCTCTGTGTGTGTGTGTGTGTTTGTTTGTGTGTGTGTTTGTTTGTGATTGAGGGCTAGTTTGCTTGTATCTTCTCAGTGATATACATTTTTATTTTATTGTTGTCAGTTGTTTTTTTTTACTTTGACTTTGGAAAAGTATGGATTAATATTGTAGTAGAGCATTGTAACGTTAATGATAGCCAGTTCTCTGCGTGACACATCACTAAAAGCGGCACGCAAGTACTGCATAAGAAAGGTAAATGCATTCCTTTATCACAATATGTGCACAAATACGTGGACTTACGTTGAGGGGGTACCCGTGGGCGTACATTCAGGAAAAAGGTTGTTCTAGGTTGTTCTAAACCTTTATCAAGTCCGTCGTGCTAATTTAATAGAATTTATAAAAAGTGTTAAATACACGGTTACTGATTAATCTAGCATTCGTTTATTTAAATGGAAAAATTGCTAATATGTAATGGGAATGCCTGAATGAATTGAACGTGTTTACATTTAACAGGTGCAGTTATTATAGTATTTATTTTTAATTTTTTTTTCTATATTTCTTTGAATTAGACAAAACATATGCTAGATAGTGTGGCACATACACAAATGTGTTGAAATGCATGTTTTTCTTTTGTTTTATAATTACGCTTGCATTTGAAGGTATCAATAATGAACAGAAAACAATAATTAAATTAACGGTTATAAATAGACATACTCCTACACCTGTTAACCTTATTATAATATGTGAGTGAGATGTTACAGGATAGACAGGTATGAACACGCATATTAACTTAAAAGTTATCCAGACTATGAGTTTTTATACAGTACAAAAATACTTTCAAGAGCCTTAAATTGTATCCATTTATAACATCATGTAATTGCATGAATAAAGATAAGTAGCACAGGAGCCATTAATCGCACAATATCCTAACACAGAAAAGATAAGAGTTTGGCTTATAAAACCGTATATTGTGATTGGAGGTTTGCTGCCAAGATTATTTTGTAGAACATTATCAATTGGGTAGCTCAGATAAGGAAGACATTTGATAAGGAAGATATTTGAGGACGAAAGTAATCGAATTATGGATACAAATAGTTCATTTGGGAGCCTAAAAAAACTCATTAAAGTAACGCCTTCGGCCAACTTTGGTATGTGTGTGAGTACAGTCAGTGTAGAGATGAGATATGATCTTTCAGATCCTATAAACCAATGATGGTAATGTTTTTATCGTGACCTTCTTTCATCAACACCATGGTGCAATGTTCATAGAGGCACCACGGGAGATAAAGCGGGGACTTTAGCCATGGCTTGAAATATTATTGTTCCTAACCACAGATCGAACCAGGGACCCTCAGGTCGACAATCGAGGGCTTTACTATACGACCATCTTTCCCGCGAAACCCCTGGTATTGTACAATTCATTTTTCTTATATTGTGAAAATTGTATACGTAACGTGATCTGTTATCGAAGCTTCGGAAAATGTGTCCGCTCTCTGATTGCAAGTTTGAATGACGTCATTTGTATTACTAAATGTACTCTGGAGACCATCTCGCTGGATATGTTAGTGTTTAACTGAATTATTTAGGGTAAACACTGTGTTTTCTGTACTGTGGCCCAGCCCAATCATCCCGCGGGAGAACATCAAGCATGTTTAAATAACTTTTTCAACCGTATGTCGGATGAGTATATATATATATATATATATATATATATATGTGTGTGTGTGTGTGTGTGTTTGAGTATGTGTGTGAGTGAGCATGTGTGTGTGTGAGTATGTTTGTGTGTGTGAGTATGTGTGTGTGTATGTTTGTGCGTGAGAGGGAAGCTCTAGAGGTGAGGAGGGGGGAATACCACTTTCATTAGATAAACAACTGACGTATGACGCCGCTGGAACTCAACCGTGACTCAACCCCTTCCCAGCCCGCCATTCACACTTCTTATTTGCGGACAAGATATTTTAGTAGCTCCCTCCCCCTCTCTCTCCCTTTCCCTCCCTCCCTCTCCCTCCCTCTCTCCTATCTCTCTCCCTCCCTCTCCCATCTCCCTCTCTCTCCTCTCCCCCTCCTTCTCTCCCCCTGTCCCTCCCTCTCTCCCCCTTCCTCCTTCGCTCTCTCTCCCTCCCTGCCCCCTCTTTCTTTATCTCTTCCTCACATTTCTCCCATCCTCTCTCTCCCTCTCTCCTTCCCTTCCTCTCTCTCCCTCCCTAACCCCTATCTCCCTCCCTCCTTTACCCCTCCCTCCCCTCTCCACCTCTCTCTCCCTCCCCCTCTCTCCCTGTTCCTCCCTCCCTCAATCCCTCTCTCTCCCTGCCCCTCTCACTCTTTATCTCTCCATCCCTCTCTCCCTCCCTCCCCTCTAACTCCCTCCCTACAACCTCTCTCCCTCCGTTCCTTTCTCTTTCCTTCCTTCCCTTTCTCTCTCCCTCCCTCTCCCTCTCTCTCCCTCCCTCTCCCATCTCCCTCTCTTCCCCATCCTTCTTTCCCCATGTCCATCCCCCTCCCTCCCTCTCTCCCTCTCCCTCCCTCCCTGCTACCCTCCTTTCCTCTCTCTTCCCACCTGCCCCCCTCTGTCTCTTTATCTCTCTCTCCCTGCATCTCTCTCTCTGGGAACAGACAGACAGACAGACAGACAACAAATGCGTCTTATAAGTATAGAGATTATTCTGAAGAAAAAAAAATTGAAAAAAAAAATTTCACTGTCGGGACTTGAACCCACACATAGACGGCCAAATTTGAGTCCCCGACTGTGCTAGCGAGCCACACAAACATAATTTCAATTTTTAATAGGTTATGCGCGCAAGTTCTATTCGATCAACTAGGAGGTTTTGTAAAAACTTTTGCAAAGAAGCTCTATCATAGATTGTCGAGATAACGTCAGAACAGCCGCTACATAAACCATGACCACGTCACACAGTTCATCTCACAAAAAAACTGCCCCTACCCCCCCACCCCTTTGACCTCCTCCTACCACCCACCCCACCCCCTCACACACACCTATGTTGTTCAGGCACATTTGCTGTTGTTATCAACCCACTGCATCTGCTGCCTGTTGTGACATCACAATATGGCTGACAAGTGACTTCCTCTGAATGGATACATCTCTATTGTGTACTAGTGTATTTGTTCAACTTTGTTTGTTTTTGACCACACACATATATAATAAAGTATGTAAAAACCACTCACACTAAATTGGATACATTTAATCATTAACCTGTGATGATGCGGTCTCCTGTGAAGTCTCCTGAAGGATGGGATGCTTATCTCTTAGACAGCATGCAGTTTTATGACATTTCATGTCATTGATTTTAAAAAAAATTATATTTTTATTATGACTATCAGTTTCAAAGAACTTTCAATAATAAATTACGACACACACACACACATGCACACACACGCGCATGCACACACACACACTCACACACCATAATAGAATAATGGAAGGTCAATTCTATGCTTGACTAGAACACGTGTGTTTTGAATTGATGAGCTGAAAAACAGGAACGCCAGAAGAAATAACAAAAACCGCGTATTAATTAAGATAGTATCTGTTGTAATGAAGTACACATTGGTTAACAAAACCTAAACAGAATATAATCTCGATCATACAGGCTGAATGTTTTTTGGCTTGTCACTTTGTGACACAACCTGCCTACTTCTAATTATATACCACCAATAAGAATTGACGAAGATTTAAGGATGCGAGAGTTCTGAATCCTGACTAAGAAAAGACACTACGGTGGCCATATTTACACTTGTATTAATATTTTCACTGTTTCTTTTGTGTAAATGAAAGGAGGGGGGGGGGAATAGTGCTGCCACATATCTTAAATCCATCTAGGGATATTTTTTTTTCTGGATTAATTATTCTTCATCTATGTTTCTGAACTCTAGCTTTTAGGAACATTTTATGCAAATCATTTTTTTTTCTGTTAGGGCTTAAACGGTGAATGAACTATCCCATAAGGTTGTCATTGTTTTTATAGATACAAGCGTACCAATGTTGCGTGACTAAAGTCCAAATGAAATTCATATTACTTTGATACATGTATATGCAGTAGACAATTGATTATCCGATTTGCTTTTATCAAAGTGTTATACGTAAATCGCTAGCATATTAGGAATATGTGGAGAGAGATATTATTTTTTAGAGCATTTTCGAAAAAAAAGCTCTATTGTCCCTGTTTTGTCTGTCTGTCTGTCTGTCTGTCTGTCCGTCTGTCTGTCTGTCCGTCATCACCCTAGATCTCAACAACCATAAGTCCTAGACCCATGATGTATATATCATTTTGTAGGTCTTGGCCTGCCAAGAAATGACTTTTTTCCATTTCGCGATCTGACATCTCAGGGCCGTAAAAGGGGCCTTATAAAGTACCGTTTTTTACTATATAAGCAATATTAATAATGGACCGCCCTAGATCTCAACAACCATAAGTCCTAGACCCATGATGTATATATCATTGTGTAGGTCTTGGCCTGCCAAGTGTACATCAAAAGTCCATTTCGCGATAGGACCTCTGAGGGCCAGGCTTCAGGGCTCCTAAGGGGCTTATATATTATATATACACCTTGTACGTTCAATAACCCATTCATTTGGTGCGAAATACTGCAGCACGTAGTTTCACCAAGATTTATTAAGAAACTCATCAAATGAAATAGTAAGCTTGTGTTCTAAGTTTAAATTGAAAGTATCAGAGCTATGCAACAATTGACGGAGTTTTCGGACGATTAAATGACTACAATTTCGAATGTTTTCAATTATGAGTCCTATTTCAGTAACCACAAACCACTTGTAGTTAGATTTAAGAGAAAATAATTTTTTTTCAGATATAAAGAAACGTCTTTATAATAATTTTTACAGATATATGCATTACACAATTGAATTTATAAACATTTCCAAAATTTACAAATATATACTGAAAGCTAACAAACGTACTGATACATAACATGAAAATGCGCTAACACGTCCTGTGTCCAGAATGGAACAGGCTTAATTGCTTGTTTTATTAATGTGTTGTTTTTGTAAAGCATCGGAGAATTATTTATAGGAATTCGGCCTATCCGGCATGTCTATTTGCATGCTTCATAAGGTCGGATAGTGAAGGGTCGACTCAGTTGTGGGGCGCAATACCTTTGTTTTAGTGAAAAACCATATAATATTATATATAAATATAACATTTGGCGCCCCATTATGAGTAGCGTCCGGGGCATGATGCCCCTCTTGCCCACCCTCGCTACGCCTCTGGATAGACTGGATATGTTAAAAGTTGAATAATCGAAACTAGTCAAAGTGAAATAAGTCAGCCTTTCCAAATATTCGTAATTTTATTTTTCTACTACTAATCATGATATTACTAATCATTTTTAGATTATTATGTCCCTTAAGTTTTACATTTTCGGAAAAACAGATGTTTCAATAATATATAAATAATAGCGATTAGGGCTCTGTGTTAAATGGAAAGTAAAGAATTAATACAACATAATTCCAGTTTAAAATACAATCATGGAAAAATCGGATCTGCCCGAATCCAAAAATAACCTAGCCTACCGATCAACCATAAGGTGATATAACTCTATGCAAAGGTTTTACAGGGTACAGCTAGTTCATTAATAACAGCTCCTAGTGTGAGACCCATCGAATTTGACATCTACAACTAGGTCAGGTCATTGTGGAGATGAAAGGCGGAAGGGTGGGGGGTATGTGAATGTATTCTCACAGCCAATGTCACACAACATAATGGCATCAATGTCACACTGACAAACACTACAGTTGAACGATGAACGATGGGGGATTGAGCCCGGGGAGGGGTACGGGTGCTTGGTGCGTAGGGGGAGGGGGGGAAAGCTGGGGTGTCTAGATACTGATCATACATGCAACAATTTTTTTTTGGAATTAGCGGAAACGGGTAAGGGGTTGGACTGGATAGGAGTGGGTCATAGAAGGGTCGGTTGAGGTCATGACATCTAGAAGCTGCCATCCTTGGACTTTCGACATCTCTCTCTCTTCCATGTCTCTCTCTCTCTCTCTCTCTCTCTCTCTCTCGCCTTTGCTATATGTGTTAGTCTTTCACTTTTTCTCCCCAACCCTCTCTATCTCTCTCTCATCGCCTCGGTTCCTTTCCCTCTTCTCCTTTAACTTTAGCCCTCGCACCACCCCCCCCCCCCTTCCACAATTTCTCTCTGTTAGCCTCCTCATGTTGTTATTTGTGTGTGTCTCCATTCCTCTCTACCCCACACCTCCACACCCTCACCCCCCTTTTCCTTCATCCCCTCCATGGCGATGAGTTCTCCATTACGCTTCCCCTGGCTCGGCACTTAGCGAGATCTCACGTGAGTGGTGTGGACTTCCGGAGCTGCGCGCGTGTCTTTGCGCGTGCGGCCACCTGTTGGTTTATTTGTGTTCATTGCGCATCGTCTACACATGACCTCGTGGTACTCTAGAAACAATTGGTACTTTTTGGTTTTTGTTTCTGTTTTGTTTGGTTTGTTTGATTTTGTTTTTTTTTTAGTTTTTATTTCCTACGGATGTTGTCTGTAACAAATCAAAGGGACATTACTGTCCATGTGAGTTTATACTAAAGATACAAATGTAGCAATGGATTCCGTGATCAGTGGTGAGTATTTCTTGAAGTAAGACTACGGTCATCAGTTATTTTATTACTTTTTTTTGAGTGTTTTTAAAAAAAAATGTAATTAAACAAAAAAATCGATTGGACGTGAATAGGAAAATAAGTAAATAATTAAAGAGAGTATTTGAAGTGAACAGTTTGTAATAAGTGCATAATGAGAAACAGGTGGCATAAGAGACAAATTACTATTATTTTTTTTTTTAAAAGTCGTATTACATTATTTTTTTTCTTATAATAAATTAATAGATTGATATATTTCATATAGGTAAACGGAGGGACAGATAGATAGGTATATATATATAGATAGATAGATAGATAGATAGATAGATAGATAGATAGATAGATAGATAGATAGATAGATAGATAGATAGATAGATAGATAGATAGATAGATAGATAGATAGATAGATAGATAGATAGATAGATAGATAGATAGATAGATAGATAGATAGATAGATAGATAGATAGATAGATAGATAGATAGATAGATAGATGGATGGATGGATGGATGGATGGATGGATGGATGGATGGATGGATGGATGGATGGATGAATGGATGGATGGATGGATAGATAGATAGATAGATGCACAGTTGGACGGACAGACAGACAGGCACACACACACACACACATGTCTTCTCACACAATTCAGACACTGCTATCGCGCTAAGTACATGCTTTTTTCGAACAAATTGACAAACAGATGTATTAACTCACTGTGCCCAAACATCAAGTAGACCGTCAGGTTAAGAGACAGCATATTGTATTATTAAAATTATCCTCTGTGTTAATTACTTCTTGTATTTTCTGTGTTGAACATTTTGTGTAGATCATTACGGAATTCAATGCGATATGTTTCTTTATATGTTCAAATGTAATCTTTATTTGGCAGTCTAGAAAATGTCTTTGTTCACAAATATTGCTTTTTCTTAGAACCCCAGAAAGGGATTGTTTATCCAAACATTTTTAAGGGGGCCATGAGTCTAGGGGGCCATCGCTATCGAAAGATATATTTATTTTGCTTGCTAACTGGGGAAAATGGACCGGTAGAGGGGCCTTTTTCATAGTTTCCGAGGGGCCCCCACAATTATTCGCTGAGGCCTCGCCCGTCTAGAAATGAGGTTTATAAGATGTTCAAGCTCTAGTGACTACAGTTACCTATGCCTATAGTCAATGCCGTAGCCAGGATTTTGTTTGGGGGGGGGCTGTGCGGCTTGGGGGGGGGCTGTGCGGCTTGAGGGGGCTGTGCGATGGGGGGGGGGGCTGTGCTGAGAGTTTTATATAAGAAAAAATTGGAACACAATGATAAAGAAGTATATTTTATAATAAAATTTGATTTTTAGAATTAATTTGGGGGGAGGGGGCTGCAGTCCCCCCTAGCCCCCCCCCCCCCCAATTGGCTGCGGCCTTGCCTATAGTGGTAGTTGCACGCTTTACTAAGGTACGGGTATAAACAAAAATAAGACACGGCCGAACCGTTTCAATATTGATTGTAATACCAATACAAGTTCAAGTGGTCACATGGCAGACTTACATGTCGCATCAAAAGGCTTCATCAATTATTCATGTTTTAGTGTGAATCATTGAAAACATTCTATAAACAAACGCCTTTTGCTATGCCTAGTTCTTGGAGAGTATGGTTGATTTGTGCTAGAATTGTGGTGGGTAAATTTTTTGAACCGCGGAAGAAAATGTGATAAATGGATGAAGTGTTGTTACTGACCCATGGCAATAATATATTAAATATGCACGATACTTGAGCATTACTAGTTTGAATATTCTCGATACTTGTGCAATATTACTTTGAATATATTCGATACTTGTGCAATACTAGCTTGATTATACTCGATACTTGTGCAATACTAGTTTAAATATACTCGATACTTGTGCAATACTAGTTGAATATAATCGTTAATTGAGCGAAACTATTTAATATTTCAGTATTACTAAAACCTATCAATTGTTTAATATATTATATATTTCGAATCGATTGCATTACATTATTTCTATCACTATTTATCACCAGTACTGTTGTAACACTTTTTAGTACACCATGAATAGCTAGTTCAGTACACTCAAAGTACTTGATGACAAAAATCTTACAAAAATATATCATTTCAATGAAACAAATACTGTAGTGTGAAATTATAAAAACAAACTGTATTTGTTATAATTAGACATACCTTAAGCTGCTTTAATGTTACTGGTGAAAGTTTATTTAATTTCTTAAATATTTCAAATCGCAAAGTAATAGAAATTACAAAAAAGTTTTAAAAAAAAGCTAAACAAATAAAATCAAAAATTATATTATCCTAATACAAAAAAGAATTACATGTAACATCGACAAGATAAATTCAGATTGCCGAATTTTCCGTTTCCATTTTAACGAAAAAAAAAATTATCAGTAGAAACATAATAAGAAGGGAGATAATTACAAACGCATATTAATAAGAGCACTTTTAGTACTGTTGACCTCTTTCTGTCCACAGGACTTTCATTTATTTTGTACTTTTTATTTTAAAAAAAGTCACACTTCAGAAGATGGTCAATTTGTGGGTTGAATTTCTTTACTTTTTATTTAATTTTTTAGTTTGACTTGATTGTCTGATTTGGTATTCTCTCCCCCTTTTTTCCCTTCTATTATGGGTATCATGAGGCTCAATTGGCCAAATGGGATTCACAGTTGATTATGTAATAACTTTGTAGAAAATTTCCAAAACAAAAACCAAAAGTAAAACAAAGCAAATGCTAGAAATTTAAATTATTACTTCACTTAGGAGAAAATAGTGGAATTATGAAATAAAATCATGATTTTATGAAACATGATGTTTATGTTATAATCAAACTACACTCAAAGTATTTATATTACGTTGACTAAAAAAAAAACCTTATATTTAATGTAAACAACTGATCCAGTATGAGAATTATGGGACACATAACTAGTTAAGCAGTGATTAATACATCCTTATGATTCGATCACAACAGAAAAGATCAACATTCCAGAAATTAATATAAATGGATATAGAAAAACTAGTTATTTTTTGTTTATTTTTATTAAAATGAAATAAAAAGGTAAAACTAACTTAAGCTTACAAATATTTATATTGTATTCACCCTGACAATTTCGTTAATTAATATCGATACCAGTCGTAGAGATGTGGATCGTGACCTTCGGACTTTCTACATTGTCACCTGTAAAGCAAAAGGTATGAATGTATGTCCAATTCACGTTAAAAACATTATGTTCATTAAAATGTCAATAGTGCTAGCTTTACAATATATATATATATATATATATATATATATATATATATATATATATATATTAAAATGTTGATTTACTATAAAATAGTAATAACCTCACATTTTCTAACTAACTCTTAAAATTTCATGGAGTAAGCACACAGGCACACAAAAGTCCCTATACAAATAAACTTCAGATCGATTTGAAAAAAAAAAATATTCTAGACACCTAATTTCCTGTCGGCAGGTCGACGAACTCTTTTATGTCCTGTCTATAGGCCAGATTTTTTTTTAAGTCCTGTGTGACAACCAAATTCTCTTTTGTGTAGGCTTGTTTTATAACGATGGCAAAAAAAAAAAAATGAAATGGCTTTGTTTAGGTCAAAGTGGCTGTTTAAAAAGTTGATTAGTGTTTTAAGACTATGATGGGCATGGGAAGGTCAAAGCTAAATTAAACTCAAGAACTTTATGAATGACTGACGGATCTCTTTTATGTAGGCTGAAAGTTCATTCTTCATATTGTAAATAGAAAAGTTTAATTCAATTTATAAATTATTACTGTTTTTAAATTGTATGGATAGATTACGGAACGTTGTTGGTGCCCATAATACAGTTATCGTCTTAGAACGTTTTTAGTTTCAGACCATTTTTTATCTAGGTTTGTCGATGATCGTTTCTGTTTTCGTCCATTTTCCCGGTTTTCGTCCGTTTTTTCGCACGTTTTTCGCGTGATCTACTCAAAAGTGATTAAGAACGTATCTATTTGAATTGACCTTAACAATAATGCAATCTTCGAATAAGGCACAAAATATGTAATACAACTTTGCTATCAATAGGAATTTCTTTTCATAATTAATGATCTATTTTCACTCTTGTGTTTTCACACACAGAAATACAGAACTTGGGATTAGGAGTTTGATGTATTATATACGAGCAGGCTGTTTAGCAATGTTCTCGCTGCGCGTTAAAAAGTGTTTAGAATTTATTTATCTTTTGTTTTCGCGAACATGACGTCATTATTTACGTAATTTTTACATAAAAGCTAAATAATGATTTTTGTGTCTCCCTTTGACACACATTTTTTTTTTACAAACTGTCCATTAGCCATTCTTTCTTTATGAGTGTAGGAGAACTACACATTCAATTAAGGGTTATTATACACAGATGTTGTTTTTTTTTTCTTATTTTGTTCATATTTTTCAATTGTTTTGTTCACTCAAATGCTAATGCATCATGGACCATAACCCACTGTAAACAGACCGCTTGACACACACTTGAAGGTAAAAGTCGATACATCCTTGGAATCCAGGACTTATACTTATATATATATATATATATATATATATATATATATATATATATATATATATATATATGTTGTGGGGTGCGTACCTATATATATATGTTGTGGGGTACGTACCTATATATATATATATATTGTGGGGTACGTACATATATATATATATATATATTGTGGGGTACGTACATATATATATATATATATGTTGTGGTGTACGTACCTATATATATATATATATATATATATATATATATATATATTGTGGGGTACGTACATATATATATATATGTTGTGGTGTACGTACCTATATATATATATGTTGTGGGGTACGTACCTATATATATATATGTTGTGGGGTACGTACCTATATATATATATGTTGTGGGGTACGTACCTATATATATATATGTTGTGGGGTACGTACCTATATATATATATGTTGTGGGGTACGTACCTATATATATATATATGTTGTGGGGTACGTACCTATATATATATATGTTGTGGGTACGTACCTATATATATATATGTTGTGGGGTACGTACCTATATATATATATGTTGTGGGGTACGTACCTATATATATATATGTTGTGGGGTACGTACCTATATATATATATATGTTGTGGGGTACGTACCTATATATATATATGTTGTGGGGTACGTACCTATATATATATATGTTGTGGGGTACGTACCTATATATATATATATTGTGGGAGGTAGGGGGCTCGTAATTTTCATGGGTAGGCAATCTAGGACTCCCTCTGCTGCCTATGACTCCCTCTGCTGTCTATGACTCCGTCTACTGTCTAGGACTCCCTCTGCTGCCTTTGACTCCCTCTACTGTCTATAACTCCCTCTGCTGCCATTCACTCCCACTGCTGCCTTTCACTCCCACTGCTGTCTCTGACTCCATCTGCTGCCTATGACTCCTTCTGCTGCCTATGTCTTCCTCTGCTATGTAGGTCCCCTTAATCAGGACTTTTATTTTCCGTTTCGACCCACAAATTTTAAAGTTAAATATTGTGTTTACTAAATAAATAAATAATCAAAATCAACAGGTGCTGACTCATGGTATCAGGATTTCAATGTGTTTCACAATACGGCAGGCAAATCCTGCTAAGATTCTTGCCAGCCACAAAGAATGGCAATATACTCTTGCCTAGGATTGTATTTCATCTTTCAAAATGCAATGTGAATCATATAGAAAAGATGCTGTCCTAATTACATCATGACGTTCTCAGAATTTCGAAAAGGGCATGACACACATATACCGACAAACGCTGATCTAAGATGAATAAAAAAAAATAGAAAATATTACAAAACATGTTTACATGAAAACTATATTTAGGTATTGCATGATGATGAATGATTCATTATTGTTCTATGTTTTATCTCTCTCTCGTTCTCTCTCGTTCTCTCTCGTCCACTCTCCATTTCTTTCTCACGTTCTCTCTCTCTCGATCACTCTCCATACATCTCTCACTTTTCCCTCTCCTTCAATGTTGTTTTTTTTATTGTTTGTTTGTTCAGAATCAAGGAGCATAACTCCTTATGTGTCAACTGTAAAGTTTGCTGTCATTCTCAGTTTAAGTTTTTCTCCCTTTCACGTGATGGAATCTGTTTTGGCGTTTAAGGCTCTTCTGCTGATTATGGGGGAAACTTGGGAATCGGTTTGATGCTCGGGGGGGGGGGGGAGGAAAGGGGATGGTAAGAGACGCAGAAGGGAGGGGGGGAGGGAGAGAGAGAGCTAAGGGTCATTCTCAATGCAGACAGGCTAAGTTCAAAGTGGAGAAAGAGGGATGATCGCTCTATGTTGTTGTTATTTGTGATGTTTTTTTTTTTATTATTGTTATTGTTATTGTTACACTCAAAAACATGGCGACGATAAAGAAAAAAAAGGAAATGTTTATGTTTTGGAATGATCCGTGGATTGAGACAAGTGGGTATGGGGGGGGGGGGAGAAAGGATGATGTCGGGTGTAGGAGGTTGGGGGAGGGAGGGGGTGGGTGGAAGAAACTTCTAAGTGTTGTCTATTTTGTGTGGAAGAGTGTTTTGAGATGATTGGAGGTCAAGGTCACATATTTAACTCAGGTCGATGGCGCCTATTTTGGGGAAAGTGAAGCTGCGCAGGTCAGATACAAAAAAAGAAAATTTGTTGGCATGTAGAGTTAATACAGACAGTGAACGGGGGGGGGTGAAAGGGGGAAGAGGGGGAGGGTAGTAAAAGATTAACAATAGATGGGGCGATGTGATATGTTGCCTAGGCTAGAACACTGCAACGAGTTTAGTTGTTTGCTTTTTCGTCATACGCAATTTTCAAAATAGGCCATTGTACATACAAAGTCGTAGTTTATGCTGTAGGCTACTCTTCTCTCTGTAAAAGGCGAATCCAGACCGATGCAAATTTCGGCTGCTCAACAAGTTGTTAGCGAAGTGACGTTTTATCATCCATGGACTACGGTACAAAAAAGAGACGTCAGACGAAACCATTTTTTAGGTCTTCGGGAGCCTCAGACAGAGCATTTAGGAGATATTTGGGGACAGAGGCGTACCTAGGATGGGGGAGGGGGTCCGAATTCGAAAGTCCCCCCCGGGTCCCAGCTTGAGAGGGGGCCCGCAAAACATTTTTTTTATATTAAATATTAACTACATTCTCATGTCGTCGTGTCGAATGTTAAAATGCAGGGGACTCAAAAGAGACCAAGCCCCCCCGCCCCAGGGCCCTCCAAATCTCTAGGTTCGGCACGGTATGGGGACCCTAAGCAACAGATCCTGTTAAATAAGGATTTGATATAAATACGTCAATGGGCCCCTCTTTGGGAGTGAATTTGTGGCTGACCAATGTGCCCATCCTTGAGAATCGTCCAGAAAGGTCAGATACATTTAACACGGCTCCCTTGACTTTGTTTCCCTGGAGATTTCGATATATTGATGTCGTATTTACATGTACTGGAAGTTGAACTTCAATGTTTCAATACTGAAAATACTGATAAGACACGTTTGAAGAAAATATAGATTCCATTTGACTACTGCGATTGGTGCTATATGAATCGCTGGAATAAACTAGTTCAATTGAAATTAGCGTGGCTCTTTGTAACAATTGATCATCGGGTATGCAGCTGTAGTTGACCACTTGCTTGACCACCACTGACGTAATAATATTACATCGTAACAAAAAATGTATTTAAATGTAACATATTTTATAGAGCCCCAAGTCCACTCTGACATAATTTTCTGTGTTTCATTATTTTTTTTTTGTTTTGTATAAATGACATTTGTTAAATATTAAAACCGGAAATGCGTCTTGATCGTTTTCAATGATTCACAACCTCTGCGCATGTTTATTTATTTATTTTTTTTGTTCTTTCTATTTGATGTGTCAGAAATTACAATTTTTACTCTTTTGTTAGCGGAGAAGAGTTTAGTGGCGCTTGCTATGACGTCACACGGTTTATCCGGCTGAGTAACTTTAATAGATGTTGACGTCATTAGACAATTATGCTTCCCCCGGAGTCGGCTCATGTAAAATTTACTAACGCTGTTACATTTGAGAACAATTCGCCAGGTCATGTAACATTTGCTGGAGCCTGTAGAAGGGTACGACACATGCGTACTTAAAGAGTTGATGCACCAAGAAACTAGATCAGTAAAGACAGAACCGTCGGTCTGTTTAATCCGGGCCGTACGCCTGTTTGATCTGGCCCCGTCAAGCTGTTTGATCCGGCTAGTCAGTCTGTTTGATCAAGCTGGTCAGGCTGTTTGATCCGGCTGGTCAGGCTGTTTGATCTGGTCAGTCTAACTGTTTGATCTGGCCTGTCTGAATGTTTCATCTGGCCTGTCTGAATGTTTCATCTGGCCTGTCTGAATGTTTCATCTGGCCAATCAGGCTGTTTTATCCGGCTGGTCAGGCTGTTCGATCCGGCTGGTCAGACTGTTTGATCGATCCGGCTAGTCAGGCTATTTGATCCGGCTAGTCAGGCTGTTTGACCCGGTTAGACAGGCTCTTTGTTCCGGCTAGTCAGGCTGTTTAATCTGGCCCGTTCGGCTGTTTGATCCGGCTAGTCAGGCTGTTTGATCCGGCTAGTCAGGCTGTTTAATCTGGCCCGTCTAGCTGTTTGATATGGCCCGTCTGGCTGTTTGATTTGGCCAGTCAGGCTGTTTGAGCGGCCATCAGGCTGTTTTATTAATCCCGAAAGGCTGTTTCATTAGTCATGAAAGCCTGTTTGATTAGTCCCGAAAGTCTGTTTGAAGTGGTCATGACTCAGCTAATCGTAGCATTAGTATTTCCATTTGTCCTCTATTATTTCATAACAAAAACATTCCCATCTATCTACTCTGAATCCGGCCGATTGGTCGAATGATCGAGATCAATGTCATCATTGGTTCAATACGTTTTCTTACTTTTGTTCTTGATCGATCAATATTTCCAATCAATTTCTTTCATTTTTTTTTATTTCTTTTAAATCTCTGTGACACAGTGGAGTCTACTAAACTAACAGTTGCTTAGTTAAATGTGTATGAGCTTAATTTTAAGCCCCGCCATCCCATTAGTTAATTATTAATTTTATCCTACCCCCCCCCACTCAGACTGGCGTAGTGAGGGGGCAAGGGGGGGGGGTCATCATACACCGGGCGCTACTCACAAATGGGCGCCAAATTGTATATTTTACATCTAAAATTACATGGTTTTTGAATCGGGGGGGGGGGGCGCTAAATAGGTATTGTGCCCCGGGCGCGAGTTAAGCTCGCTACACCACTTCCCCAACCCCCCCTCTTTTTAAATTGCGGATTGAAAAGGGGGAGGGGGGTGAAAACCTCTTTGTAAAATAATGACATAGTTTTTTTTTAATGTTGTCTTTTATTAACCTGTCAAGTATAAAATGACCTGTTTTTAATCTCTTATTTGAATGAAACTGAAATACGTTGGAGTCGTAAAAGAGAAAGTAGTCTTTTGTTTAAAGTACTTGATGACAGTCACTATTAGTTACTAAGTAAACACCACACACATACAAAAAAAATCCCCATTGAAAGATTGGTTAGGTACAAAAGAAACAGTTCTGATAGAAATTAAAGCAGAATAAACTTAGAAAGAATTTAAAAAAAAAAACACATAAAATATTAGATGTAGCTAGAAAAAAGTGTTGTCACTGTGACGTCAACCAGACAAATAAGTTCGGTTGATCGCGAGGGAAGGATCACTACAACATTATAACATGTTTTAGAACAAGAGAAATAGAACAAGTGAAATAGAACAAGAGAAATATAAACATTTAAACATAATTGAAGTAAAATGATCATTAGTGAATGTGCGTAGGAAAAAGTTAGTTTTCTAAGAGCATTAATAATTAAAGATTAGATAGTGGGGGGGGGGGGGATTCAGTGACAACTCGATTTCCCGGGCAACGCCAGGTATCAAACAGCTAGTTATAAATATTTTTAAATTAGGGATATAACCACATTTACAATTTTAGTATAATGTTTTAAGTTTTCGTTTATTATTATTATTTATATATACATTTTTCTTTACATAAGATGATTTTAGATATTACATAGTCTAAAACTAAAAAAGATCACGCGATTCATCTAATTTACTTTTATTCCAATTATCTTTATAAACTTTCTTTATATGTTTATAGATTGAAGCAAAACTAAAAGATCAATATCGCAATAAAACACTTCCACAAACAAAAATGTAATTATTAATAAAAGTGACCTCAGAAAAGTGTATTAACGGCTAGTAGAGTGGTCGGTTGTCAGTGTGCAGCCAGCCGAAACGTGCTGTCGATGACGGATCAAAGCCTACACCAGTGACGTAGCCTATTACTTGCATTATTCAGTGGCCTGTCTCCGTGGCAGCTTACTTCTGATCCCGCCTACTGTCCCGGTCACGCTTGAATTCTT
Source organism: Bulinus truncatus (assembly GCA_021962125.1). Taxonomy (NCBI): domain Eukaryota; kingdom Metazoa; phylum Mollusca; class Gastropoda; family Planorbidae; genus Bulinus; species Bulinus truncatus. The sequence goes on along the minus strand of JAGDYQ010000031.1, from coordinate 4,863,278 downwards.
CTGTCCATACGACCCGCTTAGAGTTTTGTGTGTGTGTATGTGAGTGTATGTCTCTATCCGTTTTTTTTTGCCTTGTATGCGTATGAAGAGGTGCCTTACAGTATGCACATACAGAGATGCGGCCCCACTGATGAAGGGATATCTCGTCTAACGAACGAATTTCCCACAAAACGAACTAATGTTCCGTAAAACGAACGAAAGTTTCGCTTAGTAAATGAATGTTTGGCATAACGAACATGTTTTCCACACAACGAACTAGTGTTCCGTAAAACGAACGAAAGTTCCGGTTAAAAAATGAACGTTTGGCATAAGGAACGATTATTCCGCATTACGAGAAAATGATGTGCGTGACAGTCGTGTATATGGACATTTATTGGAGGACAAAAGAAAATTAAGTTTCTCTTTGTGTCTCTGACTCATCTATTCTTGCACAACAAAGTCTCAACATAACAAGAGTGTCGTTGGAAACAAAAACGCTCTTAATGCAAGGTACAGTAAAATGAATACTATGGTATTTATTAAATTAATGTGTTGTGTACAGGATCTTCTTGAGCCTCTAATGTATCTCCTTCGTTAATACTTCATAATATGTCCGCATTCTATAAGATCAACATCCCAACTGCCTCTTGAACACCACGCACTAAATAACACTCGGGAAAAAAACTCGCACACAGAAACACAGCGCTGAGCAATTCACAAACTAATACACAACAGCGAACACTTCTAATATCCAATCAGTAATAGGGACAATGTATTCATAAAAACAAAATAATATAAGTTTAATCCATCAAATCTATATATAAAAAAAAAAGAATGATAACAATTAAGTCCAGACAAATAGTATAGTCACCAACGGCCCAACTTTTACACTCATCAACTAGCACCTGTCACATACGGTAAACTATTTACTGTAGGTTAACTCCCTTCTCCACCTTCACCTACAACCTTCACCTTCCCTCCTACCCCCCCCCCCGATCTCTTCAACCAAATACCGCCATGCTCCACTGGTCACACTGGTCACTCCGGTCACTCTCCATTCACGACTTTGATCTTCCACCCTTTTCACGATCGAATCCACGCCATGCCCTTCAAACAAGCTAACTGACCCAACACAGTTCTAACACCCACATATAATTTTCTGACAGCAGATATTCTGCTGCGCAACTCGCAAACAAATACACAACAAATGAATAATTGTCATTCAATCTATTTAAATTACAAAATAAAAATAGAAACTTACATTGCCTATGGGTAATCATTAGAACAGACACTGGGGAAAAAACTTAGAAACTGATCCAGACAACATAGAAAACATCTTCCTGTAATGTTAGACAAATGGCACAAAAACGTGAAATCAGTCATTGTAAATGTTCCTAGGACCATGGCACATAACTCTCACCGTTTTGCCTACTTGGCTACTCAATACAGCCCCTTTTTTTTAAGAATCAATTTACTAAAACAGATCTTCTTATTTTTGGCTGTGCCGCGAAAGTCTTTGGCAAGTGCATGTTGAATCAATGGGGGCTCAACTTAGCACAGAGTGAGAACCAGTGATTTCAATAAAAACATGATACATTAATGCGTCCTGTAACCAGAGAGTGATGTGCGTTGATTTTTTTAACGAACCACAACTCTATGTGTCCTGTAAGTTAAAACGATGAATCCATCTCGTTCTCACTTGTAAAAAAATATCTTGGAACGCTAATTGATGTAAATGGATGGAAATTTACTTCCAGTTTGACTTGGCACTGGTTACACTGTGGTAAATAACAATACCGCATTATAGTTACTTCTGCAACTAATTCACTAAGTCAAACAGAGGTCATAGTGAATCAGTTGTCTTTATAGCTAGCTCGTTTAATTCATGGAATTTCTTGCGTTTATTGTTTTTATACTGCCCGCCTCCCCCCTCCAAACCCCGAGCCATATCACAGCTTGTCCACTTTGTCTTTATTTTAACTTGTAAATAATTTTCTAAAATATATGCATCAACTTTGTATAGATATCTAGATACTGAAGTGATATGAAAGTATTGTATTAATGAGCAAAGTGAGTTGATGGGCATATAAATTATGTATGGAGATTTGAAGAGGATACATAATAATGTGTGAAAGTTTTATAAAGGTAGATTTCCTTCAAGACATAACATGCATATTAATAAAACCAAATAATTTCTAACTTCACCCACAGATAGGGGAGGGGTGACTGTAAATGTTATCTTTACATCCCCCAACTCACACACACACCTCTGAATGTTAGTTTACTTTTTAGAATTTCCATTCTTAAAAAAAAAAATTGTAAGAATCACCTGACCTTTAATGACCATTATACGTCAGCTGTCAACTTGTGTCTATTGTTGCATTTCATGCCTGTATGAATGTCGTGTGTGTGTAAATCAAGATCCTATCACTCCAGTATCAGCTATGGCTGCATTGTCCACCCGCTAGAATGTCGGTGGAAAGTTCTATAAAACTGTCAAAATATTAGTTACACTTTATTATCAACGTATAGTCAAGACACTAAAAGTCGACCATTGCCGTTACTTTTATATGTCAATAAAATATGAAGAGCAGGGTGCGTAGGAAGGGTAGTTCGGTTTGTGCGTCCGCACAGGGCGCAGAGATAGAGAGGGGCGCCGAAAAAGAATTGTTTAAATGTCTTTTTTTTTTGCATTTTTCTGATCTGATAATAAGACATGCATAATCTCAGTCGCCATACTAGCCTTAGCGAAGCCCGGAATAGAATCTTAAAAACGCTGCCCCTTTCATAGCCCTGGAGTAAGACAGGTTTCGCAAGTCGCTAATGTCTAGAAGCAAAAAATTTATCTTCCTTCCCCCCCCCCCCCCCCCCCCGTTAACGCCACAGCATAAGCTGTCAGATGAATGTAGGTTGATATAGCAGTACACAACACATCAACTGACTCACCAGCTGACACCATATATTTAAGGTGATACATTAACACAAACACACGCTGAGCTGATCACAAACCAGCACACATGTTTGTTGTTATTCTTTTTGTCCTGCTCTACATATATGACGTGAAGGGCACCGGTAAAACAGTCAGTCAAGGACACCAGAGGTCAAACGATCGATTTTCAGACCTGCTACATTTCTCCGAGGCTTCAAGAAAGTGTAAAGATAGAATCGAAACTCTTTCAGCACTCCATTGCCAGAGACAGACAATATATGTGTCTGTCTGCTCTATTGATACCCAGACAATATATTTGTCTGTCTGTTCTAATGATACCCAGACAATATATTTGTATGTCTGTTCTAATGATACCCAGACAATATATTTGTCTGTCTGTTCTAATAATACCTAGACAATATATGTGTCTGTCTGTTCTATTGATACCCAGACAATATATGTGTATGTCTGTTCTATTGATACCCAGACAATATATTTGTCTGTCTGTTCTAATGATACCCAGACAATATATTTGTCTGTCTGTTCTAATGATACCCACACAATATATTTGTCTGTCTGTTCTAATGATACCCAGACAATATATTTGTATGTCTGTTCTAATGATACCCAGACAATATATTTGTCTGTCTGTTCTAATAATACCTAGACAATATATGTGTCTGTCTGTTCTATTGATACCCAGACAATATATGTGTATGTCTGTTCTATTGATACCCAGACAATATATTTGTCTGTCTGTTCTAATGATACCCAGACAATATATTTGTCTGTCTGTTCTAATGATACCCACACAATATATTTGTCTGTCTGTTCTAATGATACCCAGACAATATATTTGTATGTCTGTTCTAATGATACCCAGACAATATATTTGTCTGTCTGTTCTAATAATACCTAGACAATATATGTGTCTGTCTGTTCTATTGATACCCAGACAATATATGTGTATGTCTGTTCTATTGATACCCAGACAATATATTTGTCTGTCTGTTCTAATGATACCCAGACAATATATTTGTCTGTCTGTTCTAATGATACCCAGACAATATATTTGTCTGTCTGTTCTAATAATACCTAGACAATATATGTGTCTGTCTGTTCTATTGATACCCAGACAATATATGTGTATGTCTGTTCTATTGATACCCAGACAATATATTTGTCTGTCTGTTCTAATGATACCCAGACAATATATTTGTCTGTCTGTTCTAATGATACCCACACAATACATTTATCAGTCTGTTCTATCATACCCAGACAATATATTTGTCTGTCTGTTCTAATGATACCCAAAGAATACATTTGTCTGTTTCTTCTAATGATACCCATTGGCGATGTTGTCTATTAAAACGCTTATCATTGAAATAATGTGTCATCTTATCAAAATGAACACTATATCAATATACAATAAATATCGATTATAAGCACAGTATGCTTAACATAATCAGGATTTATGAAGGATATGGGCAGCTATATAGGGAACATATGGAATCGCTTAGGATTTAAGCACTTGAGAAATGAACCTGTTAAAAAAAATCGTACTCGTAGAACTTTAAATGACGTGAAATAAGCAGAAATTCTACAAATAACTTCAAATAAACATCCGTTCAAATACAATAGTGTGTGAAGTCCCTACAAGTATGAGGTGAAGTCCCTTAGATCATTTAGACTGTTTTAGCAAGGCCCTTCTTTCATCCCCACAATAGCCGATAGTGCAATCAACATGGAGGCACCACGAGAGATATAGTGAAAACTTTCACCATGACCTGAAATATCTTTTTGGTCCTCATTGAAGATCGAACCAGGAAAAATTCAGGTTGACAGTCGAGCGATTTAACGCACGACCATCCGTCCTTTAACGCGTTGCATTAGAAAGATGCGATTCTAGAAAAAGAAAAAAAAAAAACAACTTGTAACAGTTATCTAAATTAGATCTATAAGTTCATTATAATATCGATAAATAAACAACTCGATAACAATTAGCCGTTATGCATAAAAGTCGATCGATTAATTCATAAGTCGTTTAGATCCTAAAAGCGTGTGTCTAAATCTACTCTACTGTTTAGTCGGTTACTGAGAGCGGTCAAGGGATGTTTGTCTCATTGACTCCCAACCCCCCCTCACGGCACACACACAAACTTATGCCAGCTGACCCCCAAGTGAGATGACGCTGCTGCGCTCTATTTCCTTCCATTAACTGTCCATACGTCGCTAACGGTAAATTATCAGGAAATCATGGGTGGACGGGGGGAATAACCGGATATTTTAACGGCTGTATTTAGTGTAAACACCGGCCTTCTATGCGTATATTAATTTATTTTGATTGCCAGTCATTTTGTAGAAATATCTATTTCATTAAGAATTTGGTTTCGGATAATATAATTATGATTACATTTCAGATTATTATATTATTCATTGAGCTATCGCCATGTTCAAGAAATGTTTTATGGCAATAAACCAGAATTGTACATTGTACAATATCATTTATTATTTTAATCTCCTAAAACTAGGTTTAGTCCTGCCCAGCCCCGTAGCCAAGGAGGGTCACTGGGGGGGGGGGCTGTGGCCCCCCCCCCGCTAGGTGTGGAGTGCCCCCCCGCTTAAAAAGAAGAAAAAGAGTAAAAAATAAAGAAAAAGTAACTAAAATGAGAAAGTACCCCCTTGCTGGGTATTGGTGCCCCCCTGCTTACTTTGACCTGAATACGGGCCTGGTCCTACCAACCTGTCTCTTGACAGCACACTTCTCCAAGTGAAACCCCGTCCTACCGACACATTATACCTTCAACATAACACAAAAAGAAGTATGTGTGTAAATAGATACCGGTTGTATTTTATGGCCAATGTATATTGTATTATTAATTCAAATTTAAAAATAAAAATAATGGCTTTTTTTCGGTATAACAGTCACAAAGATAAATGTAGTAAAATAGGCAAATCATTTTCTATTGGCCCATCTTGTTTCCTGTATGATATCTATGTATTCCACTACACTAAGTGCAGTGGTGTTTAATTAGATCGCACAATGGAAGTTTGGCTCAGAATTTTTTTTTTTTTTTTAAATGCTATTCTCTATGGAATTTTCGTTATTGAATTAACTGAGCTGGCTAAATTAATGTCGGTTTGATATTATTTTTTTTTTATTGTTTGCAAATATTTTACATTTAGTCAAATCCCCATCACAATTGTCAACTATTTTATCAATATTTTATCACTCTATATTTGATCAGGCCGATACAAAAAATAATGACGTTTATAATACAAAGGATTTTTTAAACTATTTTGTGAATACACTTTGCAATCTTTTTTTTATGTAGCTATTATACTGTTAAATCTTGTTCTATGTAGCTTATACTATTAAACCTTGTTTTATGTAGGTATTATACTGTTAAATCTTGTTCTATGTAGCTATTATACTACTAAATCTTGTTTTATGTAGCCATTGCACTGTTAAATCCTGTTCTATGTAGCTATTATACTGTTAAATCTTGCTCTATGTAACCATTATACTATTAAATCTTGTTCTATATAGGTATCCTACTGTTAAATATTGTTTTATGTAGGTATTATACTGTTAAATCTTGTTCTATGTAGCTATTATACTGTTAAATCTTGTTCTATGTGGCTTTTATACTGTTAAATCTTGTTTCATGTCGGTTCAATGTAATTTTTGTTTGTGTCGCTGATGTACTCTGTAATCTTACTCTGTATCGGTTTTATCATGGGCGGACTAAGTTTGTTTGAGATGGCAGTGTTAGATATTAGGCTGTTAAACAGACACACCCGAAAGGTAAACAAATTCTACAACATTCTGCCCTACACCCTCAATTGATGCTCATACCACTTCACATTCAATTCTATGTCTTCTCAAAAACTTACAATTCAGAAACCCGTGGAATATTGATTATATTATAATTCTTCTCAAATTTATTTAAAATTTCACAAAAGGTATAGACTTATAATAAATTATGGAATAGGTTCAAACCAAGAGTTGATAGCAGATATTAAAACTTTTCATTAATCTTCATTGATTTTAAACTGCCATGAGTTTTTAACTAATGAGGTGAAAAATATCGGTCCAATCCAACAGAACTTGACTTTGGCGTGAAACAAAAGGGGAAAAAGATAAAACAACAAAATGTAAACAAATCTACACGATTTGCTATTAAAGTATTAACAATTAAAGCTACTCCAATTATTCTTGTTCATTTAAACTTTTATATTAAATAGATAATGCTTAAAATTTTAAAATACTTAACATAACACAAAATTTTTCTTGAACTATATGCCTTGCAAAATACATACTGAACTTGTTGTTGACTACACTTAAGTCTTCATTCCAACTCTTTGCTTCAACAAACAAGTTGCCTACTAAATGTATACAAAACTGTTATATGCCTACACTAAAGTCTTCATTCAAACTCCTTGCTTCAACAAGCCGCCTACTAAATGCATACTGAACTGCTATTGGCCTATTTCCAATGCTGATTGATACGGGAGGAGGGTGAGGAGGGGGTGAGTTTAAAAAATAAAAAAAAATCAATCGATATCTCTCTTCTCAGGTCAGTTCATGTGACACACAAAGGCTCATTAAATCTGCTATTTAGCTGCCTGGTCCTGGCGGGGGTGCGAGGGGGGAGTAGGGAGGGGGGAGCGGGGTGCTGTTTTAAGTCAACGTTTGTCTAATTTTTTTTTCCCTTCTTATAGATGACATCATGTCACTGCAAGGTGCTACTGTTGGCATGTTTCATTCTTCCAGAACAAATTTGATTGAAAGTGAAATTTTGATTCAACGTGTCTATCTATCTATCTATCTATCTATCTATCTATCTATCTATCTATCTATCTATCTATCTATCTATCTATCTATCTATCTATCTATCTATCTATCTATCTATCTATCTATCTATCTATCTATCTATCTATCTATCTATCCATCTATCTTTCTATCCGTCCGTCCGTCTGTCTGTCTGTCTGTCTGTCTATCTATCTATCTATCTATCTATCTATCTATCTATCTATCTATCTATCTATCTATCTATCTATCTATCTATCTATCTATCTATCTATATATGTATGTATGTATGTATGTATGTATGCATGTATGCATGTATCTATCTATCTATCTATCTATCTATCTATCTATCTATCTATCTATCTATATATATATATATATATATATATATATATAAAGAGAGAGAGAGAGATTTAAAGTTGAATATATACCTAAATAATGGAATAAAAAACGGACCGTTCAAAAAACGTTAGAAACTCTTCTGAGAAGAGTGTGGCGTTGGGAGATAGATCTGGTTTTTGTAAAATCTTTCATTTAGGAATTGGTGATTGGGGGGGGGGGGCGGTTACGCATACATATTTGTATGTGCCGCCTATATTATAGAAATAAGTTATTTTTAACAATATGTTTAGTTAATAATATGAAGTAGAAGCCATCTGGGCTACCCTCGAGCACTAGGGGGGGGGGGTGGGGCGGCAAATGGTCGTGTGGTAAAACGCCCGACCTGAGGGTTCCTGGTTCTATCTCTGGTGAGGATCAACGCATATTTCAGGTCCACTATATCTCCCATGGTGCCTCCATGGACATAACACTATCGTCTATGGTGGGGGGATGAAAGAAGGACACCATTAAAACCGTCCGATTAGTGGTTTAAAGGATCTAAGAGATTGCATCTCATCCTTCCAGGGACTACACACCGCAGAGTACTTGACACTAAGGGCAGGGGCGTACCTAAGGTGGGGGAGGGTGGGGTCTCCATTCGAAAGTCCCCCCAGGCCCCAGCTTGAGAGGGGCCCCCTAAATTTCTTTTTACATTAAATTTTAAGTACATTATCTCATGGTGTCAAATTGCGAAATGCAGGAACCGCCAAAGAGGCCAAGACCACCCCCCCCCCAAATTCTAAGGTTCGGCATAGCTTAGGGGGCCTTAGTCTAACCTGTCAACCCCCTCCCCATCCCTGCTAACATCCATACTATACATGAGTCCCCTACTCTATATTTCTTAAGTTTTACTTTCTGAAACTGTCTAATAGTGAGGTGTTACTAACTTTAGTTGGCTACTGTTCTGATATCTGTAAGTTATCAAAACCATGGATAACATTTATCTAACAGAGATATTAGACAAAGAAAAACAAAAAAAAATAGGACAACTAACAAATAAAAAACAAATAAACCGATTCATATTAATGAATGACGTCATTGTTATTGCCGCTTCGGCCTGATTCCCCGTGAGTAGTTGCCTGTGTGTGTACATATATGTGTTTATGTGTATGTGTGTGTCTCTCTCTCTCTCTCTCTGTAAAAGTATGTTATTTAATTAAGGTTTCAATTTAGAGCTCCGTTAAATGGACGCTGCCAGATGATTGCGAGAAACGGCCTCATTATTAAGTTATCCGATGATTGTTAGAGGCTGGGTGTAAATGAAGCCTCACAACACAGAACGTGGATGGACAGAATAAAGGACACAGAGAGAGAGAATGATCCTTTAAAATAAGACAATCGCTGCATATTATTTCCAGCATTGTCGGAGTCTGAATTCACAAGCAGTGGAGTAACTAGGAAAGGGGGGGGGGGTCCAAATTGGAAAGTCACACCGGGCCGCCAAACATTTTTTTTTACGTTAAATATTAAGTATATTATCTCATGTCATGATGTCAAAATGCAGGGTTGCCCAAAGAGGCCAAGCCCCAGGGCCCCCAAATCCCTTGGTTCGGCACTGGGTTAACAAGTAGAGGTCTATATGTCGAAGTCTGGATGAACAAGTAGAGTACAATACAGAATTTTGGCTTTTGACTTATGTTGTTGTAATGACAATGAATCAATTGAACTGTACAGTGAGATGACATGTGTACTACTTCTCATGAACTTCCCATAAATGAGAAATCCTGAATGGCTTCATCTGATCTGTGAAGTTCCTGTAAGGTTGAGATTTGTATCTCTTTAGATCCTATAGCACCACTATAAAGGGACAATATTTGGAACGTCCATCTTTCATTTCCATCACAAAGTATAGTGCCATGATCATGAAGGTACCACGGTAGACATTGATGGGACATTCACCATGACTTGAAAAATTTATTTAATTCTCACCGGAGATCGTGCGATTTACCGCACGACTATCCACCCCCCCCCCCTTCACCCCCCACATATCCTAACAGGTTTCATTAGTTGTAACGAAAGCGGTTGTAAACTGAAGCCTATTGCGTGACACATGTTAAATGGTAGAATCCGTATGCTACACTTTCGTCTTTCTTGTCGCCCTCCCAATACATTCTAATTTTTTTTCTTTAATATTGAGACAGGTGCTACCTTACCACTTCACGCGGCCTGTTGCGAGCGTCATATGTCTGGAACTTACGTGTTAATTGTTTATACCTCAAAGCAACACCAAGCGCTGAGTTTCCTTTAGGCGCGGGGGTGTGCCAGCTAGCGCCTTAATCGCCACTGCCCTAGGTCCGCTACAGATGGTGGGGGGGGGGGAGGTCCAGAAAAAGGTTTTTTTATAAAATCAAGAGATATGTTTTGATTTTTTTTTTTTGTAAAGACATAATAGTGGGACGGATGGCCGAGTGGTGTAGATACTCGACTGTCAACCTGAGAGTCCTGAGTTCGATCCTCGGTGAGGCCCATGGAATTTTTCCAGGTCAAATTTGGTGCAAAGTCGTCCCACAAGCCCACCCAGCTTTAAAATGGGTACCTGGCTTCAGTTGGGGAAGTAAAGGCGGCTGGGCGTTGTGCTAGCCACACAATCCCTTCATATGCCGAGGTTATGGAAACAGATGAATTCTATACTTCATCTGCCCCATTTGGCCCGTTAGGGCCAAGAAGGGAAACTTTACTTTTTTATAAAGATATAAAAGGATTAATAGAACCAGTGGGCAAAGTGTCGCCTTTAAGGAATTATTTCGTCAAGTAGCTATGGTGTAGCTATGACATACTGATGAATTGTTTGGCTAGCACGATTCAAGTCCTTATTTAACTCCTCCAACTAATGCCAGGTACCCAGTTTTTAAGCAGTGTGAACTTGGAATCATCTCCTGGACAAAGAAAAATCCGCACCTATAATTTAGCCTCGAACCAGCGACAGTAAGATTGATAGTTGAGCTTTCTACCTATCTCTACATTAGTTCATTACTTTTATAAGCTAAAATATAGGAGGGGAGAACCATTTGTTTGTTGTTTTTTTTTAACCTAGGACCAATCATGCTGCACGCCGGTCATTGCCTGCGTCATCCCAAGTCTAGCCGTCTTGTGATACTCTCTGACCCATCTATTTATACATAAATCATATGTAGGTTAATTGAAGATGGAAAACATCACGTTGTCTTCAACTCTATATAATTGAGCTGGTCTATTACCTAATTTGACGCCAGTTACCACCCTAAACAACCCACCCTCCCTCCTATTCCCATATGGTAGGTAGTAGACCAGGTCCAAGACAGACGGTCGGAGTGTGTTAATGGACTAGCCTATTATCAAATGCCAGACATTCATGACTGGATAGTTTAAACAAAAAAAAAACTTCTTCACAAAGTTCCCTAATTAATTCATTTGCAATAATTTACCGAAGTTTTGGGTGCGCTGGTTGTTTTAATTTGTTACATTATCATTTGACTCACCGGACTTGACTTGATGACTTTTGATGTGGCTGGTTGATTTTTTTTTAGGACTGACTCTATGTTTCGCGGGACGGCTGAAAATTTGAATACATGACGCGTACAATACATACATGACTATCAAAGATAATGAATAGATGACTCTTTAAGAAATATTTAATTCAGTAGAAATAGTATAGTCTAAGCTTGATGACGCAATTCGGCAGGCTCCGCCCACCACAGTATCCATGGCGTCATTCCGCCATCTTGAGTTGTAGATTATTGAGAGTTCTAGTGTATACATAATTTGGTACAAATAACGCCCAGCCGCCTTTACTTCTCCTACTTATAGTCAGGTGACCCATTTAAAGCTGAGTGGACTTGTGGGACGACTTTGAAACAAATTTCACCTGGGTTCTCATGGTTTCACCGAGGATCGAACCATAGACTCTCAAGGAGACAGTCGAGTATCTACATAACTCGACCATCCGTTCCACTTTAGTAATGATGACGGATAGAGATATTTTAATATTAAAATGAGTTTTTTTTTTATTTTTAAAGTATTCTTTCAACTTTATACTTTTTGGTTTTGAAAGAATTGAACTTTCTGTTGGTTTCGCACACTTTAATATGAAATAAGTAGTTTAGCAAGTCTATATAAGAACACACAAAAAAATGGAGCACTATTTTGTACACGTCTTCATGCTTATGTTTCGATTTCATGTTGACATAAAAAAAAATCTTTTTTTCCCCTAATATAAAAATTATCAAAAAGTAATTAGGTTTACAATTCTACAAGATTTAAATGTAAGGACTTGACATTATTAAAATAGTGCATTGTTATGTAGAAACGACACAAGTTTCGACTTTGCGCCTACTCACTACATTAGATAGGTCAATACATGAGTTACAGTATACGAGGGCAAACACACAGAAAGGGAAACTAATATTCCAACAGTTTTTGCATAAAGGATTATTTTTTTTTTACATTTTTTTTTATTTTTCAGCCTTCAATAATGGCAGCAGAGGCGTATCAAGGGTGGGAGGGGGTACGAATTCAAAAGTCCCCCCTGGCCCCAGCTTCAAAGGGCCTCCACATTTTTTTTACAATAAATATTAAGTACAGTATCTCATGTCATGTCATGATTTCGAATGCAGGGGCTCCCATAGAAGCTAAGCCCCCCCCTCGGGGCCTCAAAATCCCTAGGTTCGGCACAGCCGATGTGGTCGTTTGGGGGAAAGAGTGGGCACATATATCTGTTGTGCCGCCCATCTCCTCTCCAAGTCATGGGCGAATACTTGTGGTTGTACTAGAGATTGAACCATGTACCCTTTGAATGAGAGTCGACTTCGCTATCAAGCTGCCCGTTACATATGTAGGTATGTAAAGAGAAGACTCAACGTTGAACATGCATATCATGATAATCTACGTGTAAAGTAATCAGAATTTGGTATTCAGGAAGACATAATTTATACTTTACTTACCCAGTACGAATGAAATAGAACCACCTGTACCTTGTGAGAAACTTGTGGTCGAAATTAAATTGGTGGTGAATGTATGAATAGAATTAACGTAATTTGTAAGGGGCGGGAGGGGGGGTTGTGAAGTATGTTAAAAATAGACATGGGACGGTGTGATTGGTTGGGGGGGGGTTGTGAAGTATGTTAAAAATAGACATGGGACGGTGTGATTGGTTGGGGGGGGGTTGTGAAGTATGTTAAAAATAGACATGGGACGGTGTGATTGGTTGGGGGGGGTTGTGAAGTATGTTAAAAATAGACATGGGACGGTGTGATTGGTTGGGGGGGTTGTGAAGTATGTTAAAAATAGACATGGGACGGTGTGATTGGTTGGGGGGGGGTTGTGAAGTATGTTAAAAATAGACATGGGACGGTGTGATTGGTTGGGGGGTTGTGAAGTATGTTAAAAATAGACATGGGACGGTGTGATTGGTTGGGGGGGGGTTGTGAAGTATGTTAAAAATAGACATGGGACGGTGTGATTGGTTGGGGGGGGGTTGTGAAGTATGTTAAAAATAGACATGGGACGGTGTGATTGGTTGGGGGGGGTTGTGAAGTATGTTAAAAATAGACATGGGACGGTGTGATTGGTTGGGGGGGGTTGTGAAGTATGTTAAAAATAGACATGGGACGGTGTGATTGGTTGGGGGGGGGGTTGTGAAGTATGTTAAAAATAGACATGGGACGGTGTGATTGGTTGGGGGGGGGGGTTGTGAAGTATGTTAAAAATAGACATGGGACGGTGTGATTGGTTGGGGGGGGGGTTGTGAAGTATGTTAAAAATAGACATGGGACGGTGTGATTGGTTGGGGGGGGGTTGTGAAGTATGTTAAAAATAGACATGGGACGGTGTGATAGGTTGGGGGGGTTGTGAAGTATGTTAAAAATAGACATGGGACGGTGTGATTGGTTGGGGGGGGTTGTGAAGTATGTTAAAAATAGACATGGGACGGTGTGATTGGTTGGGGGGGGTTGTGAAGTATGTTAAAAATAGACATGGGACGGTGTGATTGGTTGGGGGGGGTTGTGAAGTATGTTAAAAATAGACATGGGACGGTGTGATTGGTTGGGGGGGGGGTTGTGAAGTATGTTAAAAATAGACATGGGACGGTGTGATTGGTTGGGGGGGGGGGGTTGAGAAGGTTTACATAGCGAGGAAAAAAAAATGTTACGAAATGGATTTTTTTTTTAGGTCATTGCTATATTTTGTTTGTAAGTCTATGCTATGTTATTTAGGGTGCCATTGTTAAATGTAATTGGTGTTTCCCAGTTATCATATGAATGTGAATGAATAATATTGGTTCTATATTTGTGTAGTTTTTTTTTTTTTCTAAAACCATTTAGGCCTATATAATTAAGGACATGAAAGAGACATAAATGTAATCACACTGTTAATGTCTTATTCCGATTGAAAGAAAGATATATTGGAATCACACTGTTTAATGTCTTATTCCGATTGAAAGAAAGATATATTGGAACCATACTGTTATATCTTATTCCGATTTATAATCACAATAAAAAAAGGTCCGTAATTAATGCCATTTATGACGAGGGCAGGGGGGGTTGAGGGGGGATGAAGGATGCCCTAGATATCATATACCTTGTTTATTCAAGGAGCGGCAATGTTGGCTTTCCCCCCCCCCACCCCCGGTGTTAGTATGACCTGGCTGTGTAGATGGTTTGTTTTCACTGAGTCTCTTTAGACTGTATTCCATAGATAGTAAAGGAGGGAGGGGAAGGGGATCTTGTTAATTAATTTATGGTAACTCCTATTTCCTGGGGCCAATTTTTCAGTAATTGGGGGAAAGGGGCGGGTGTGTGCGGGAATTGGTACAGAGACGGACCTAGGGTGGGAGGGGGGGGTCCGAAATCGAAAGTCGCCACGGGTCCCAGCTTAAGGGGGGCCCCAAAAATTATTTTCTTACATTAAATATTAAGTACATAATCTCATGTCATGGTGTCAAATGTCAAAATGTAGGGGCCCCCATAGACGCCAAGCCCCTCCGGGCCCTAAAATCCCTAGGTTCGGCACTGAATTGGTAGTCGTCTAATTAACATATCCTTTAAAAACAACTATATGCGTATGTGTTCTTGTCTTTTTTTTTGCATGTATGTTTGAATAAATGTGCGTAAACAGACCCACCGACAGAAATTTTCGGGACCCTGGAAAGGGCTGTCACGGCCCCCCCCACCCCGTGCTGATAATAATATTTTCAAAAGTTGACTGGCCAGCTGAGTCCGGGCCCCGTGAAACACACCTAACCCCTGGGCATTCACCCCCTGCCCCCACTCGGCGCGTTTGTGTGTAATTATGTATGTGAATGTTAACTGGACATTCAGGTGTGCTACATGCATGTCCATACACACGTGTTGCTCTCCGCTGTGCTCTCAAAAGACAAAAGGACGAAATGTGTAACAAAAAAAAAATAAAAGTAAAAATAAAAAAACTGCCGGCAGTGGCGAACAGTTCAACCGGAAGGGAACCGGAAATTGAAGCTGAGATTGGGAGGGCGGGGCAGAAGGGGCGAGAGGTCAACACGAGGTAGATCTGAACAAGAAAAAAAAACTTTTACTTTTTTTTTAAAAGAGAGAGAGAGAGAGAGACAGACAGACAGAGAGAGAGAGAGAGAGAGAGAGAGAGAGAGACAGACAGACAGACAGAGAGAGAGAGAGAGAGGGGCGGGTAGAAAAGATAATGAAAGAGGGCTAAGAAGATGTCCGCAAGGAAGAACCGTGTGAGAAAAAGTCAAGATGGCGCTGAAATAAAAACATCGTCTGCTGAGGATACTTGGTCGTCTGCCTTGAATAGCCTATGTAGGGATGTAGGAATTGGGGGGGGGGGAGGGGGGGCTAGATAAACGTATGCGATGGGTGGGTGGGGGGGGATGAGAGGGGTCCACATAAGGGGGGAGGGAAATGACATTTTGGATCGCAGTACGGGCTGAGAAGGTCACGTTTTTGTTTTGGTATCGGCGTGAGTGAAAAGGGGGAATTTGGACGTTCTTAGTGTCCGCGTCAAGGTAGTGGAGTCAACGTCATATGTGTCATTGTGTTTGTTTGTATGTGTGTGTGTGTGTGTGTGTGTATTGACGTTCTTAATGTCCATGTCAAGGAAGTGGAGTCAACGTCACAGGTTGCTATTTGTATTTGTGTTCTATACTAATGAATAGAGGGAATCAAGGTTTCAGTTTTGCTCCGTCGACTCCATCTTGTCTATTTTCTTTTATTAAATCTCAAACTAGGTATTGTTTAGTTATATTGTTTAGTTGTATTGTTTAGTTATATTGTTTAGTTATATTGTTATTGTTTTTCTAATATACTTTGTACTAGTTGTAGACGTACTCACAGATGTATGATGCTATTCATTTCTATTCTCTTTACAAGCTAGTCGTACAAATTGTACGAATCTAAATCAACCCTTTTAGGAATGAAAATATACATAGAAGGAGAACCTCAGTGTACGCTCCTACCTTTGCGCCTGGCTAGGAGCGCCCCGAGTATATGTATATGTGTGGGGGGGGGGGGTCAGGGGTGGGGGGGAGGGTATACGAATCCATGATATACTTGTAATGTTTGTTGGGGGTCAGTGTTATCCAGTGTTAGTCCAACTTTCAATCTGGTAACCTCAGTGCCATCGCCAACCCCTTCACTCACATAGACCACCATTATTGTACTGTACACGTGGTTTATATTTGATTTATTATTATTGGGCTACACTCTCAGACGAAAACAAATAAATAAATAACTAAATAATTGGGAAAAGCGGGACACTAGTGAATAATTTAAAAAAAAAAAACACCGTCATTTAAGCAATGGGGCCTGGAGGTGGGTGGGGGTGGGGGAAGGGGCAGTGGCACCGAGAGCCAACGCGGGCCCCAGGGCAGGACATCATTGCGGGCCCCTTAGTAAACAATGAGTCGTGAAAAATTAACTTGGTCGGGGCCGCCGGGCCCCCTTTATGCCCCCTTACAGATGCGGGCCCCCTGGTAATGACCCCCCTGCCCCCCTCTCGGCGGCCCTGGAGGGGGAGGGGGGGAGAGAGAGAGCACGATTTTCTTTTATGTTATGCATCTTAAGTTTCATATTGATTTAAAGTAAATCTTATATTTATAATTTAATAGACGTGACATGTTAAACTAAGGAAAGAGGTTTTTTTTTATATAAAAAAAAAGAGTTTATTATTTTATTAACTGTGTTTATCTCATCTTTAAAGTCTACATGTTTTTTTTTTTGCTGAGTTGGCATTCCCCCCCTCCCCAACCCTAAAAAATAATATCGATACCACTTTATGACATGTCGATACCACTTTATGACATGTCGTGGGAGTATCTATGTTAAGTTATCTTTTAGAATGAATGATTAAATAACTGAACGGTTCCCAAACTTCACAATGTGGACCTATAACAGATCAGTGTGATTGTGACTAAGACTTAACGCAGCGATTTCAGGAGTAAAAAACACATGAACTATATAATGTTGTCCGGAAGACAACCGACAGAAATAAGGTCGTACAAAACAGTACGCTAACAGAAACGACCGCGTTAATCGCTGATGATATTCCACGAATATAAAGCTGAATGTTCATGATGGATTTACTTTATCAATTAACATCATCATAGCTAGCTGTCTCTGTCTTGGCTAGGGCTACCAAACACGGTTGGGGTGTCGGTGTCGGTGGTGTCGGTAGTTTTTGCCGGTGTCGGTGTCGGCATTTGTACTTTTCCCAGTGTCGGTGTCGGCATTTGTACTTTTCCCAGTGTCGGTGTCGGCATTTGTATTGTGTCTTGTGTCGGTGTCGGTGTCGGCAAATAATTTGGCCGACACCCCACCCCTGCTACCAACAATTGATGAAAAGAGATATCTGTTGGTTCCAGCTGTAATCCATCATGTTTGTGTTTCTTGGACGGCCACCTTTACCTATGGAGATTCCAACATGATACCACTTTTGGTTACTCTGTTAGCTGGTTTACTCCGACTGTCTTTTATAGGGAACGGGTGGTCGCAGTGGTAGAGCGCTCGAGCTGTCGAACGGCTGGAACCTTATGAGACCCTTGGGATTTGTTCAAGTCCCGGTGTAAAACCCCAAGTCCATCCAGCTTTAAATGGGTACCCGACTGTATGGTGGAGGAGTAAAGGCGGCTGGGTGTTGTGCTACCCACACTTTCCATTTATATGCAGAGGTTATAGAGACAGATGAATTCTACACTTCATCTGCCACTATGAGCCCTTAGGGGTTTAAAGGAACTTAACATTTGATATCATTTATATAATGTATTTGTATAATTAATTCCGTTAAACATTTTAAAACAAAATAATAATGCATATTGAGGTATATATTTTTATTTTTTATATTTTTTTTGTTTTTTTTTTTTTATTTTAAAAATAATCCCAATTTATATAAATTATAGCGGTTTGGGTTCTGGGTTAAATCGAAACTAAAGAATTAATACAACAATATACCAGTTTAAAATACAATCATGAAAAAATCGGATATGTCCGAAACCAAAAAAATAACCCAGCCTATCGATCAAGCCTAAGGGGATATAACTCTATGCAAAGGTTTTGCAGGGTACAGCTTGTAAACATATAATTATTGATATTAACTATTCCATTTCTTTTTAAATACTTAACTTTATTCTTTTGAAGTGCTGAATTTATTCTCTTTGTGAATATTTCGTTTCGTTGTGTATTAGATTTCCCGTCACATTTCACTTCTGAGACTTAGTTCTGAATAGCCAGAGATATAGCAACAGCCAATCCTTGTTTACTTCGACCGTTAATTTCACAACCAAGTGGACGCAACCAATTGCTTTAACAAAATATGCGCATTATCTGCACCTGAATGCACATCATTCGTTGATCTATGTTCTGCCGCATTAATTTCATCGAGCAGATAACTCCAGCAGCTATAACAGACAATAGAAACTTTCATTACAGAGTTCAACACCACTGTAGTGTTTTTTTTTTAAAGACATTATTCCCATTTACACATTTTCTCATCTATTGAATTCTAGTTTTTTTTTTTTTTTCATCATTATCTATTTAGTTTTATTTCCATTTTTAAATATTCATTCTTACGGTAGGATGAATAGAATATATTTGGCTTCAGGGCCCATTTTTAATATTGAAAGGCCAGCATAGATTGAGATACAAAAATAATACAAACAAAAAATGCGATTTCATTTTTTTTTCATCCTTTTAATCTATCGCCATTCTAATGTATTTCTTTTGTCGCTAAGTAACACAGTGATTCTCACATGTTTTTTTTTGTATGTTTATTTAAAAAAAAAACGCCATTTTAGAAGCTAAGTTCATCAACATGACAGAGGTAGGCTGAGGTCTGTTGAAGCCAGGAGCGTATGATATGAAATTAGAGACATCAATTAGGTCCAAAGGTGGACTCGTCGTGTCCTTTCACAAAGAGGGGAACAGGGATGTTTGCCGTTGAGATCTCTGTTTTATCCGCCAATACCATCAAAGTACAAACTGCATTTAAAACCTAACTGTGTTAATGAGTAGGTATTTTTATACAAACCTGAAATTAACAAAGAACTGATACTAACCGCGCGAGGAACGAAATATAAGACAATGTCTTTACATTGAGAAAAGACACTTTTTTCTGTGATGTCGGAATGCATATAGGAATAAGATAAAATTACCGTAATTGCTATTATTTAATAGAAAATTTAATATAACCAATTCTAAGATATGTTTGTTTATGAAATTGATTCCTTTTGTATTTCACATTATGAATGTGGGCACTGTAGTAAAATATGGATTAGTAAATTGAATGGGAAGTTCAGAGAAAAACTGAAGAGTGTATCACTTTTAGGTACACAGTTGGAGAACCACTGGGTAAAGTGTATGGTAGAGACTGTAAATATGACTATTAATACCGACAACAAAAAAAAAAGTCTACCTTTTGGGTGTACGCCTCAATAGAACAAGTCAGGCTGACCCATTAATATGGATGACCAGGTGAAGATAATCACACGGAGTGCTTTTATTTGCGTGCTGTTGTTGTTGTCACATGTGACAGACATGTGATAGTACTGTATGTTTACAGTGTCCTAGCCGACACCACAGCGTGTGATAGTATTATCTGCTTACAGTGACCTAGTCGACAACAACAGCGTGTGATAGTACTCTCTGATTACAGTGACCTAGTCGACAACAACAGCGTGTGACAGTACTGTCTGCTTACAGTGACCTAGTCGACAACAACAGCGTGTGAAAGATGTTTTGATAAACGTGTCACAAGTCATGTATTACATTCATTTTATAAATAACATTAGACAAACAGATAGTGTTACGATCGAACCCCCCCCCACCACAGTGCCCCATATTATGTTCCCCCCATCGCCACCCCTGTGGTCAGCGTAGCACAGTTAAAGTGACCGAAATCAAAGCCCTATTGTCAGGCTTTTATGTCCGTAACGCCCCGCCCCCTATTCTTCTCCCGAAATCAAAGCACCACTGGACTCTGGTCAAACCTCCGAGTCAGGCTTTGATGTCACAGCCTAAAATTGAAGAGGGGTTGAAGGTCGTGATAGATAGAATCGGCATTGTGGAAACTTTAGTCGAGATCAATAGTGCCCAAAGGGAAATTAGCCAAGTAAAGGTGGTTAAAGAAGACATAAAGCAGATCAAACGTTATGGTAATAATAAAGAAATAGTTCTGGAGAAATGTGATGAGAAGAAGTGTCCAGGTTCAGATCCTGTTTGTATACAAAGTGACCATTTAGGGAAAACACCACAACAAAAACCAACTTTTCCTGTGCGTTTCAATAAACCTGTAGCTGGTCTAAGTCAGTTAGTGGAAGAATGTGATCAATGGCAGAGAAGGAGATTTAAACCTGAGTATCAGACTCGTAGAATAATAGTTGTAAGGAAGAACAACAGTTATAATCGTAACATACCCGTAGAGCAATTTAGGCAGCGCAAATGTGAGTGTGAGTATAGAATTAGAAGGAAGTTTGATGTGAGAGAGCAATGTGTGAATGGGAATCGTGTGAATAGTATGGCAATGATCGCACAGCCTAGGCAGGGTGATAAAAATGTTTTTCGGTGTAGTGGTAGATATGACCCACAATATAATGAGAGTAGGAGAGGCTATGACATTAATAACGTCAGGTTTTATAACAGACGTGTTCACGAAGACAGATATAGTAGCAGTAGGGTAGCGTCAGGCTCTAGGCCCCATTACCAAGATCATTACTGTACTCTGAAGTCTAGACCTAAAAATAATGAGTTTCATAATAATTTCCATCAAAAGAGACCATCAAAGTATGGGTTCTTTGGATGCAGGGAGAGGGATTTAGATTGCAACTGGCGGGAGCATATGATAAAATAGATTGATTCTGTACCTCATGACCTCATTATTTCATATGTACCAGTATTGGTTAATGGTTCTAATTAAATAACATGTTCGCTTTTTTTATGATTTTGATTAGGCCTATGTATATTGGTGAATATGTGGTTTTGTTATATTTTTTTTAATTGGCCAGTTTAATTGTTGTTGAAAAAAGGTAAAATTGGCTTATTACTTAGTTTGTTCAATAATATTTCGATGCTAAATATGGCTAAATAGTAATTGATTAGTGTTAAAGATAGTTATGAGGTTATACTAATTTCTTTTCGCATTACCCTACGGTTATATTTTAATTGCTGTGTAAGGGCAACTGTAATGGATTGGGTATATTTTCATGAGTAGGCCTACTTAATATTGCCATCCTAGGTTTTACATAATAATTTTTGTGTTCTAATTATTCATAAGACAGAGATATTATCTCACTATAGTGATGTTGGGTGATAACTAATGATTGTCACATGACTGTAAAGCCACCGATTAATTTAACATTGTATACGATTTTGTTATTGCTGGCATTGAGTGTCTAATCACTGACAATTATGCCGTTTGTAAATATATTGTTACCAGTTAGACATTTTGTTGACAGATGTTATCTCGCCCTGCAAATATACATGAGTTTCATTAATTTAATACCTTTATGTTGTAATTTTTTTTATTATCTCTTGTCTTGTTGTTTCCCCCTCTGTCAAAAGATGCCTGTTCGTTTTAGAAGATTTATAATGGGTTAATGCATTAGGTAGCTTTTGGATGTTATTTTTGTTCAATATAGATCATGATTACGTAGCTAATGATTGGTGTTATTTATGGGAGGCTAATAAGATTTTGGATATATTTTTGCACTTTATATTGTTTCGCCTAATCTGTCATAATTAATTACATCTACTGTGTTATGAAACGTTTTTTTTAATGTAAAATTTCGGAATGTATTTATAATAGTAAATTGATTTTGTTTATTGATGGTTATTCGCCATGAGGTATTTTAAATATCTAGTATATTATGACATTACGGATCATAAGACTTAAGATACGGTATTGTAGACCAAATGATACAATTGTTATAGGTAAACTGTTTTAGGATCATGTCACGTTTTGTTGGTTAACAAGTTGTAGAGCTGAGAGTCTAACGTATGTTATAAGTTTGTTACCTACACAATAGTTATTAATCCACATGTAACTTTTGCTTTTTCTCTTTTATGCTAATCATCTTATTACGGGTATGAAAATGTTTAATTTTTTTTTAGTTATACTGGTACTATTTTCAGTTAATTTAGTTTTGGTTTTGTCCATATACAATTTGATGTTATTTTATTTTGCATGATTGCATCATGCTTACTGACAAGGAGGGAGATGTTACGATCGAACCCCCCCACCACAGTGCCCCATATTATGTTCCCCCCATCGCCACCCCTGTGGTCAGCGTAGCACAGTTAAAGTGACCGAAATCAAAGCCCTATTGTCAGGCTTTTATGTCCGTAACGCCCCGCCCCCAATTCTTCTCCCGAAATCAAAGCACCACTGGACTCTGGTCAAACCTCCGAGTCAGGCTTTGATGTGCGTAACGCATCGCCCCGATCTCCTCCCGAGATCAAAGCCCTACTGTCCGAAACACCCCTCCCCCCTATCCCCCACCCACCAGATCGGGGACCAGAAGTTTTAAGTTAGTTTTTAAGTCAGTGTTGTATTAGTGTTAGATTGGAGTTTGGACAGAGATGTAGTTTTATAGATGGAGTGTTGGATTAGAGTTTGTATGAGATAGTCGTGCAGTCACGAGTAGTTTAAATAAAGCTCATTTATTTTATATTTCAAAACAATAAGCGTTGATTTATCTGTTGATATACCTGTGTGTTTCACTGTGTGTTTAATGGTTATCCACAAAAGAGCCCGTAACAGATAGTAAACTACATATGACAATAGTGGTATATCATGCACTCTTAAATTCACTTTAATTATGTAAGCTTTCGATTAAAACAGGGTAATAAAGACATTGTTTTTCCAATACACATACGAATGATCCCAAATCCCAATTTCAATCTGTATGCTAGAAAAATTAGAGCTTATCATGTGACTTTTGCAGCCAATCGGCGCATGCATTTTTAAATATTTATCAATTGACGTATAGAATGACTAGGAATATGTATCTTTATTATGTGATTTCAGGAATTAGGTAGTCCACGTATGATATTCCGTTTATCATGTTACTTCTGCAGCCAATTGGTTTCACTATTTTTAACTCTTCATTATTTAGCGTATGAAAATATTAAGTATATGCCTTTTTTATTGTAAATCATGATATCCCTAGCATTCAGCAGGTATATGTATGTTTAACTGTTTATCGTGTGATCCCTAGCAGTCAGCAGGTATATGTATGTTTTACAGCAACGGAACAATTCCTTGCTTTGTTAGTTTTCTCATACAAATGTCTTCTATAAACAAGACAACGCTCAATGTCACCAAAGAAAAACAAAAAAATCTCATGGACAAAATGTCCTCTAGCAATCCTAGTGTCTGTCTAAGCTTCTCCTGAACGAAAACTAGAAAAAAAGAAATGAAAACCAAAATTTCTAGCCTCTCCTTCTATCCCACTACCCCCACCTTCCCCCCCCCCCCCCCCACACACAATACTCACCAGCTTGCTACTTGTGTGGATGAGTTTCTTGTCATTGGTAGTTTCAAGAACATGTCTGGTACTAAGATAAGAAAATAAAATAAAAATAAAAAAATTCAAAAATCCAGATGGAAGTTGGAAAGAAAAACCAGAACTAAATTTATGACCGACAATTTTTCAGGGCAATAGTCTTCCAATAGGAAAAAAGAAGAGTTCCGAAGTGAATAAATTTCAAGTCTTGATAGTAGTATAACCATGGTTAGGTTGGGTGACGGGGGAAGCAAAAGGGTTTGGTTTTATGGGTAGCTGTTGGTATTGTTGAAAATAATAAACATTTTCTTTTTAATACTGAAACCTGTATATTAAATACAAAAGTCAAGTATCATTTGTTTTTTTTTGTTTTTTTACAAGGAGAACCTAAAACGATCATATAGTTTTGTTCGACGTAATAAAATAAAGTTCATTGATGAACACAGATTTAAGCGTGGATGCCCGTCTTGATTATTACCTTCATTTGTCGATTTAAAAAAAAAATATATCAACGGGCCTTATTTTAAGACATTGTGAATTCGGTTGTTTTTTTAACTCTTTAGCACTGAATGTATTATATGTGTGTGTCTGTGTGAGTGTGTGTGTGTGTGAGTGTATGTGCATGTGTATGTGTATGTGAGATTGTGTGTGTGAGAGAGTGTGTGTGTGTGTGTGAGTATGTGCATGTGTATGTGTATGTGAGATTGTGTGTGTGAGAGTGTGTGTGTGTGTGTGTGTATGTGCATGTATATGTGTATATGAGATTGTTTGTGTGAGAGTGTGTGTGTCTGTGAGACTGTGTGTCTGTGTGTGTGTCATGTCCGATATTTGCAGAACGGAAATCTAATCAAGGCTTGTTTCATAATTTTTATATTTAAAAAATAAAAACTTAAATAACCTGAGATTTGTCAAAAAACTGTGACAATGCCACTTCAATGAAATACGAAATTCATGTACATTTTTGTCTCTTAACGTATGAACTAAATACTGGACAGTGCGCACATATTGCAGAACTATCTATAAATATTTATGTCTGCTTCGTAATACATAACAAAAAAAAATTCCCTTCCATATGCAGTGATATGCTGATAGATTTAAAGTTCTATGGATAGGTTTATGCTCGACATCTTGGTGACATTTTATGATGTCTGCCAGCTGATGTTGTTCCTGGTTTATAAATAGTCACACACACACACACACATACACACACACACACCTTCATACATACATGCACTCACAGATGCAAACATACATTCAGCTGTAACTTTTAAGTTTTCCTCAGATTAAACTTCCACTTAAGATTTGTATTTATTCATTTCCAAAAATGAAAGTTATTTTTTTTTTTTTTTAAATCACAGGATGCAAGCATTAAAAGATTTATCTCGAATCTCTTTAAAATATGTAAAATGGGCAAAACGGATCCAACCTTTATGGCATCTGTAGTAACAGAAATCTATTATGCTAACGCTTGAAACGATAAGATTTAATGGGTGGAAATCAGAATTACAAACGAGGCAACCGTCTTATTAACGCTAAACTAAACATGGCCTAAAAACATTATTTCTAAAGTATTGCATTTAATTAAAGTGGGACGGATGGCCGAGTGGTTTAGATACACTCGACTGTCGACCTAAGTCTACATGGGTCGATCCTCGGTGAGAACCACGGAATTTTCCCAGCTTTCAACAGATACTTTAAGTAAATGCTGCTGGACGTTGCACTAGCCACACAATTCCTTTAATACGTCGAGCTAATAAAAACAGATGACCCGTTATGACTAAATGAACTTTACCTTTTATACTTAATTAAGCATAGTTGTATGTAGATTTTACATAGACAGTGTCTGTTTACATTAGAAAACGAATAAATATCATATTGCATGTTTTTATATTTTACCAGAATAATATTATATTTTAAGAAAAGTATGTGTCAGACAGAATTTTAGTGAGACTGGGTTGGTAGTGTGGGGGCGGTGGGGGTTCTTAGATAAGAGTCATTATGTTTTTAGATAACCCCCCTACCCCCATCCTCATAGATGTTGTTCGACGGCTCACCCAAGTTGTTGATAGCTGCAATAACTTCTTTAAATTCCAATTAAATAAAACCTAAGACCAATTTGTTTAATACTCTATGTTACCGCTAGGCCATATTCCGTACATAAACATAAGCTGATGTAAAAATACAAATCTGTAATTCTAATGTCACGGAATTTTTTCAATTATTTATCTCACCAGATGAGCCCAATGGCATTCAGACATCCCATGATAATAGAAATATCTCCAATTGTATATGTTTTATGTCTCTATTGCAAACAAATATTTCTGCTTGTTTAAAAGACAACAGAAACAACTAATTAACTCTATAGGTCACAGACGCGATATGTGTAGAAAAAAAAATATATCACAATGATGATGGCTTTGATGAGAATGACCCTAATTGTTGATTGGAAAACTAGGCCCAATTGTAGGGCCTCACTATCAAAAAGACCACTTCCTATGGCCCAAGTGTAAAAAAGACCACTTCCTATGGCACAACTTAAAAAAGGCCACTTCCTATGGCCCCCACTTTCAAAAAGGCCACTTCCTGTGGCCCCACTTTCAGAAAGGCCACTTCCTATGGCCCAACTGTAAAAAAGGCCCATTTCCATTTCACATCCCTAGTAAATCTGATTTTTTTTTGGCTGGACCAATAATATTTCCTGCGGCCTAAACAAATATCAAAAATGCTCTTAAGCAAAGTAAACTAAGTTCACCACTGAACATTAACTTTCAATGTTTTCTATGGTGTGTTGTTTTAACGTTATATACATAAATTACAAAACTTAAAAAAAAATAAATAAGATTAAACTTCATTTAATAGAATATGCAAATTTTAAAGACCATGCAATTCAAAATTTTTCAAAACATTATTACAAAAACATGTTCATGTACTATGTGGGTGTACATCTTATACATCCGTAAGGATTTGACATTTATTTTTTTTTTTTTTTTTAATTTAAAAAAAAAAAAGGATTTGACATTTCATTTAGCAAGTAAGATTTTAACCACAATATCTAGCATCATATTCATAGTCACAACCAGTAAAGACTGTTGACGTCTAAATTCCTCATCATATAGAAAGTAGCAACTTGTTACAAAAGTAACTGTCGATAAGGATAACTACTATTGGAAAAAATATAAATAGCGTACTTCAAAGAAAATGTCCAGTTTGGCAGCACTCTATTCGAATTTACAGGTCACTTGGGTCATTCAACTTACCACTTAAGGTACACATATATCCCTTTTTTGCACAAGTCTTAGTAGTAGAAAATACCTTTAATGCGTGTAAACTTTATTTCATTTCTACTAGCTGTAGCCTATCTTGCAAAACCTTTGCAGAGAGTTATATCCCCTTAGGCTTGATCGGTAGGCTAGGTTATTTGTTGGTTTCGGGCAGATCCGATTTTTTTCAGGATTGTATTTTAAACTGAAATACTGATGTATTAATTCTTTACTTTCGATTTAACGCAGAGCCCACACCGCTACTGTTTATATAGATGATTACTATATTTAGCCTCACAAGGATCAAGTGCTATGGTTACTATATTTAGCCTCACAAGGATCAAGTGCTATGGTTATTATGTTTAGCCTCACAAGGATCAAGTGCTATGGTTACTATGTTTAGCCTCACAAGGATCAAGTGCTATGGTTACTATATTTAGCCTCACAAGGATCAAGTGCTATGGTTACTATATTTAGCCTGACAAGGATCAAGTAGCATGGTTACTATAAATAACCTCACAAGGATCACCCTGGTCCCCTATACAACCAGTACGTGGGCAGTGCGACGTGACGTAAAGCAGGCCGGCTGCTGATTGTCCACCATGTTTACTCCTGACGTGCTGTGATCCAATATATCGCCGGACGCTGTGTCCGTCATCCGCCCAGGAGCCGTCATGATCAGCTGTTGTAACAACC
This sequence comes from Bulinus truncatus, assembly GCA_021962125.1. Classification (NCBI taxonomy): domain Eukaryota; kingdom Metazoa; phylum Mollusca; class Gastropoda; family Planorbidae; genus Bulinus; species Bulinus truncatus. Next base: position 4,835,259 of record JAGDYQ010000031.1, on the reverse strand, counting down.
AGGGGACCACCTGACTAATCCACTTAACACCCGCAGTACTACTGGGATATTTCCTGTGACCTAAGAGCTTCTCCCCCTCCCCCTCCCCACCCACCACCACCTCCTGGATAATTCGTAGTTGTCCCTAGACAGGAATTATGCATAGACCTTCCCGATCTCCGTGTGCGCTGGTGAAGTTGTAAGATCGATTGGGGAACGATGCTGGGTTACTAGGTTCAAATCGAAGCAATGTATGTATATATATATATATATATATATATATATATATATATATATATATATATATATATATATATATATATATATGTGTGTGTGTCTTTTTGTCTATTTGTTTGTTTGTTGTGTGTTTGTGTTTCTATGTGTCATTATAGTTTATGTTTGGGATAAAGCATGTAGACCAATAGTGTAACCATAGAGAGTGTGATATAGACTCAAAGTATACAAAATCATTATTTCATATATAGACATTGCTTGTTGTTTACTTTAGTGCTGGATCAATGTCTCGGAAATGGGAATAAAGAATAATTTTAACCAAATTTCTGACTTATTAATTAACCGATATATAAACCTAACCTTTACCCTACGTTCCGTAGGTAATCGTATCGGAATGTAAAGTTTTACAGATATTTAACACATACACACATCTAATAAAATAATAGCGATTTGGGTTCTGCGTTAAATCGAAAGTAAAGAATGAATACAACAGTATTCCGGTTTAAAATACAATCATTAAAAAATCGGATCTGCCCGAAACTAAAAAAAAAATAACCTAGCTTACCGCTCAAGCCAAAGGGGATATAACTCTATGCAAAGGTCTGGATGGGTACAGCTAGTATATACAATATTGTACATACAGTTGGAGATCCCATGGCGTATAAGGATCAAGATCCTGAATGTTTACTTGTCATGTAAACACTGACCAACACCTCTGGTCAGTCTTCAGCAATACGGAAGTAATTGTGGTCTCCCTTTGGTCTAGACATGAGCCTCCCTTTCCTCCCCCCCCCCTACTTCCCATAACCTACCCCCCCCCCCCCCGTGTCTCGCTATTTCTCTTTCCCGCTTACTTTCTTTCTCTCTCTTTCTCTCTCTAAAATACCCGACCATCACCTATCACTAACTATAGTAGATATTGTTGTTGTTGTTTTTTTTTAACCACCCCCCCCACCAAACCACCACACCCATAGTCCTATAGGATCCACAGAGTTCTCTCAAGTGTAGATTAAAACAAAAAAACGGTAACGAAAAATTTTATAAACCACCAGTATATTTCTCCTGGTCATTCTCTCCGTTTAATTGCCTTCTTTATCAGATTCATAAGTACACGTGTACTTTAGTAGAGATAATGACATTCAAACAACGCCTCAAAATTTTCATTTATTTTACGTAGAAACAATGTATTAGATGTTTACAGTACGGTGAAGTTTCTTTTAAATAGCATATATAAAAATATACCACATAAAAAGAGGAATTAGAATGCTGTAAAAGTACTAAAATGTCATATTGTCAACCGGTGCCAAACCCAGGGATTTGTGGACCCCGGGGAGGGGGGCCTTGGCCTCTTTTTGGGGCCCGTGCATTTTGACGTTCGACACCATGACATGAGATAATGTTCTTTATCTTTATTGTAAGAAAAAATGATTGGGGGACCCCTCAAGCTCGGACCTGGGGGAACTATCGAATTGGGACCCCCCCCAATCACTCCACACTAGGTACGCATATGTTGACAGCCAGTAAATGGTCAATATTTAAGTACAATGTTATCACAACACATTAAAACGTTTGATACAATCTGCACAAATGCGTTGTACATTTCTAATGTAATAACCAAAAGTTAGTTTTGTCAATAGCACAAAATTATGTCACGATTTTTTTTTAATCAGAAATGTCCAATAACATCATAATGTCACAGCCAGAAGTTGAATTGTCCAGTCAGATAAATTGGTCACATTTCTAAGACTTATGAGACGCATTGTCCTACCTCACTCGTCTGTCACACTTATGAGACACTTTGTCCCAAGACACACTTTTGTCACACCTATGAGACACTTTGTCCTAAGACACACTTCTGTCACACCTATGAGACACTTTGTCCTAAGACACACTTCTGTCACATACCTATGAGACACTTTGTCCTAAGACACACTTCTGTCACATACCTATGAGACACATTGTCCATGATCACTTATCGTCACATGCGATTAGAATTATTTCATTATTCTTAGCAATGACGTCATGAGATACTAAGTCATTTTTAAAAAGAACAAAAAATTTCTTCTTCCAAATGGTTTTTGTTTTAGTATTTTTTACTTTGAATTCCGTTTTTTTTTTCACTTTCAAGATTATAAGGAACTTCTGGTGAGTTCAAGTTATTAGTTTGATAAACATGCGTATCTGTTTAACTCTCTCTCTCTTTCTCTCTCTCTCTCTCTCTCTCTCTGGCGGCTTTCTGCCAAATGGTAGTGTGAAATTGACAATGAGTAGCCGCTGGTCAAGTTGATTGTCTGCGAATGTATCTTGTGGAGTAGTTTGTCAACGCGATAGTTTGTGTGGTTCATATATGTCCCTAAGATGATATTACATGGTTGGTTTAGATGGGAAGATAGTCTTGATACAATGTGGTTGGTTGGTTGGGTTATGCTGGGCATATATATATATATATATATATATATATATATATATACAGTGGATTCCGCTTAATTGGGACACCGCTTAGTTGGGACAGCCGCTTATTTGGGACAAATCTCAAAGAAACCAAACCAAGAAGCCAATGGTAAATTTGTATGTTTAATTGGGACAGCCGCTTAATTGGGTCAAAAAGCCTCGGTCCCGATGTGTCCCAATTAAGCGGAATCAACTGTATATGTATATATATATATATATATATATATATATATATATATATACTAGTTGCAAGTACCCGGCTTTGCAAGTACCCGGTTTAAAATAAGGTTTTCTGTTTACCCTCTGTTTTCTCCCTACCCCCTCTCTCCCTTCCTCTCTCTCTCCGACCCTCCCTCTCCCTCCATTTCCCTCCCACCCTCCCTCTCCCATCTCCTCTCTCCACCTCCTTCTCTCCCCCCTGTCTATCCCCCCTCCGTCCCTCTCTTTTCCCTTCCTCCTTCTCTCTCTCCCTCCCTACCCCTCTCTCTTTATCTCTTCCTCATCAGCATTTCCCTTCCCTCCCCCTCTCCTCCATCCCTGCCCCCTCACTCTTTATCTCTCTCCCTCCCTCTCTCCCACCCTCTCTCCCCTCTCTCCCACCTCTCTCTCTCTCTCTCCTCCCTCCCTCTCTCCCTCCCTACCCCCTCTCTCTCCCTCCCTTCCTTTCTTTCTTTCCCTCCCTTTCTCTATCCTCTCTCCCTCCCTTTATCTCTCCCTCCCTCTCTACCTCCCTCCCTTCCTCCTTCCTACCCTCCTTTCCTCTCTCTCTCCCCCTGCCCCCCCTCTCTTTATCTCTCCCCTCCCTCCCTCTCTCTCTCTCTCTCTCTCTCTCTCTCTTATTATTATATTTCACACTTTCTTCTAAAATCCTTTTTCATTCCTTTAACTTCCCTCAAGGCTTACAAATAGGGGAAGCATGAAAAACATCAACAATTCTTTGCAAGCACAAAGACACAATACAGCACCAGCGAGCAAGTTCTATTCGATCGTCGGGAAATGACGTCACAGAGGAATTTTATTTATGGCGCCGTCGAGATTACTTTGATATAGTAAAATATTAAAATAAAAAAATTAATTACAATTAAACTACCCATCCAGTATGAAACGAAACCTGTCCTATAACCTTCCCCATGTAATTATGTGTATGTGTAACAAATTTCACGTTTTTTGGTTGTCTGGATCTTGAGTTATAAGGGAACAGACAGACAGACAGACAGACAACAAATGGTCTTATAAGTAGTACTAAAGACTTGTAAGTACCTGACTTTGCCCGGGTTTAAAATAAGGTTTTCTGTTTACCTTCTGTTTTCTCCCCCTACCCCATCTCTCCCACCCTCTCTCTCTCCTCCCTCCCCCTCTCTCCCTCCTCCCTCCCATCTTCCTCCCTTCCCTTTCTCTTCCTTCCCTCCTCCTCTCCCTCTCTCCCTCCCTCTCCCATCCCCTCTCCCTCTCTCTCCTCTCCTCCCCCTCCCTCCCCCCCTATCTCCCTCCCTCCTACCCTCCTTTCCTCTCTCCCCTGCCCTGCCCCCTCTCTCTCTCTCTCTTATCTCTCCCTCCCTGCCCCTCTCTCTCTTTATCTCTTCCTCCCATTTCTTCCTCTCTCTCGTTCCCTCCCTCTCTCTCCCCTCCCTCACCCCTCTCTCCCTCCCTTCATTCTCCTCTCCCTCTCCCTCTCCACCTCTCTCCCCTCTTCCTCCCTCCCTCATTCCCTTCTCTCCCTCCCCCCTGCCCCCTCACTCTTTATCTCTCTCCTCCCTCTCTCCTTCACCCTCTCTCTCCCTCTCTCTCTCTCCCTCCTCCTCTCTCCCTCCCTACCCCCACCCCCCTCCCTTCCTTTTTCCTTCCTCCCTTTTTCTCTCCCTCCCTCTCCCATCTCCCTCTCTCTCTACCTCCCTCTCCCATCTCCCTCTCCCCCTCCTTCTCTCCCCCTGTCCATCCCCCTACCTCCCTCTGTCCCCTCCCCTCTCCTCCCTCCCTCCCCCCTCCCTCCCTCCCATCTACCCTCCTTTCCTCTTTCCCCCTGCCCCTCTCTCTCTCTCTTCTTTATTTCCTCCCTCTCTCCCTCTCTCTCTCTCTCTCTCTCTCTCTCTCTATATATATATATATATATATATATATATATATACTTATTATTATGGCTTCACACTTCTTCTAAAATCCTTCTTCATTCCTTTAACTTCCTCAAGCTGTACAAATAGGGAAGCATGAAAAAACATAAACAATTCTTTGCAGCACAAAGACACAATATAGCACCAGCGCGCAAGTTCTATTCGATCATCGGGAAATGACGTCACAGAGGAATTTTATTTATGGCGCCGTCGAGATTACTTTAATATAGTAAAATACTAAGATAAAAAAAATTAATTACTCTTAAACTACCCATCCAGATGAAACGAAACCTGTCCTATAACCTTCCCCGTGTAATTATGTGCATGTGTAACAGTATTTGGTTATTCACTCTCTCTCCCTCCCTGCCCCCTCGTTCTCTTTATCTCTTCCTCCCATTTCTCCCATCCTCTCCCTCTCTCCTTCCCTCCCCTCTCTCTCCCTCCCTAACCCCTCTCTCCCTCCTTTCTCCCTCCCTCCCCTTTCCACCTCACTCTCTCCCTCCCCCTCTCTCCCCCTTCCTCCCTCCCTCATTCCCTCTCTCTCCCTCCCTGCCCCCTTCACTTTTTATCTCTCTCCCTACCTCTCTCCCTCCCTCCCTCCCCTCTCGCTCCCTCCCTACCCCCTCTCTCCCTCCCTTCCTTTCTCTCTTCTAAAATCCTTCTTCATTCCTTCACCTTCCTCAAACTGTACACATCAGAGAGCATGAAAAAACATCAACAATTCTTTGCATCACAAAGGCACAATACAGCACCAGCGCGCAAGTTCTATTCGATCATAGGAAAATGACGTCACAGAGGAATTTTATTTATGACGCCGTCGAGATTACTTTAATATAGTAAAATACTAAAATAAAAAAAAATTAATTACAATTAAACTGCCCATCGATATGAAACGAAACCTGTCCTATAACCTTCCCCATGTAATTATGTGTATGTGTAACAAATTTCACGTTATTTGTTTGTCTGGATCTTGAGTTATAAGGGAACCGACAGACAGACAGACAACGAATGCGTCTTATAAGTATATATATATATATATATATATATATATATATACATATATATATATATATACATATATATTTATGTATGTATTTGGAATTTTTATAAATTATAGGTAATAAACAAAGGTCAGCCAATGGAATATTCTACATTTCTTACAAATTTATTTGATTATTTCAAACATAAAAATGTGATGATGTGATTTTTGTTTGCATTTCGTGATTTCAAACGACGAAATTCAAAGTCATTTTAAGACTTGTCCGTAAGAGCTACAAAGATTGAAGGAAACAGATGAGTTTTTCAGTGATTCATCACTATCGTTTGTTTTAAGCTATTTGTCTACTTTCATTTTTTTTTTTTGCCTTTTGCAAAAGAAAGAAGGAAAAAATTGACCGAGAATTACCAAATTATGCTTGGTTTGAACACTTTCTAACAATTCATGACTAAAATATCATTCATGATTACAACCTTTTTTTTTAATTTTATAAGCTGAACTAGTGCATTTTGTGAACGATTAACAGGAAGTAAATATCCAATCATTTTCCACGACTAAGAACTAATCTAAACATTAAAGAAGAAAAGCTAAAAGAAGAAGAATGTCAAGCTAACTTTATGTAAATCTTAGAATATTTAAAAAAAAAACAACTGATCTTTGTGAAGCCTTTTATTCGCGATTTTCTGGAAGATATATTAGAAATTTCTGAATTAATACTTTTTGAACAAGCGGCTAATGAATTGGAGATTTAGAGATGAAAGGGGATGCAGTATTTGAAATGTTGCCCGATTCATCTTCAAAAAAAAATCGTGCACAAATCTAAATATTCACGTTAAAAAAAACAACAATGTGTATAAAGTCAATTATCGGTGTAACACCCGAGAATGAAGCAGTGTGTGTGTGTGTGTGTGCGTGTGTCTGTGTGTGTGTGTGCGTGTGTCTGTGTGTGTGTGCGTGTGTCTGTGTGTGTGTGTGTTCGTGTGTCTGTGTGTGTGCGTGTGTCTGTGTGTTCGTGTGCCTGTGTGTGTGTGTGTTCGTGTGTCTGTGTGTGTGTTCGTGTGTCTGTGTGTGCGTGTGTCTGTGTGTGTGTGTTCGTGTGTCTGTGTGTGCGTGTGTGCGTGTGTCTGTGTGTGTGTGCGTGTGTCTGTGTGTGTGTTCGTGTGTCTGTGTGTGTGCGTGTGTCTGTGTGTGTGTGTTCGTGTGTCTGTGTGTGCGTGTGTGCGTGTGTCTGTGTGTGTGTTCGTATGTGTGTGTGTGTGCGTGTGTCTGTGTGTTTGTGTGAGAGTGTGTGTGTGAGAGTGTGTGCGTGACGCCCCTGTGAGAATGAGATGTTTATCCCTTAGATCCTGTAACCCAATAATGGGACGGTTTGATGACGCCCTTCTTTCATCCCCACCGTAAAATATAGCCGAATGACCATGGAGGCACTAGTGGAGTTCTGTGTTGGTGACTGGACACAATGGGATTCGAACTCGTATCCCAAAACATATAAGATGAAGCTCCAACTCTCTACCAAGTCAGTTAGAGTAATCATCTCAGCTGAGCACTCATCGTCGTACATAATAAAAGCATATGGTTTTAACAGATGCTACTTGGAATAGTTTACCACATGTTCACATTAAATGTTATACTATTTTCTAAGAACGCATTGTATTTTGTGATGAAATTTTCGAATTAAATGTCAATATGTTGGCGTATGAACGATAACAAACAATGGCATTCTTAACTAGCCATAACGGGACGACACGTACTTTATATAAAATATAGCTGCTCTTCAGTACATAAGGTACTTAAAAATATGGAGGAAGTGCCTCTAAGATTTGAATGTAGACATTGGTTTATTAGTTGAGGGCGGTTGGTCAGCCATTTTCGTTGACCTCATTTAAAATACCTGGCACTTTCCATTAACTCATTTAACTAGTCTCAGCAGTTTGAGGAAGAGGCACCGGCATTCAAAGAGTAGCGAGGGCCCAATAAAATTATATGGCAGCTTGTAGAAGGGGCCCAACTAGTCAGATATTAACAGGGGCCCAAAATTAGTTAGCAGTATTGGCAAAAGGCCCCGGTGGTCAGAGATTATCAAGGGCCCTAAGAATAGATTGTACTGTGAGCGTAGGGTCTTTAGAGGTCAGCATCTAACACCGTTGCTGGACTGAAGTTAAGAGACTATTGTCAAAGGTTATAATTGACACATATATCATGTGACCCATAGGTCATGTGACCTCAGAGAGAGCCTTAGGATTATTTTCAGGTCCTGGTGTAAGTCCCCCAAGTCCACCCAGCTTTTATTGGGTACCTGAATTGAAGTGGGAGGAGTAAAGGCGGTTGGGCGTTGTGCTAACCACAACATCTCTTTATATGCCGAGGGTTACTAAAACAGTAGATCTCTACACTTCATCTACTCCGATGAGTCCTAAGGGGCTTTAAAGGAATTTTATACTTACATAGATCATGTGACCGATAGATCATGTGAGCCATAGATTATCTGGGCCATATATCACGTGACCCATATATTACGTCAGCAATGTATCACGTGACCCAAAGATTATGTGGGCCATGTATCACGTGACCCATAATCACGTGGCATTTGTTGGAAGGCACCCACTGATCGTGAGAGATTAACACGTGTCCAAGATCAGGTGGCAGTAGCCTAAAAGGAATACGTGATCTGTTTTACCAACATTGTGAATTTCAAAGTTAAAATTTCAATAATTGAATGTAGTGAACATAGCATGCTGTACTTTACCATAACCCCTGTTGTCTTTCTAATATTTTGTCTTGAAGAATCTAGTTTTCTTTTCAAGAAACCAAAAAATAAGAAAAAAAACAAAAAGAAAGACCATAGACTTAAATCAACTTAAGCTAATAATCAATTACCTTCCGTTCGTGTACCTTGCCGCCATTTTGTCTTCAGGCTCACGGTTGATTACCTGTCATCTGAAGTTTAGATTCTGAACGAAAATTAAAAAAAAAAAAATGAAAGGGGGAAAAAGCAAAAAAAAAAACAAAGGGAAGTAAGAGAAAATATTGGCCAGTTGGTAGCCATCACTAATATATTTCAAGCTACTCGGCGTCAACAATTAGTGTCAGACATGTCATTTGTTTTTACAAGAATCTGATCTATTTCGGTAGATTTCGATAGATTGACAATGTTGGTTTGGATGATAAGTTCGTGAGGTGAAATTATATTGTGAGTGAACTTGTGGCTGAATAAGTGGATGAATCGATGGATGAATATATATGGGCGAATCAATGGCTGAATCAGTGGATAAATCAATGGTGAATCAATGAATGGATCAGTTGATGAATCAATAGCTGAGTCAGAGTATGAATTAATGGCTGAATCAGGGTATGAATCAATGGCTGAATCAGAGAATGAATCAATAGTGAGAATCAATGGATGGATCAATGGATGAATTAGTGGCTGTATCGGTAGCTGAATCAATGGCCGAATCAGTGTGTGAATCAGTGGTTGGATCAATTTACTGAATCTCTGAATAAATTTATGGTTGAATAAAAGGCTGAAACGGTGGGTTAATCAATGGGTGAATCAGTTGAGTGGACACTTTGGATGAGCGCGTGATTTGGGTCCTTTAGGCGACAGTTTTTGGGCCCAAGTGACCACATCCTGCCCTTTGTAATGTCTCCATACCATACTAAAGGTTGTAAAAATGTATATATGTAAAGTACCTGAATATGAGGTAATATATCTCTAAAAACGTGAAATATAAGGAAGTATTTATGAAATATGCATGAAATATAAGGTAATAATAAAGTAAAGTACCTGAATGTAAAGTAATAATTATTCAATGAAGAAATAATAAGGTATAAATAATCTGGATATAAGTTGCATCTCTTAGTTTAGCTTAGCGTGGTTCTAAATATATGGTGTTTTCTATGGAGCGACCGATAATCGGATCGGTATCGGTACCGATTTTCGTAGGAAGCAACCGATAGTCGGACCGATATTGGCACTACGGATTTTATATCTCATATGTGCCTTTCCTTCTTAAAATAATAATAAAGCAAGAAAGTAATCGCTCCCTTATCATTAACGCGGGGGGGGGGGGGCCCGGCCCAACCCAGTTTCATTTTAGTCACAGCAGCACAAAGATGACGTCACTTACCAACAGGGTCGGCGAGACGAAGGACAAATTTACTTTTAAAATCTTCTTTTGAAGATATTATTTGCGCGTCGATTCTATAAATGTTACTCTTATATTCTTTCATTCATTTACTTTCTTACTATCAACTATTTGTTAAATGTTTTAGTGAACAACAGAAAAGAATATTGTATTGTAAAATGACACCCTTTGATGTTACCGCATGGCAATTCAAAGCAAAATTTTGATCGGTCGGCTTTCATTTTTCATCTTGTTGTTCTCTCTTTCGAGTGTCAACATTAAAAATTCTTTCTTTCGTTTCATTTTGGTTATAGCAACAGTTGTATCAGGGACGAGGCGTGCGTGTATTCCGGTTTAACTCTTAGAGAAAAATCTATTGATGTTTAACTCTTAGAGAAAAATATATTGATGTTTTTATTGCTATATACAAAGCACAATCGAAAATATGCCTTTCCATCATATCGACATCGCTAGTTTCAGAACTTTGATTAATTAATAGACTTACCAGGCAATAAATGATGCCTAGCTGTCGACAAACATTGACAAAACGATTGAAACATAGATTTTAACTTCGTAGATAGCAGCTGAAAGATAAATTGGTTTCAATTAATACTATATTTACAACTGCCGATTGCTGAACGTTCATACAAAGTTTTATTGGCGTTACATTACATTGGTTAGAACGTGGGTTATTCTCTCAGGATAGCTGAATCCCAGGATAGGTCCCGGGAAATTTTCATCTCCCGGGATATTGTTGGATAAATAAAAGGAGGCTGGGAAAGGTACCACCCACACAATCCCATACAATAGCCGTGGCTACAGAATTATAATTATAAACGGATTCATTATACGTTCAACAATTCGCTATAGTACCTCCACCAATACACTACAGTATATAATGTTAACTAGTGAATGAAAGTTTCTCTTTTTACATTGACAGGGAAGGGAGCTCGAGGTTTACTTGTCGAAGGTCTAAATAACAAAAACATCTTCATTATATATATTACAAGTGGGGCTTCAATCGACATACCTGGGGGTGAGGGTATGTGCGAACTGCGACAGGGTGGGGGTGGTAGATATACTTAATAAGTGGACGGAACTTAAACTTCAAATGGTTGAGTGAAATTCTGTTATTTATCGATTTGGTGAACTTTCTGCATTTGGTAAAATTAACGCATTTAAGTGTTGTTTTAAAAATTTTGATTGCAATTTTTTTTGGCGGGTTAATGGCAAATTAACGAAGTTTAATCAGCAGCCCTAATTAATGCATTTTTACTTTTTTAGTTCGACATTAGTTATTTACAACTTCATCTTACTTTTCTGTTTGTGAACAAGTAAAAAGTAAAAATAACAAATTGTTTGTTATAAGTTTAAGTTTAATCTTCTAATCATTTGCAAGACACTCTTCATTAATAGCAAAATATCGGTTTCGGTATCGGCAAAAATGCTGGGGAAAAATATCGGTATTGGACTATCGGTAAAAAGGCATATCGGTCGCTCCCTAGTGTTTTCTATGTTCGTAGTACAGTCATTCACGTCATTGTAATACACTGAGGCTCTGAAACATCGTTGTTTACCACATTGAAGTATGGAAAAATGCTGTTCTCTATGACACCATGCATGTCCATCCCTGATCTAGATAGTGTTCTTATGCACAATACTAAGATTTATTTCTTTAAACTGTAACAATTCAACAGTTTCTTACATTCTTATCAAAGCTAATAAGGATTTAATATTTAATTTGTAACTATGATAAATCTTCTAAACATTTAGTTTTTTTTTTTTTTTAAAAAAAAACATAATTTACCATTGGTTGAACAATAATGAAAATTATTGTATTATATATTTATTATATTTGCAATTTAAAATCGTTTACCGTACTTTCGCACAACACAAAATAACAAAGAAGCGTAATTTGTTGGGTGCATCGTTTTATTTTATAAGTTATTGTTTGTTTGTTTGTTTTTTTAAAACCAAAGCCTTGTATCTAAGTAAAAATGTACCGACCAACTTACACCGTCAACAGTTGATTAATCTCTTTCTCTCAGAAATTGGGGGGGGGGGGGAAGCGTAAAAAAAATATTTAAAAAAAGCGTGTGAGAAATTGGAGGTAAAGAAAAATATTTTCTTCCCTTCGTAAAAAAAAAAAGCATTATTTGAACACCTGGCCTATATAAACGATCCTAGGTGTGGAGATGACGTATGAACTGACTGGAATTGAGGTCATGACCTGGGTGTGATATCAGGTCAAATAGACTGCACCAGGAAGTTTATCAAACGTATGAAGAGGTAAAAATATTTCAGCAGACGATTACAATCACGTGACATAGTAGTTTATGCACAAAGTAACTATACGCGTATATATAGTAATGAGTCTAAACGTAAACAAAAGCAGAATTTAGAAGAAATAATAATAGTTTCGCTTTGAAATATTCGTTAACTGATTCATTAAAGTCTTGTGTTGGGGTAATTCATTTGTCACTAAAGAAGATAGTTTTCCAAATTAAAGTGACACAACGCTGAAGCTTTATCGAAATCATACTAAAAAAAAAAAACTTTGATTTTTTGTTTAAAGATTAATGATCAATAATTTTATAATCTAATTTAACATCGATTTTCGGACGCCATGCTGAAATTAACTGAATTAAAAAAAAATGAATAATGAACTTAGAATTAAATGACTTCATGACAAATGGGAAGGGATTATGTAATGTATTTCAGTGTTGAATTTCAAATCATAATGACCCCCCTCCCCCCTTTCCCTTGTGACTGTTAGATCATTTAAGTGGTAAGTAGAGCGTGCAAACTGTATCGAGCAGGTGCAGGAAATAGCGCGCGTGCGTAATGTTGACGACATTAAGCGTTGTGCGCAAACACGGTGGTGCAGCGGATATGGATGTTGTCGGTTTTCATCAGTGGATCCCATTAGCACCCGAACATGTGGATATTGTGGTATAGGTCATACAAGGTCGATGAACCAGTGCATTAAAAGTTTGTTCTTTGTGTCATCATTATTGTACAGGCAACATTTTTTTTATTCTAGCTCTGGCATATTCAAGACCTTTACAAAATTAAAATTCTTAGCAAAACGAAAGTAATATTGCAACAGAACTCATTACATTTAAAAAAAATGTGTCCATTAAATAAAGTAAGATAGTTGTTTAATTTCACACAGAAATTTAAAAAAAAATACATTTTTAGAGCATTTTCGAAAAAAAATGCTCTATTGTCCCGGTTTTGTCTGTCTGTCTGTCCGTCTGTCCGTCATCACCCTAGATCTCAACAACCATAAGTCCTAGACCCATGATGTAAATATCATTTTGTAGGTCTTGGCCTGCCAAGAAATGGCTTTTTTTCCATTTCGCGATCTGACCTCTCAGGGCCGTAAAAGAGGCCTTAGTACCGTTTTTTACTATATAAGCTATATTAATAAAGGAGCGCTATATCTCAGCAACTATAAGTCTTAGACCCATGATGTATATATCATTTTGTAGGTCTTGGCCTGCCATGTGCACATCAAAAGTTCATTTCGCGATAGGACCTCTCAGGGCCGGGCTTCAGGGCTCATAAGAGGCTTATATATTATATATACACCTTGTACGTTCAATAGCCCGTTCATTTGGTGCGAAATACTGCAGCACGTAGTTTCACCAAGATTTATTAAGAAACTCATCAAATGAAATAGTAAGCTTGTGTTCTGAGTTTAATTGAAAGTATCAGAGCTATGCAACAATTGACGGAGTTTTCGGACGATTAAATGACTATAATTTCGAATGTTTTCAATCATGAGTCCTATTTCAGTAACCACAAGTTAGATTTAAGAGAAAATAATTTTTTTTCAAATATAAAGAAACGTCTTTATAAATTTTTTTTTACAGATATATGCATTACACAATTGAATTTATAAACATTTCCAAAATTTACAAATATTTACTGAAAGATAGCATACGTACTGATACATAACATGAAAATGCGCTAACACGTCCTGTGTCCAGAATGGAACAGGCTTAATTGCTTGTTTTTTTCAAATTGAGTGAAATCTTGGAGCGCTGCAGATCTTCGTTGAGGGTTGAAAACTATTCATGTCGAGTGCAACTTAAAAATTAGTCTGGCGATTGAGAGTATTTCGCTCTAAATTTAACAATTAGAATCGATAACTAACGATAAAGAAGTGCTCAATGTACTATTATGAAAGTAGTCCTCAATGTAATATTATGAAAGTAATCCTCTATGTAATATTATGAAACGTTGAAAGTGAAAAACCAAATTACAAAAAAAAAAAAAAAATACAGACATTTTCTGTTGCCAGATACAGTTCTACAACACCGTCTTGTTGTATCAAACTTAACAAATCTCCCAGCATCCAGGAAATCGAAAGGATTAAATGGACGATGAGTACGGCACACTGTCTATAAGGGTATATGTGGCACACTTCAAGGTCTCTGCAGCACACTTCAGGGCCTATGTGGCACACTTCAAGGTCTCTGCGGCACACTTCAGGGCCTATGTGGCACACTTCAAGACCTATGTGGCAAATTTCAGGGCGAATTGCCACACTTCAGGGCCTATGTGGCACACTTCAAAACCTATGTGGCACATTTCAGGTTCTATGTGTCACACTTTGGGGTCTATGTGTCACACTTCAGGGTCTATGTGTCACTTTCAGGGCCTATGTGGCACACTTCAGGGCCTATGTGGCAAACGTCAGAGCATATGTGGCAAACTCCAGGGTCTATGTGGCAAACTCCAGGGCCTATGTGACAAACTCCAGAGCATATGTGGCAAACTTCAGGGCCTATGTGGTAAACTCCAGGTGCTAAGGGACATAGCTAGTATCACCTACTGGGCACTAATAGACTAATTCCCAACCCGAAAAAAATGACTGATCGCAAAGAGACAGAAAGAGTGCAGACACTCCCAAAACTTGCCAAGCTAAACAGGGAGAGAGAAAGAGAGAGAGAGAGAGAGAGAGAGAGAGAGAGAGAGAGAGAGAGAGCAGGAAGGCCAAAGCAAAAATGGAGAACAATCGAAATGGGAGTAATAAAGGCAGGGATGTCATTTCCTTGTTACAGTGCTTCAGTTGATCCTGCATAAGAAGATAGTAAATATATTTGACGTGTGGCTGACTCGACTGCATCGGTTGTGACTCCGATCCCCATACTGCCAGCTGTGTGTTCGAATTCGTGCGAATTCATCACCTGCTAATGGCTACCGTGAAACCAAGCAGCGCATGTTGCCATAGTAAGAATCAACTCAGAGGTAGCAAACTCGGCACTTGTTTTATCAATTGTCTGTTCTCAATTGATCACTTTTTACTTGCAGTTGCACATTGGGTACTTGTAAATTTAATCGTGCTTGCAATTTAGGTACTTTCAGAAAGGCTCTGCGGGATGGTACTTTCAGAAGGGTACTTTCGAAAGGGTACTGCGGGCTGGGCGGCCGAATAGGCGCGATGTTTGAAGGGGCGCCAAAAGAGAGCTTTTGAATATTTTTGCATTTTACAGATTGGGGAAAGGGCTATAAATGTGTAACCAGCGCGGGGCGCCAAAACAGCTCTGTTCATTTGTACTCGTACTTGCAGCTTGTATACTTTTACTTCTAGTCTTTTTTTTTGCAATTAAAAATAAAAATAAAACATGTCTACTTGTATTTCTAATCGTACTTGCATTTTAAGTACTTGCACTTACAGTTTTAGTAATCGGAACATCTCTGATCACAAAAAAAAAAAAAGCATTCAAAACCATTCCCGTTAGTTGTCGATCTGATTAAAAGATTGTAATTGAATACATGCAGCGATTTAAATTCATAATAACCCACACACATATTTCGAGCAGAGAGGACGCGCCTAACTTTAATCGCCTTAAATGGGTACACTACCTTTGAGGTTTCGCTTAAAGCGTACAGATAGAGGATTTACACTTTGATCAACGCCATTGAAATATTTCGCCAACAGAGACAGCGATGCATCACCAGTGGTAAAAGTTTTATAGTAAAACATATGCGGACCACCTACTATGTAAAATAACGAAGGACTACAACAAATAATATGACTAAAGAATAAAGTTGCACAATGTCTACAAAAGAAATTCCAGGAAAAGAGAAATCTACCATACTTCCTTTATGCATCAAAGCATGATACTAAACTTCTAAATGCCATTATTACTTCCATTGGTTATTGAAAAAAAATGGGAAAATCCTAATAACGCAGGAAAAATCGATGTCAAAATACTTTGCTAAAAAAAATAAATAAATATGGTGATGACTTAAGAAGCAACGAAGATGCAAGGAGCATGTTGGTGTCCTATGGTTATGAATTAAGTCTACCTGAGTACAATAAGGTCAGCCTACTGTAGGTAACTTCCGGATTACCCACGTGAATAATAATGACAGATTGTATTTCGTGGCGCGGATAATGAAATTGTTTGTCGATGCAACAAGTTTGAGTTCAGTCGAATGTAAACGGTTTCTTAGATACGTTAGATTAAGGGTCGGCTAACGTTTTTTTTTAACCGAGAGCCACATATGACTCTTAATTTTACAAATGGGCCGCATCAAGTGAAGATGGATGAAGTGTTTAGATTATGTTAACGTTATTGATGCAGCGTACGGAAAAGGACAGAACACGAGCCGGATAAAGCCTGGTGGGTCGTATTCGGTCCGGAGGCAGTAGTTGTCAAATGCCTGGATTAGACGTAATGATGACGTCAATCTGTCGTCATGGCTCACAGAGATAGAGGATACTTTTTTCTAAGACCTGTTATCAAAGGGGTAGCTAGAGACATTGGCACCCTGTTTGAGGTGCATTTCTCGGCGCCCTCCTTCCAAACTGAAAAGTGCACAACCATTTAACAGAGCTCTTTAGCTAGGACTGCGCCCTGTGATGTCGAGTGACCCGCAACACCTATGTATGAGCTACTGCCTGCTGAACAATGTGTTCTCAATTCTTGACCCACACACACACACACAACGTAAACACGAGTATTTACACTTCCACTCAGACTGATTCTCAATTTACATCATATCGATGTAAATAGTAAACTAGGATTAGTTGAGCATAATCTCATTTGTTGCATTGTTAAGATAGTAAATCTTTTACTCTTCCGTTGATAACTAGTTTGTATATCTTGGTTTAAACTCCTCTTCAAATTCATTCGTTATTGTTTTTCCTTTCCTACTTCATCTTTACCCTCGTAATCATTTATTAGGTGTAAATTCATTATTGCTACAATTTTTTTGTCGAAATCTCTTTCAATCATCTATTTCCATCTAAGTCACCTCTTTCTTTTCAAACTCATTCGTCCTAATTTTATATTCGTTACATTCACTCTATGAATCTTCTGTCTTCTTTTTATGTTCACACTTTCCTTTTTAGTCAAACGAGAACTCCTCTCCCATACCTCTAACTTACCACTTCCATACCTCTACCTCTCCTCTTACATACCTCTACCTCACCTTTTACATACCTCTACCTCATCTCTTACATACCTCTACTTCACCTCTTACATACCTCTGCCTCACCTCTTCCACACCGCTACCTCACGTCTTACATACCTCTACTTCACCTCTTACATACCCCTACCTCACCACTTCCACACCGCTACCTCACGTCTTACATACCTCTACCTCATCTCTTACATACCTCTACTTCACCTCTTACATACCTCTACCTCACGTCTTACATACGTCAACCTCACCTCTTACATACCTCTACCTCACCTCTTACATCTACCTCAGATCACCTCTTTATTCTCCACTTTCATACCTCTACCTCACATCACCTCTTTATTCTCCACTTTCATACCTCTACCTCACATCACCTCTTTATTCTCCACTTTCATACCTTTACCTTACATCCTTCAATTTTTTTCTCTCATCAACCCTTTACTCCTCCTTACTTTCCAACCTTACTCCTCACATCTCCATCTCATTCATACGTTACGTCCATCTCTTCTTCCACTCATTGCTAGCCCCCACACCCCCCCATCCCCACCCCTGGTCCTACGAGACCAGTGTCTCACACGCTCACTCCCAGACTGTGGACGCACTGTGTGTGTGTGTCCTGAGAAGTTTTGCCTCCCCTCCTCTCGCCCCCCCTCACCCCGGGTCTGTGTTTTTTTCCCTCTTCTTCTTCTTGTGTTCTTCTTGTATTTCTTCTTTTCTTCCCGTCTCTCTATTCTCCCTCTTCTCCGTGAGTACAGTGGTAGTGTGGACAAGGGATGTAACTCTCATGTTGTCAAAGAATCTCAACTACAGAACTGATTTAGGTGTTCTATTTTTTTGTATACTTCTTACTAGTATGGACTCAATGTTCTTAATCAGCTTACATTGAACAAGTCTGCAAACAACACATGTAGGTTTCAATAGATAATCAATATTTCATAACACTGAGCAACATAGCAAGTCTCGTTACAATCAAATATTACGTTTTATTGCAGTGCATGGGCTTATACTAAAGTTACATTATGTGGAATACAGCAAACTTAGTAACATTTTATGTTTTTTTTTATAATTTTAGATAACTTGTTTTATTAAAAAAAATATATCATGTATTAATTTAAAATGTTATAAAAATGATTGGTTTATTAACTGTCACCCTATATTTACTTGTATAAAGTTACATTTTTTTTGCTACCAGCTGTTAGAATGTGTAGGTTTAAAAAGTACGCTACTAGAAGGTTTACAGTAGCGCGTTTAATGCGTTTAACGTGTTTAACGCAGCTGTCAACAATCATTGGTCTCAACCTGCCTATACGCTTTTGTTTTTATTTTTAATTATCTCCATCTTTTGTTCACACCATCAAAGTATAATGCCTCAATTGTATTGTTGCAATTTTATTTTTTCTATTGCAGGAGAAGTCGAACGTGCTGCTCGATACCGGCGGAAAACGATGGTTTCGATACCCAGACATAAAAATACTTTATGTGTTTATGTAGACGTGTTCTGCCAATCATCTCTTCTGGACTAAACTTAAATACGATACTGGTATCAAATTCAAGGTGTTGAATTATTTCAGAAGATATCGTTGGAAAAATGTTACAGTGTGTTTTTTGGTTTCTCATATTTTGTTGAACAAATGAACAGCTGGAATTGAAATCGGCACAAGAGATGACCACAAGCAAAATGACCATATACAAAATGACCACAAACAAAATGACATTTATGCTGACGTTATGAGGTTCACTAAATGAGTTCATCTAACAAGAGTTAATGTTTTATTTTTTCTGTTGCTTAGAAATAAGAAGAATTGTTTCGGATCTGCGAAGTTTAGCTCTCATTCTTGACACATCCGATTCACATCAAGTATACAATGGATTAAAGTTTTAAACCACCATTTCATAAGCCTCTGGATTTAATGATGTTCAAACCCCGATGATATACAGATCAAACATGTCATGAATTTATACATACATGTATTAGCTGAAGGATTAGTTTTCTTTATGGCTTCTTCAATTAAAGGCATATTATGTTTTACATTGATTCATATGGGAAATAACCTATTACAGGGAGGTAAGCATGCGTTTATTGTTATTATTCATTTATTCAGAATAATTGAAGAACTTAATAATTATATTGATTAAATTGGTACAGTTTTGTTTATGTAGAAATATGTATTGATCATTTTGAAACATTTAAGGCATGTACAAAACTCTATAGAGAAAAACATTAACGACGTTAAACCACTTGCTTGATTTATTGGAACTATTCAGTGAATACAGAATGTTATAAATTTTGAAGGAACTGATGATTTTGACAAAGTCCAGTAGTTGATGATCCATCCTAGTACTACTTACTTGGCACATGAGGTTACACCACGGTCAATATGGCGCACCCTGTGCCAGGCTACCATTGTCTATGGGGAAATGATCATAAAGGTTCTCTAAGTCAGGAAAAAAACAACCTTTCCGGCGGTGGTGGTACTGTAGTCAGTGAGGACAATCCCAGACCGTAGTATTCACAGCTGGAGGTGGTGACGGATGTGGTCGGCACACAACACCCTTCTACTATGTCCTAATCAAGCACACCTTCGCAGCCTGGCATTTCGGACTGGCGTTCAGGCACCCTCCCCTTCGTCCAAGTGGTGGGGAAAAAACCTATTGCCTTGCCAATATGGCTGATCAGCAGTACCCACGCCCTGGAGGTCTGGTCATTCTATGCAGGTGTTAAAACCCTTTTCCTGCAATCCCGACAGATGTTAGCGGGAACACTCACCCCGCCGCTCTGGTAGGCATGGCAGACATACACCAGCGCCGCAAATAATGCTGGTGTGGTAGGCACACTACATCCTATCATGACACGTAGACAGTGCCGTAACGAGCTTTACTCGCTCCTGGGACGCAATACCTTTTTAATACCTCTTTTAGCGCCCCCCAGTCGAAAACTATATGTAAAATATACCATTTGGCGCCCATTTCTGAGAAGAGCCCGGGACATGATGTCCCCCTTGCTCCCCCCCCTTACGCCTCTGTACGTAGATGTACTTAATGAAGGTTATTTGACGAGGCGTTGATGCACCGAAGTGTACAAAGATTGCAGTATTTCAGTATAATTCTATTCACAGGCAGTTATATGGTTTGTTATACACGAACAAGTAAACCAGAGTTGAATCTGACTGCGAGCTAATCTATAGCCACCCTCCTTCCCCCTCCTCTCCCCCTCTCAAGCACAATGTTATGCTGTTAACTCATATTTTCGGGGGACGGATGGTCGTGCGGTAGAACGCTCGACTGTCGACCTGAAGGTACCTGGTTCGATCTCCCGTGGTGCCTCCATGGCCATCGCACTATCGGCTATGGTGGGGATGAAAGAAGGGCACCATAAAAACCGTCCCATTAGTGGTTTATAGGATCTAAGAGATCTAAGAGATCTCATTCTTTCAGGGACTTCACACAACTCATATTTTCATCACTTTCTCTGTCATTTTTGTGATTAACAACTATTTTCTTCTTCGCTCGGGGGCTCAACCAACCTCACTCCGCTATTGGCGTAATGCTGTATATAGTCGAACCTGGTTGTAATATTGTAAGCTCAGATGTGCATTACTTAAAAAGCTATTTATCAAGATATTTGAAACCAAAAAAAAATACTAATTTAAGGTCTAGAATACGACAACATCGATAGAAGAAACAAACATAAAGATATTGTCAAAATAATTCAAGCCTATATTTAGATTTTTTTACTCCATTTCATTCGACCGTTCAATAATCACCTTTGACTTATCCGCCGACGCTGATCACTGGGCAGATAATTTGCATATGACATATCGTACGTGCATTTACGTCCCCTTTCATTTCACTCATAGTTTTTTTTTATATCAGTAGAAAAGCGAAACGGCTGTCAGACGGACGGACAGTAATATGTTAAATGTAGCACGGGAGGCATTAAAAAAAAAAGTGCAATTCCAATAGAACGGATACAATAGAGAGATAATTGTCATGGGAACAGCTGGGTTTATTTAAGGTTGTCTGTCAGCCCTGCCGGTGACGGTGGAGGTCGGAGGTTTAAATCTCAGCCTCATCAATCATTTCTAAACCACCTTATGGATGGATATCTGGTAAAGGGTAAAAGGTCATCGTCCGCCGTGGTATATACAAGATGACACCCACCGTGCTGCCTCCGAGATCACCGCTTTTAGCTGCATAACACCTCTGAGGTGACTCCATGGGTAACTGCTTTCTTAGTGTTGTAGGGATGTAAGGAAAGACATGATAGGCCTAGAACATGTCCAGAAAGTGGGACGGATGGCCCAGTGGTGTAGATATTCGACTGTCGACCTCAGAGTCCTGGGTTCGATCCTGCTTGAGAAACATTGGACTTTCCCCATTTGAAATTTGTTTCAAAGGCGTCCCACCCAGCTTTTAATGAGTACCTTAAGTTGGGGAAGTAAAGGCGGCTGGCCGTTGTGATAACCAGACGATCCCTTTATATTCCGAGGGTTACTGAAACAAACTTGCCACGATGCCCCCCCCCCTCGGTAAGGGCTAACGGAATTTTTTGAACCTGTCAAGAAAGAAAATCAAAAACTAAGAAGGTCAAGGCCACATGTAATTGACGTCTGCTAGATCGGGATTTTTGTACTGATAGTCAATTTTACATTGTCACACCCACATCGCCTAGCAAAACAAAATAACAAAAGATGCTCTCATGGGATACTTTTTATATTGATTTTTTTTTTAATCAATACATTTCCAAAGTAGGTCTATCACTCAGAGAAGGAAGATCCTAATCAGCCATTAGCTAGATCTACACGATTTAAAACTCTTCCCCGTGGGATGTGCCGTTTAGTGCTCTCAAAGTGTCTCGCCACCTGTGGCCAATACTGTTTCATATATTAAACATATTGGTTTCTTTTCCCCTTCTAGTGTTTGTTTATTTTCAACCGTTTTCAACAGCTGACCACTGAGTCTCGTGTTTTGAGCTGACCAAGGTATAGTCCCTCAGATGGTCAACTGTAAGGTGGTTGGACTTGGTTTCGGATAGTAGCCATTTTCACGTGTTTGTAAATAGTTCTTCACTGTGCGTTTATTTTCAAGCGAGTCAAAGGTGTCAGTGTTAATGTGTTGTGTTTGTTACGGTTATTATCAAAAGGATTAACGTGTTATGTAAGTATTTCTTGCTACTAGAGAGCATTTGCGTGGTGAATTATTTAAGTTGCTTCGTTTTAAACTAGATCTGAACAAAAAAAAACTGTTTAGTAGTTACACTACCAAATATTCATTATATATCTTTTGTGCGGATATAGACAAAGGGTGTGCAAATTATAGTGGTCGCGGACCATAGTGGGTTATCCCAGGTGATCGGAGGGCGACACAACCCATATATGATCGTATTTTTTGCTAACATCACACTTTAGTAAACTAATTGTGTAAATGGTATATAATAAATAAAGCGGAAAAAAACAACAATTGTGGTAAACAGGAATGTATTTAATAAACGTAACACAATGTTTGTGCCAATTACACTGTTTAACAAACTGAACATCAGAGAACGGTTACAGGCCCGTAGCGTGCGGGGGTGGGGGTAGAGGGGCCGAGACCCCCCTTGCGTTTTGCCAAGCCCCCTCTGCTTGTTTGCTCTACTTAGTTGAATTGATTTCCTGACCCCCCCTGCTAATGCCTGGCCCCTGCTGTAGAATTTTCACGCATCGGTGCTGACGGTTAGTTGTTTCTAGCTAGGTTGTTTGCTACCAATCAAGCTTGCATTGGTCTAGCTAGGTTGTACGCTACCAAAGAAGCTTGCCTTGGTCTAGCTAGGTTGTACGCTACCAATGAAGCTTGCCTTGGTCTAGCTAGGTTGTATGCTACCAATGAAGCTCGCCTTGGTCTAGCTAGGTTGTACGCTGCCAATGAAGCTCGCCTTGGTCTAGCTAGGTTGTACGCTACCAATGAAGCTCGCCTTGGTCTAGCTAGGTTGTACGCTACCAATGAAGCTCGCCTTGGTCTAGCTAGGTTGTACGCTACCAATGTAGCTCGCCTTGGTAGCAATCTCCTGAACTGGCAATTTCTGCGCGTCACAAAGTGGATTGTTGTTGAGTTTTTGTTTTTTGTTTAGGTCAGCTGCTTATCCCACCGTGTAGCTTCTTCCTTGCGTCATTCTTTGGGCATTTGGACACCATTTGGACACCAAACTTTTATTTAAATGGCAAGGCTCGACACTGTTCCCTTTGAATATGGCAACTGTCTTAGGACTAAGCTAACACTCTGCTATATTTCATGAAAAACTGAAAAAAAAATATCTTATTGCATCGTTATCGATTTTACGTTTTTAGAAAGGCTCTTGGTTTAATCAGTTTGATCATTTACAGACATTTCTGTTGTCTAAAAAAAACTAGAATTAGATTTTTTTTTAAAAAATAATAACTGCAGGTTTTGATTATTGAGATACAAAATTGGATAACTTCATTTTAGTTTTAAAAAAAAATTGATTTTATTAGCTTTTTAAAATAAAAAGATAGAATAACAAAAATTAATTAAAATTTAATATAGCCGACAGTTTATATAACTTTTATATGAGAACGTGAACTCATTATGCTATTAATACTATTGCAGTAGTAATAACATTAAAATAAAACACTTCATTGTATGATGATTAATCAAGTGCAGTTGCTACGGAGTAATTAGCAGATTTAACACAAGATGGTACAATAGTCGTATTCTGTGGCTATCAGAGAGTGTAGTTGTGCGTGGCTGTGTGTGGCTACATTATTTTAATACACAGTAGCACATGTCGATTGACGGTCTCAACTAAACACAGGAAGTACATAAAAGTCTTCACAGTCTCATTTAGAATATTTCTCTTGCACACATACAACAATTGTAGTTGTCCTATCTCAAGGCCGTAGCCAGGATTTTGTTTTGTTTTGGGGGGAGGGAGGGTTCTGTGCGGAGAGAAAAAATTTGATTTTTAGAATTAATTTGGGGGAGGAGGGCTGCAGCCACCCCTACCCCCCCCCCCCACGGGTACGGCCTTGTCCTATCTTCACAAATACCACAACTGTAGCTGTCCTATCTTCACTGCACTACAATGTCATCCATTTAACTTAAAAAAACCGTCATGATTTTTATATTGTTCAACCTTAATTTTAAATTATCACCCACCAGTGGCGTAGCGAAGGGTGGGCAAGAGGGGGGGGCATCATGCCTCGAGCGTTACACAAAAAGGGGCGCCAAATGGTATGTTTTACATATAATATTATATGGTTTTCGAATGGGGGGGGCGCTAAAATGGTATTGTGCCCCGGGCGCGAGTTAATTTCGCTACGCCACTGTCGCCCACCCAAGTTCAAGAAATGTTCCCGAATGTATACACCACTAGATATGTAGTCCACATCTTACGCCGGGAACTCCCGATTAAAATTAACAATGATTAGTCATCATTCTTAACGCCTTTTATTTATCGTATATGATTTTCAATTAAATTAAAAAGCAGGAAATGCATGCGGTCAACACGAGTCTATCTCATCCACCTTCTTCTCACCCCCTTCCCCCCCTCCTCTTGTTAGAATATACACGTGATTCGATAACACTTTGACGTATTCACCTGTTGCTGTCACCACAAACAGAGGTGAATTTAGTAGTAAACAGTCGTCTGGGGGGGTAAGTGACTTTAAGAGGGGTTCAACAAGGACGGGCGAAATTTTTTGACAAGCATTTGGCCCGCCGGCCGTATTGTGTTCATTGGGGGGACTTTAATCAAGCGTTCAAATGTGCCGCAGTTTGGAAACAAAGTAGTGCAGTGTGCGGCCCTTCTCAGGCGTGGGGTCTGGTGCTTTTTTTTTAGCAACCGCCTCCCCTTCCCGAAGCCTCAACTGCTACAACTGGTGCTACATACAAAGCAGTATTGAATGTGACTTGGTTTAATTGAAACACAGCTAAGCTTCTCGACATACTGTGTTTTCCCTCGCGGGTTTACCCCGACCCTCACACATCAATTTTAAGAACTCATTGTTAACTGTGGGGTTAAAAATGTTTACCATCGTCAAACTTGATACATGTAATGTCTGTAATCTAGTTTAGAATATACATTTGAAATATATTATAAGGTAAATTATAGGGAACTTCAACTGCCTTGATTACCCGATGAGTAATTGAATAAAACTAGAAACGAAATACCCGTATATTGAATTGTATTTATTTCACAGGTAATAAACAGAAATCGTTTTTAAATGGCATAGCAACAGCTTTGATGAAACCATCGCTACTACAAAGACGATGACATCAATATCACAATAATACCACCGCTGCTGTATTGATAACATCCTTGCTACATTGATGACACTATCTTACAGCCAAGTTATTGCTTACATCACTATTATCTTGACGATAAGTTCACAACTAAAATGATGAAAACATCTCTGCAATTGGGATGGCATAAATACCATATTGATACAGTCATTACTAGAATGATGATATCATCACTACTACATTGATGTTTCCTTCTTATCTATGGATCTATTCCTCTAGCATCTCAAACTCAACATGGGAGTGTTAAGAAGGGCCAGAAACACTGGTCATCTGAACGCCGTCCGTCATGACAAGACCCACTCTTTCGGCGAGATCACGGACGCGGGGAAAGGTCAGTACATCGGTGACCAAGAGGTGGCCCCCACTTACTACCAGCAGAGCTATCTACGCAAGACCACCGCGTCCACTACCGTCTCACAAACTGGACATTGGTGGAGCGGCCGGCCCGAGAAAACGGATGACAGTTACAAGTATCAGAACTACGACGCTGACCAGCGGGGTCCGGTGGCTGCTGACACCTCGGACAACAGTCAATATTTGCCTGGTCAGTACTCACCGAAAGGGTCACTCTCTGACCCGTCATCGGCGTCCACTTATCCGGACTACCCGGACGCGATGTCAAGGACCGGACACGCCTCACCTTTACGCCACAATCTCACGGCTCTCAACCCCGCCCTCTCTTCCATCCAGCAAGGTATAAACCCCGCGTCCTCCCTGTCGCTCTCGCAGTCGGACTCCTCGCGCCTGCACCTGCTAAACCACGTGACCCCGGCAGGCACCAGCCTGCTGGACTCCATCGTGCCAACCATGGACGCACCTTACAACTACTCCGAGGACTGCTTCAACATGTCCGCTTTCGACTGCTGGCCCATCTTCAACAACGCGACGGACAATGTCACGCTCCTGCCTCGATCCCTGGACGACCAGGAGTACAGGTACTGGAATATCCTGCTGATAATCTTCCCTCTGTTCACCGTCTTTGGGAACGTTCTCGTCGTGCTGAGCGTCTTCAAGGAGAAAAGTCTCAAGACTGTCACCAATTACTTCATCTGCTCACTGGCCGTAGCGGACATTATGGTTGCTGTGGTGGTCATGCCTTTAGCGGTCTACATGGAGGTGAGTTCATATGTATTCATCTTCTCAATCTGTCACTCCAGTTGTATTTACTAAAAAACAAGCAATTAAGCCTGTTCCGTTCTGGACACAGGACGTGTTAGCGCATTTTCATGTTATGTATCAGTACGTTTGTTAGCTTTCAGTAAATATTTGTAAATTTTGGAAATATTTATAAATTCAATTGTGTAATGCACATATCTGTAAAAAAAATATTATAAAGACGTTTCTTTATATTTGAAAAAAAAATTATTTTCTCCTAAATCTAACTACAAGTGGTTTGTAGTTACTGAAATAGGACTCATAATTGAAAACATTCGAAATTGTAGTCATTTAATCGGCCGAAAACTCCGTAAATTGTTGCATAGCTCTGATACTTTCAATTAAACTCAGAACACAAGCTTACTATTTCATTTGATGAGTTTCTTAATAAATCTTGGTGAAACTACGTGCTGCAGTATTTCGCACCAAATGAATGGGTTATTGAACGTACAAGGTGTATATATAATATATAAGCCCCTTAGGAGCCCTGAAGCCCGGCCCTCAGAGGTCCTATCGCAAAATGAACTTTTGATGTACACATGGCAGGCCAAGACCTACAAAATGATATATACATCATGGGTCTAGGACTTATGGTTGCTGAGATATAGGGCGCTCCATTATTAATATAGCTTATATAGTAAAAAACGGTACTTTATAAGGCCCCTTTACGGCCCTGAGAGGTCAGATCGCGAAATGGAAAAAGTCATTTCTTGGCAGACCAAGACCTACAAAATGATATATACATCATGGGTCTAGGACTTAGGGTTGTTGAGATCTAGGGTGATGACAGACAGACAAAACGGGGACAATAGAGCATTTTTCTTTTCGAAAATGCTCTAAAAAATATAGTGTAGTCTGTGACGTTATCAACTTGTATATCTGCATTCTTTTTTTCATGTCTTTCTTAGTATTCTTACAAGCAAAACAAGTCTAATTACGTCTTTATTATTATTTTTTTTTATTTGACCTTTATTAATTCAAACAATACGACTTAGTTTTAAAAAGCTGTATCAGTAGCAAACTATCCGTTCACATTTTACATCTAAATGTCATACCATAGAAAGAAAATTGTGTAAAAAAATTCATCATATTATTTAACATTTATACACGTATGTTGCTTCGACCACTACACTATACACTTATATTGAGTCTCTCTTCAGTTTGTATGTAATTATATATATATATTTATATATATATATATATATATAATCTTCCTAACTTTATTTTATAAACATATTATTTTAACACTGTAAAGGAACTCTTACAAAACATGATGTTAATAATTTAATCATATTTACTTAGGAACTTTTGTCCACAAATATAATATTCTTGAAACAGTTTAATACGATCGTAATAATGTCTTATCTATGCTACTGTAGTGCAACAGAAAATGGTGCGATGCCAAATTATTGACGATACTAAACCGGGTATAATTGGGTATAGCTTTTATTATTACAAACAGTGTTGATCAAATTGTAACTTAATTCATATATTTTTTTGTCGTTAAATTATCTTTTTTTAGTTTATTCTTGAACTTCGTTCAAATTTTTTTTTTTTTAAATTAATTATTTGTGTGGGTCTATTTGTCAGTTTCCAATTGTTTATTTCGTCTCTCGTAGAATCAGCTTTCATGCGCTAATTAGAAAATGTAAATCTAAACCGACACTAGAGTCTAGTCACAGTAGTCTTGTGGGTATATTGCCCCGAGCTTGAAAAGTTGTAAACATTTTCTCCCGCAGATTCGCGCATTAATCATATACATTATTACAGCTACAGTCATACACATAATTGCAGCTACAGTCATACACATTATTACAACTTATCATACACGTTGTTACAACTACAGTCGTACACATTATTACAACTTATGATACACGTTATTTCAGCTTCAGTCATACACATTATTACAACGTATCATATAAATTATTACAACTACAGTCATACACATTATTACACGTAGTTATGTACATTATTACAGCTAGAGTCATACACAATATTACAAATATAGTCATATACATTATTACAATTCCAGACATATACATTATTACACTCATAATTACATGTATAGTATTATAAAAGAACACAATGTGTATATGATTCATTTCATTCAGAAACAATGCAGCCCTAGGCTAAGATAGATAATGCAGCCCTTGCAATTTTTTTTTTTTTTAATTTGAAAATCAGGAGCCATATGACAAAACTCAACTTATAAAATAGTATCCAGCGAACCTGACATTGACTCTGGTGTCCTTCCTTTTGGGTGGTCAATTAAACGTCTTTAAGCTAATTAATTACTAAATTACTTTAACCTAGAAAATTATTTTGGTCAAGCGATGAATGGACTTATTTAATGACCTAAACTATTTGCAGCCAACAGACAACTATACGATCATCGGGTCTTTGGCTAGCATACCTAATGATGTCTTCTATCCCGTAGTGATACTAACAAATTGACCTACCAGACACACCTATTACCAGACATCTCTGTAACCAAGTTTACATACCTAATGATTTGATAGAACACGCAATAAATGACTAACTAATTGACTAACAACGTGCCTATCGCCAGACATCCGCGAGACCATCCAGTCTAAACTTAACACCTAGTCTAGAATCACGCTGACCTATCGACCAGCTCTTCGGTGAACCAAATGTACTGCTCTGGTCGCAACCTAGTTCCGATGGCCATCCTAATATATATATATATATATATATATATATATATATATATATATATATATATATATATATATTCGAATGTCTATGACGTTAAACTATTGTATCGATACTTTTATTGTTTTTCTTATTACCATTTGTCTCCCACTGCGATACTTTGATACTCGATCCGTCACCCACGCTTTTTATAATCCGACTATTAGCACCGCTACCACCGCCGTCACCACCACCACCACCACCACAACGCACGACTCCCCATCAATCTTACACCAGGCAGACTATCGTTCAGATTGTATTCTCTATCGTAGTTCGAATATAATGGGAGGTATCAAGGTATCAAGGAAATGGCCTTGGCCCTAAAAAAGGACGAGTGAGTACTTATAATAAGTATTGCACTCCGGGATGTAGGTGAGATATTTGACTTATACATACTTTGTACATTAAGACTGACACACACAAGCAAAACTCAATGTCTCTTGACTTTAGATTTTATTTCTTTACCTTCATTTCCCTGTACCATTTGCTTCTTTTAAAAAAAAGTTAACTTTCTATGTAAACATTATTTTAAAGAACATTGTCTTTACACACACAAACAAAAACTCCCCGTATTAAATTGGTAATATTATATCACAGCCTGGTTCATTTCAAGATATTCATTTTTGGCTTATCCCGACGAGATAAGAGATCTAATATTATGACGATCATTGCAAAAAACTAGATACCCGGTCCAAAATTAGATTGAATGCAAATGTAAGGCAGTTAATTGCAGTTTAAAATTGGATTTTGTGGGAAATTCCCGAAAACGGTGTGGCGCTAATAAAAGAGACAAAAAAAAAAAACATAATAAATTTGAAATCGTAGGTCGGAAATTGGTAATAATGAAAATAACGGGTACTTCCAATTTTTTGTTTTTTTCTGAATTTAATACTTATAAATAGCCATTTAGTTCCCTTAGGGAAAATGTGCCAAAAATATGAATTATATTGACATAATAAACACAAAGTCAGTCTATCTAATAGACTTTTTAAAATGCGGGCATGTCTGAATGTAAAATTAGATGAGACAATTCTTGTAGAGTTAATAAACATCGTTTCAAAAACAAAATGACTACGAATATGAGTCCTTTTAAATATTTTACATATTTACATTTTATCGGATTTCTTAGAAATGAAAGTGGTAACAGAGGGCCCTGTACAGTGGAGCCCATCATAGACAGCCGCCATTTTGGCCTATCTAACGGCTCCTCCTAGAAAAACCCAGATATACCTTTGGCTAGTACATCAACGTTACTTCTCAATTTTGCTGGAGACGATGGGCCAACCTCTATAAATGCATGGGCCAACTTGGCCCAATTCTCTAGCACCATATCTAATACATAATCGGCTAGCCTGAGCGTGTGTATCACTTCCGCTTTCTAAAAATAGTCTCACTCAAGGGAAGTGAACTCTTGCTTGGCTAACATTAAACTGGGGAATTTGTAAAGATGGTCAAAGGGATACAACTCAATTATAAGGAGTCAATCGCCGGTCCGGGTACCGGGCCTTTGATCTAGTTAAATATAATGATAGGTCCGATGGGCTCTAGCACGATGGAGTGCCCAGGCCAATGACGCTTCTGAAAAATTATTATCATTTTTACATAATAAAGGCAACACAGTCTTGATGTGTTTGTCGCACTAAATACTTATAGCTGGATAAGAGAGAGAGGTCACCAGAACTGTGTCTAACACACTGAATAACTACAGCAGTATAAAGGAGGCAATGTCAGCGTATCTTTATCACACAATAAATAGTCAGGACAAAGTTATACAAGGAGTATATTGATCAATTTAATCATTGCTGTAATTTGTTTCTTTACTGTGCATTATTTGGACAAAAGAGTAGCACCGAGTTTCTCATTGTGTGTGTGTGTCGGGGGGTGCCACCGACTGGTGTGTTGCTTAGGAATTTTTTTAGAAAGGGCCGCATATTATTTTAAATTTATAATGAGTGAATCGAGAATCCATGTGTGTATCTAATAATATAAAAGCGATTAGGACTATGTGTAATATCGAAAGTAAAGAGCTCATACAACAGTATTCCAGTTTAAAATACAATCATGAAAAAATCGGATCTGCCCAAAACCAAAAAAATAACCTAGCCTACCGATCTAGCCAAAAGGGGATATAACTCTATGCAAATGTTTTTCAGGGAACAGTTAGTATCATATATAACGCTGTTTCTCGAGTTATCTTTCACTAGCTTGATATTCTGAAAAGTTAAAGGTAAAAATTGATGAATAAATTTTTTTTTCCAATTTTGTTTCCTTAATGATGAGTTGCGAAAAACAAAACAGTTGTTATTTGTGGGTCGCAAAGCGCAAACGTTTGAGAAACACTGGAGTAGAAGATATTGTTCTTATAGATAGTCAAACTAGATAACTACTTAGGTCCCCCACTACACAGAGGCCCCACTACTCAAAGGCTCCCACTACCCATAGGCCCCCCACTACCCATAAGCCCCCACTACCCAGAGGCCCCTACTGCACATAGGCCTCCGATACCCAAGTCATTTAATACCCAGAGGCCCCCACTACCCAGAGGCACACAATACCCGGAGGCTTATCCTATCTTACTATTTCAGTCGCGACAGGTAATTTGGCGTCACGTCTTTAAATACCTCTGCAAGTCTTTGACTAGTGTCTTAGGCCTAAACCTAAGAACGGCTGATGGCATAGCATAAACATTTCATTAATCTGACATAATCAAGACACCATGTGAAAAGTTCTCTCCTGCGTAGTGAGATGTTTTACCTATCGACTTCCAGTTGTGTATCGGCATGGTTTATTTTGTTTTCGTCTTAATATGAAAGTAAGGAGTTGTCCGTAATCTATGTATTTATATCAGGCTATTTCTTAGGAACGTATCATTAACTTTAATTCTCATTGATCTTAGACGTATTTTTATCATAACACAAGTTATTATCTAGCTAGCAATAAAGCAGCTCCTTGCAGCAAAACACTTAGACTCTGACTTCTAAAGAATTGCATTAATATTTTTGAGCCTTTACAGTAATTTAAATCGTCGTTGAAAACTTCTTTTCTATAGGATAGGTTTGAAAATTGTCAACATTGGTATTTTTTATAAAACTCACTAACATTGCTGAACACACACACACATCATGTGTTTTTATTGCGCTCAATATAAATATGACTCATCTGGACTAGGACCTGTTTTATAAAATGTTTCGTCATTGTTCATTTTTAGATCATTTTCGAAAAAAATTGCTCTATTGTCCCCGTTTTGTCTATCTGTCTGTCCGTCATCACCCTAAATCTTAACAACCATAAGTCCTAGACCCATGATGTATATATCATTTTGTAGGTCTTGGCCTGCCAAAAAATGACTTTGGTCCATTTCGCGATCTGACCTCTGAGGGCCGAAAAAGGGGGCGTATTAAGTACCGTTTTTAGAGCATTTTCGAAAAAAAAATGCTCTATCGTCCCCGTTTTGTCTGTCTGTCTGTCTGTCAACACCCTAGATCTCAACAACCATAAGTCCTAGATCCATGATGTATATATCATTTTGTAGGTCTTGGCCTGCCAAGTATACATTAAAAGTCCATTTCGCGGTCTGATCTCTGAGGGCCGAAAAAGGGGGCGTTTTATGTACCGTTTTTGCTTATATTTTAAATATAAATAATAAAAGCTAATCAAAGGGGCGTAATCATTATTTATTTTTGTAACAGTTATTCAACATGATTACTTCCCTCTCTATTTATCAAAATTCAGCAAAATCTATGGCTGTCACCCGGAAAAAAAAATACGGATTTCGTCCGGCGTAACCGAAATGCTCTAAAATGTCCTTTGTCCGAAACGGAAAAGACTTAAATTGCTTGTTTATCTTTACTTTTGCATTGTGTATTTTTTTTTATCTAACGCCACACACTTTGACAAAAGGAGTCAGTCCTTATCTACTTACTAGAGTTAAAGATCACTATATTACTTTTTAATTTTGTTTTTCTAAATTACTAGTACAAAAAAGTCGAATGAACTATAATAATCAATTTTCAATTTCAAGCTTACGCAACAAATTTTGGAGCTGAAAATAATTTACAAATACGATAAGAAAGGAACGAATTTATTATTAAAATAACAATCTTCTCTTAGCCACGTCATTTAACTAGCGAGATTTTTGTTCAGACTAGTTATACCTTCCTTATCTCTACTTTTTGCCAGAATCACCTCATTGTTTCTTTTGTGATTACGTCTTCTTCATTTAAGTAACAATATGTTAAAAAAAATGATTTCTAAGAATGAATAGAGAAGCGAAATTACAAACTTGACAGTGTAATTTTCTTTGTCGGTTTTCACTTAATGAGTCCCATTAGTTAAAATGAAAAAAAAAATAAGTTCAAACAATTTTTTTATCTAGTATTATGAAATTATCTTTAAAATATATTTTATTTTTTAATTAAAATTATGATCAATTTGTTTGTGGACAACTTGAAGTTTTCGCCCAACCAGTGCTCGATTTACCGCCGGGGATGCCGGAGATATCCCGGCACTGAGGACTGTCATCCCCGGCTCTGCTTTAGCTAATGTCATCCACTACCGGGGATGACATTTATCCCCGGCTTTGCGGAATTTTTTTTTTCATCCCCAGGACTGAATTTTTTTTAAAAGTAGAGCGAGTACTGGTAAATTTTAAAGTTTAACTTCATAATTTTGTACTGCGTTCCTATCCACCGAATCAATATAAATAAACCTACAGTAAGAGTTCAAAGTATTTTTTGTAATCTTTGGTTCTAATTTTATGTTCACTTTTAATTCGTCGCTCGTAAGTCGTAAGGCGCAAGCTATTAATCGAAAAATTTTGTTTTTATAAAAAAATCCAGAGAAAGATTTAAAGTAATATTTTTATTTTATAATTTTAAATTAAGATGTCTAAAGAGCCGTCTTGCAAAAACGTTAACCCAAACAAAGTTTTCTTTTACAAACAAGCAACTGTATTTCAAGGAGTGAAATCTCAAAAAGATGATCTTCATACTACGTCTACTGCTTGTAAGTCATGTTTTACAGTATATCCGTAGCAATAATTTGTTATTACAAGTTTACATTATCCAACTTTAATAAGTTTAATTTGAAGTTGAAATCAAAATACCTATGTAGCTGGATTTATTGATAGAATAATGCTTTATTCTGCTCACACTAGATGTATGTTTAATGGTAACACTGGAGTAAAACCATTTGATCGTAAACAGTGTAATGTAAGTTTTCAAGACTGATTCACAGCTATAAGTTAGTATAAGATACGTCACATGTTATAAAATTAAACCAAACAGTGTAATCTAAAATGATTTTTCTCTTGATGATGCTGATATTAATACGCTGACACAAGGCTGATCTAAGAATTGGTCCTCGGGAAGGCCAGTATATAGGCCAGGGGATAGTAGGGTGTGGGGGGCGTATATTGCCTACCCCAGGAACCGCGCCTGCTCGGACAGTCATTCATTGCAATTCATACTGCATCGTTTTCATTTTTAGGCTTTTGGTCTCCTATATTGTTTTAACAAATTTATACACAAATATAACAAAAATAGTTGAAGAGCGAGGCTGCATAATTGTCGATGTACCAAGTGATGGTAACTGTTTGTTTACGTCATAATTCATTAGATGTTGAAACCATAAAACAATTGTTGTTTTTTTTTTCAAATTAATGGTGCACCACTTCAATATTTTGATGCAAAGTTGTATGCCACAATGTGGTCAAAGACGGAAGGCATTCCGCCAGCGATGTAGCCTACCTTCAGGCAAACCAACAAAAAAATTAGTTATGGAACAACGCCATAATTTGTTTAAATGATCGAAATAATTATGAGTAATGGAATATTTGATTTCAACAAACAGAGAATAAATGAAAAATTTGTTTGTTTTTTTTTTTTGTTAAAAATAAATTCATTGCTTGTCCTATTAATGTGCAGCTTCAAATTTGTTTGAACCAACGTGAACTATGTTAGTTAAGACAAATGTTTTCCCCATTTTTAAAAATATTATTGTTGGTTTTGTCTATGAAAATAAATTAGTTACTTGTTGGCTCATGTATTGTAAATTGAAGATCCTCAAAAAAATTGTTGGCATATCGCCGCCACTGGGGATGCCGGCACTGAGAATTGACATCCCCGGCTCTGGTTTAGCTTTGTTCATCTCCGCCGGGGATGACATTTTTCCCCGGCTCTGCAGAAAATTTTGTTCATCCCCGGCACAGGTTTTTTGTTAAATCGAGCACTGGTCCCAACTAGAAGTTTAAAGTTGATTCAAGTAAATATACAAACAATCAAGTCTGTGTTGAGCTGTAACTAGTTTAAAGTTGATTCAAGTAAATATACAAACAATCAAGTTTGTGTTGAGCTGTAACTAGTTTAAAGTTGATTCAAGTAAATATACAAACAATCAAGTCTGTGTTGAGCTGTAACTAGTTTAAAGATAAATAAAATAAATAGTGTAATGCGTGGGTTCTAACCAGTATTTAAGACTTGTTCTATATGTATATATGGGGTCAGAAAGAATGGCTAACAATGTGATTGTATAACGTAATCTAATTGACGGAAATGATATAAACCTTTCCAGTTAATATAACGTACTACGTAAAGCAATATATTATAGTGGATAAACTGACCTATACACAGCACTCAATTCTAGTTGATATACTGACCTATACACAGCACTCAATTCTAGTTGATATACTGACCTATATACAGCACTATATTTTATTCGAGAAACGTTTTAGGCAAAAATATATCCACAACGACCATACAGTCACACGTGGTTTTGTTTAGTAATCAAATATATTTCGACAATTTACTTTTTTTTTTACATTTGAGCCCACTTCCCCCCTCCACACCTTTTCAAACGTCACAAAAGCGAAAGAATACACCTTCAAGCCTTCCAACGCCAGGTTTGTTCCCTCCTTCCACACAGCCAAATATAATCTTTATATAACAACAATTACACTGACTGTACGTGTGGTTGGCGGAGTCTTGACCGTACGTATGGTTGCTGGAGTCTTTTTAAATAAAACAACCCAACCCACAAGGTAGGAGTAGATAAGCGGGTACTAGGAAGTACCAAGGGGAGACAATTAGATCACTAACGAGCTGATATTGATCGT
Source organism: Bulinus truncatus (assembly GCA_021962125.1). Classification (NCBI taxonomy): domain Eukaryota; kingdom Metazoa; phylum Mollusca; class Gastropoda; family Planorbidae; genus Bulinus; species Bulinus truncatus. The sequence continues at coordinate 4,798,647 of JAGDYQ010000031.1, read as the reverse complement.
GCCCAATAAATGACCTGTAGCCGAAGCTAAAAGAAAAAAAAAAAACAATTTCCTTTACATTCAACTTGTTATTATTTTGCTATTACAAAACGTTTTTTATAAAAGTAAACATATTCGAAATACTTATTTTACTGGAATCGACAGGGATTATAATTTGTTATTTTATGTCAAAATCTGATTTCTTGTCTTGTTTCACTGGTCAACTTGACCGCCTGCCTGCCTATATCCATGGCCTCACTCTATCGTGTCGACACAATCACAGTTCGGTCACACGCCCCACCCTCTACACCCCACCCCACCCCCACACCCCCCTCCCATCCCTCCTCCCATCCCTCCCATCGTCAAGCAAAGTGCTTCAGGCTCTGTGGGATAGGCGTGCTTTAAAGATGGTAGCGGATTGCGACCGTGACGTCACGGAACTGGCCTTGTCCAGCTGTGGTCATTATAGTTCTGGACATGGGCGTGAAAATTATAGTGGAAGGATAAAGTAGGCGTGGAGGAACGGCCAGTGGCGGGGGTCAGACGGTGTGTGGACAGGAATAGGATCAGAAAATTGGGTGGGTGGGGGGGGAAGGGCAAGTAGAAATTAAACATAAAAAAAAAAAAAAACAGATTTAGAAAAATTATTAATACGCCTATTGTACTCATTGAATTTGTAATAATTTGAAATCTAAAAATAGTACATAGTAAATATTTCGCTAGTTGATACACCTCGATTAGAATTGATAACATACACACACAGACACACACATACAAAATAACAACCTTTTAATTTTTTTTTTTTTTTACCATAAGAAACAAAAAAAAAATAGTTTATAATATTTTTTAAAAGAAAATATTACGTTTAAGAGGAAACTGGACATCACATCACCATTTATATGTATTCATTATATGTGGATTTCATTGTTTTCTGGTCACCCAAAGGCATCAGTACCGGTAGCTTACCCGCAGGTTTTGCTTAAACGTAGAGCTGTGCAAGATTGGCACCCTTGGGCAGTGGTGACCCTAGATGGTAAATAGTTTGACCATCCATATTGTAAGAGCTCTGTAAGGGTGGTGTGTTCCTCTCTCAGGTCCTATTCAAACAACTCATGGGACGGGTTATAATGGGGGGGGGCCCTATTTTCATTCCCACCATGGAGGCACCACGGGAGACATTGACGGGCAGTATGTAGATGCGGTTGGCTATAAATGCGTCACCTTGCCGAACTATCCATCAGAACGACTCATACCATTTGTATGCATATCGTCGTTATAAATACTATTTTATAATTTAACTGACATCACTGATATAAATCACTGATATAAATAATGAACCATTTCTTCTAATCCTCTTTAATTATACAACTTGTTTTCTTTTTTCTTCCTTCTTTTTCTCTTTCTTTTTTTTTATACGCCGCCATTACCAGCATGATAGGGTGTAGTGTGTCTACCACACCAGCATTGTTGGCGGCGCTGACGCATGTCTGCCATGCCCACAGAGCTGCGGGGTGAGTGTGCCCTCTAACATCTGTCGGGATGGCAGAAAAAAACAGGGTTTAAAGACCTGCCCAGAACAGCAGGGGGTGTTTACTTCTGATCGGCCGGAATGGCAAGGCAAGGTTTTTTTTTTTCCCGCCACTCGGACGGATTTAATTTTTTGTTTATTATAAAAGGGGGACAAGTCCTTTTAAATAATATACATCGACTTTTGCTTTTTTTTTTTTTTTTAATGCCGCCATTGCCAGCATGGTAGGGTGTAGTGTGCCTACCACACCAGCACTGTTGGCGGCGATGATGCACGTCTGCCATGCCTACAGAGCGGCGGGGTGAGTGTACCCGCTATCATCTGCAGGGATGGCAGAAAGATGGGTTTTAATCCTTGCCCAAACTTGCCAGACCAGCAGGGTGTGTGTGCTGCCGATCGGCCAGAATGGCAAGGAACGGGGTTTTTCCTGCCACTCAGACAGAGGGGAGGGTGAAGTGTGCCTGTACCCTCAGCCCGAAATGGCAGGCTGTGCAGGTGTGCTTGAGTGGGACGGAGAGGAAGGGTGTTGTGTGCCGACCACATCCGTCACCTCCGCCAGCTGTGAATACTGCGGTCTCGGATAGTCCTCAATGACCACAGTACCACCACCCTCGCAAGTAATGGTTTTTTTTTTCCTGACTAGAGAACCCCTATGATCCATCCCCCGTGGATCATGGTATGTCTCTCAGACCAGGAAGGAGAGATCACAAAACATGCCAAAATATTCTGTGATACTCTCCGAAACAAATCGACTTTTGTTTTTTTTTTTTATTATATTTTATTTATTTATTTTTTAAACGCCGCCATTGCCAGCATGGTAGGGTGTAGTGTGCCTACCACACCAGCACTGTTGGCGGCGCTGATGCACGTCTGCCATGCCTACAGAGCGGCGGGGTGAGTGTACCCGCTATCATCTGCAGGGATGGCAGAAAGATGGGTTTTAATCCTTGCCAGACCAGCAGGGTGTGTGTACTGCCGATCGGCCAGAATGGCAAGGAACGGGGTTTTTCCTGCCACTCGGACGGAGGGGAGGGAGTAGTGTGCCTGTACCCTCAGCCCGAAATGGCAGGCTGCGCAGGTGTGCTTGAGTGGGACGGAGAGGAAGGGTGTTGTGCGCCGACCACATCCGTCACCTCCGCCAGCTGTGTTTCCGTGTTAGAGGGTGGGGCGGAGAGTGTCGTAAAAGCACGCCAATCACATAAGTACATATTTTTTGTACCTAAAAGTGGTGTCGATTAGTTTAAACTATTAAAGAATATTGATTTAAAAAAAAATATAAATGTTGGTTTAAAAATGAATTAACTTGTAACATCTCAACAAAAAGTACTTTATACACAAATTCTTTAAAAATAAGATCATATTATTTCTATATAACAAAAAAAAATTAGTATTTAGTTCATTTAAATTTTAATTGCCATATTGAAAAAAAACATCAGGGGAGGGTACTCAATTGAGGTCATAATCCTATCACGCCGGCCATGTTCATTGTGTTCCTGTCTCTGGGAATTCCTTGTGTTAATGAAGTATAACCAAGACTGGAATACAATTATGTTTTTTTTTTAAGTCTTTGCCATTTTGTTTAGAACACTGATAATAAGCTTTATTTACATGTCAACTTTATATTTTTGATAGAGTTAACTTGCTGTGTAATATTTCCATTGCATGATTCGCTAAATAATTGTAAACCTGATTTACAAAATGATAACAGAAAAGCAATTTTTACATTTTCCCAATATGATATTTTTACTGCAATTTTTCATGTCTTATGAATCTATCTTTCGGTGTAATATTTTTATTGCACCAATTACATCACGTTTAAATTAATCTTTTAGTGAAATAATTGTAACCATTTATAAATTCTGTCAAACGAAAATTAAAAAAAAAATTGATTACAGCATTTCATTAATTTCCAATTCTTATATATCATGATGTGCAATGTTTGTAATCCAACATTGCTTTATTGCAACAAATTAATTGCAACATTTCATTTCTGCTAAACATTATTTCTCTCAACTAAACCAATCTGTTAAACATTTCAATTTGCAACATTGCAATACGGCTAAACCTTATCTCCTGCTTATGCAATGTTTACATTGCAACATTTCATTTCAGCTAAACATTCTTCGTTCTCTCGACTTCTCTTGTAACAATCTTGAAATTCTCGATCGTCTGCGAAACGGGGACAGCGTTGACTGACAACGAAATAAAAATCTGGGGACTTTTGCTTTCATCGAAGTTTAATAGGACTTGAGATGACATGCTAAAGCTGGCAACACGACACCCGTCGCATTAGCGGCCGATTTTCCATCCTGGCCAATTTTAGTTTCGATCAATACTGGCCAAATTTATATATTTCTTTCAATTTTTATTTCATTTTCTTCTTTTTTTTTTAAACAAAAATGTTTTGAGGGAAAAAAATCTGGTTGGGAAAGCATTCATTTTGTTTGTTGCTGGAAACGTCTTTTAAAGAGGTTAAAATAAGTAGAGATAAAAACAAGCAAATTCAGATATAAGGGGGATTCAAGTATACGAGGGAATGTAACGAAATTTAAACATAAAATATTCACAAATATGTTTATGAATAAAAAGCTATTAGCCATGTGTATATCAATATGTTTTTATTACCGTCTATGCATGCCTTCTTCAGCTATAGTTCTCCCCCTTTGTTTAGCTATCTATCTGTTTATGAATATGCCCATATAACTTTACTCATTTCTTCCACGTATCATTTCACCTATCTTTCCATCTGTTTCATATCTTTGTCCAACTATAATTCAACCTATTTTTCCATTAAACATAACGCTTGTCTTTACAACAATGTGTTCAATAAATTTTCCTTCATCTTCTCCCAATGATGCGCTACTCAACATATAGGCAAATTACCATCCATTGTACAGCTTTAGTTTCATCGATACAGTTAATTTTCTGTCTACGTTCATTTCTTTATGTCTATCTATCTATCTATCTATCTATCTATCTATCTATATATCCATATATCTATATGTCTGTCTGTCTGTCTGTCTATTTATCAATCTATCTATCTTTATATATGCATCGATCTATGCATCTATCTGTTTATATACCTATATATCAATCTATGTATCTATTTATTTATATAACTATTTATCTATCTATTTATCTAATCTATCTATATGTCTATTATTCCTTATATCGTTCCATCAAACTTTCAGTCTTTCCAAGTTAGTTTCATCTTTCTTTACGTCTATCATCTCGTTTTTCTACCTGTCCATTTATTTCATCTTTCAATTTATCTTTATATCTATATCTTCATCTATTTTTACATCATTCTTTCTTCTTTCAAGAAATCTATTGAAATAGCCCCAGTCACTCAAGTAGCCTATGTACCCTCGTAGTGCCTACACGATAATTCCACACATACCGATAAGTTGTATCGTGAGTAAAGCCACTAGCATGATCAAAAATTAAGAGACGATCATTTCATTATAAAATAAAACAACACAAATAGGTATTTTTTCATCCCGAGCATACAATCCATTGACCTACATTTGATTTCTTTCGCTGACCTAAACATCTGCTGATCCAATTCACTTGGTCTAATAAACGACAATTATTCTGCAACGGGGCTGACCCCCACGTGTTTGGTCATAATGTCCAGTTTTCTTTAACAGCCTGCCTCATTTAAAAAAAAACACGAGCCTGACTTTGCAGATGAAGCGCCCTGCATTGAATCGGGCATTATCTTTACACGTGCACTCAACTCCAACCCCTCCCTCCCCACCCCACTCCCCACACCCACTCCCCACACCCGCAACACACACCCACTCCCCACACCCACAACACACACCCACTCCCCACACCCGCAACACACACCCTTCAGCTTTTTCAATGAACAAATGTAAAGCCTCGGACAACGTGGGGGAAGCAGTGGGTGGGGGGGGGGGAAAGGAGCTACTGGATGGGGGCATTGAAGAGATGGAGAAACGCCGGTCCGATTTCACAATGGCCGATAAATTGTTACATCTGAAGATGCGCATTAGATCAAATATGGTAACACCACAATGGAACCCCACTCAAAACTCTTTTATCCAAAAGACATACGGGCCATCAAGTATGTCTGTGTAGTATTGACATGCTAAATATATCTCGTACGTTTATATTTTTTTTTTTTTTTAACCAGGAAATGGTTTAATGCTGTCTGAATAGCTCATTTTAAAAGATAGAGATTTCTGAGTTTATTTGAGTTTTTTTTTTTTGTATGTTTGTTTTTTAAATTGTATAGGCTTAAAATTTTAAGACACCTTTCAGATTTGAAAAAAAATCATTGTTATATCCCATTTACATTGAATTTTACTTCAATTTTTATTATTCACAGAGAAATATAATTCCAAAAACTGTTGTGGAAGTAAATCCAGAATGATTTCGTTAAGTAAATAACATGTATATTTCATCTATGGATATTTCACATTGTTTTTTTTTCTCGCATGTCTTGCAGGCTAACTCTGATTTATGTATTTTTTTTTTTTTTTTTTTGTAAATTGGCATTGACTGTTATATTACTTTAAAAAAAAAAATCTTTCTTTTTGTTGTAATTGCTATGTGGCATTAAAATATGCTAACATATAGAACGTCTCGGGTAATCTTCTTAGTAAGAAAAATGTATGTGAAGCTTGAGAAAATTCAAAGGTATTTAGAGATAGAGATATAGTTATTAAATAAGTATTTATAGATATTTTAGTTATAGATTGCTATATATATATAGATAGTAATTGGAGATGCATAGATATGGATAGATGTATATAGATAGATTGATATAAATACATATGGAAATATACATATAAAGTTTTAATAAATAGAGACAAATATTGTTATAGATCAAGATACAGATAAAGTTATAGATTAATATATATATGGATAGAATTATATAATTATAGTAATATATATATATATATATATATATATATATATATATATATATATATATATATTAGGGCTGTACCGGATTCTAATTTTTAGATCCTGCAGGATCGGAACTGGAATCGGATTTAATATTTGAATCCTGCCGGAATCGGAACAGGAACCGGATTTTACCGAACTAAATAGTAATTTTTCCGAACGAAGTAGTAATTTCTCGCCTAACATAAAAAAAGATATAAAAATGAAAAATAGAATAAAAATTCAGTTTTTAAGTTCTAGATATCAACAAACAGTATTAACCATTTAGATCTTGAAGACTGTGACAAAAACCCCTTCCCCAATCTTGAGTTAAGAAAGATAACTCTGTCAAAATAGCAGGTTCTTCGTTTTATAAACTTATTTTAATAAAGCTGTACCTAATTTAACCTGATTTCTATTACAATTAAACAAAGAAATGGATAACATATCTTAGAAAGTATAATAAACATGTTTATTAATAAATGAATTCCAATATATATATATATATATATATACTGTGGCACCACCCGATAGCTTATTTTTCTTTAGTTTTCGATAGTGACGTCACCGAACCGTGTTATTTCATTCATACTTTCATTTAAACCATTATCTGACTATTTCCCATGAAAACGCAAATTAAAATGCATTTCAAATCTAAATCAATATCACTTTAATGTTCAATTTAAAATGTATCTTCAAGTTATTTATCTAAATTTACGAGGAATTTTATCCAAATCGTAACAAAATTCACTAAATTAAAAAATGTGCAGAAAAATAACTTATTGAACTTTTTTAAAACAGTAAACTAAAATAGATCGTTGTCTGCTCTTTAAAAAAAGTTAAACTTTAATAGCTAAATATAGTTTATAGAAAACACGGAATCAAAAGTAGCGGAAGATAAGGTGTCGTAGTACTAGACCAGAGTCGGCAACCTTTTGAGACGGAAGAGCCTAAAGTTTTAATTTACAATTTTCTCAATTTTTAAAGAGCCACTAAATTTGTTGTTTCAATATTACGGTATTTGATCAGGCCGCAATTAGACATCGAAAGAGCCACAACTTGACATCGAAAGAGCCGCATGCAGCTCGCGAGCCGCAGGTTGCCGACCCCTGTACTAGACTAAATACGATTCAAATCTTCCTCTTTAATATATTTGTACTTACATATAGAACTAAAAGCGATCGACGTTATTGTAGTTTTAAAATCAAAGTAAGTTATTGTTTTAATTTAATTGTATAGCGCTAAATATTTCAAAATTATGTTGCGCTTAAAAAATTTCTTACAAATTTCAAACAACAAAGAAATCCGGCTTAAAACCTGCACATTTTAACCGGAACCGGAATCGTAACCGGATTTGTTAAAACTGCCGGAATCCGGCTTAACAGGAACCGGAATCGGATTCCGGTACAGCCCTAATATGTATATATATATATACAGGCACGCCGAGAGGGGGGGCAGGCGGGGTCATTGCCAGGGGGCCCGCATCTGTAAGGGGGCCCGGCCGCCCCGACCATGTCAATTTTTTCACGATTCATTGTTTATTAAGGGTCCCGCAATGATGTCCTGCCCTGGGGCCCGCGTTGGCTCTCGGCGCCCCTGTATATATATATATATATATATATATATATATATATATATGAATATATTGCTATTTAGGAATAGATACGATAAATATTGTTGTATAAAGATATATAAAAGCAGCTATATATAAATCGATAGATAGACACAGACAGATAGCTAGATAGATAGATAGTAAGACGAATAGATATAGATAGCAACACACAACATATTTTTCACATCCATTATTATTATTCTGCTAAATGCATCTGAAAGGTGGAAACTATTCAGATAGTCCTCGGCCATCTTTATATATGGCCTCTGACAATCAACATTCATGTGAAAAATCTTTAGATCTATCTATCTATCTATCTATCTATCTATATATATATATATATATATATATATATATATATATATATATATCCAATCATATATTTATAGATCTGTATGTCGAATGTAAGTAATCACCCTGCATGGGTCGTAGGCAAACGCACTTTAAATACATAAAGGCAAGGCTTTTAAACCATAATATGCCTTGACTAGATAATCTTGTTACTTGTGAGTCTCATCTGCCCCGATGCTTAATTTGTTAAGTAATATCAAATCTACTCAGGGCTATCTGGTTCTAAAGAAATAATTTATGTCAAACTGTTATTTCAAGTCAAACCGCTATTTCTTGTCAAACTGCTATTTCATGTCAAACTGCTATTTCATGTCAAACTGCTATTTCTTGTCAAACTGCTATTTCATGTCAAACAGCTATTTCAAGTGAAACTGCTATTTCATGACAAACCGCTATTTCAAGTCAAACTGCTATTTCAAGTCAAACTGCTATTTCAAGTCAAACTGCTATTTCAAGTCAATCTGCTATTTCATGTCAAACTGTTAATTTCAAGTCGAACTTCTATTTCATGACAAACCACTATTTCATGTCAAACTGCTATTTTATACAAGTTAAAAAAGCCATTCTTAAAAATGTACCAATTTATGTCTAGGTATTACTTTATGCCAAAGCGCTAAATAATGTCAAAATGCTAAATAATGTCAAAGTGCTAAATAATGTCAAAGTGCTAAATAATGTCAAAGTGCTAAATTATGTCAAAGTGCTAAATTATGTCAAAGTGCTAAATAATGTCAAAGTGCTAATTCATGTGTTACTGCTTCAATCTTTCTATTTATATTAGCTGCGGGATTCTTTTTTAGTTCAAATTTTGCTCTCTTTCTTTGAATAATTAAATTATTGCGATACACGCTTCCTTAAGTCAGAATGCTCTACATCGTGACGCTAATATCTCTCCAGAACTCATGCTGTCAAGTTAGACATACCTCATTTACCCTGTCGACCTATTGAACAATGAAACTAAGTCAATTTTAATTGTGTTAATGTAAGTAGTTAACTGAATTCAATTTAAGTTGTTGTTTTTTTAACTTGTACGGAAAAAGGAACTTCAAAACACTAATCGACACTGTCACTTTGTGTGTTGTTTTTAGCCAAGTGTAACTTTAAAAAAAGGAAACCGAGTGTCGAGAAAGGTCTTACGTAGTTTGTATGAAATTGCTTTGAAATAACGCGACGGCACGATGTGTCAATAACCCCTCTTAACTGTTATTCTTTTGTAGTGTAATCATATATGTAGACCTCATGTCTTGAATTGTAATTTTAAAATGATGTGTAATAGCATACTTTGGCTAGCCTTGTTACATAGTGACATATGTAAATAATGTTTAATTATATGAAGATGTTCCGTAGTGAAATAAACGTGCTAGGGGCTATACTGAAATCATTCCACAGCAATGTCAAATTAGACAAAATAATCATAGCAAATAAATAATGAAAACATCTATCAATCAAACTTGTGTTTACTTTAATTATTGTTTAATCTTGTATTGAATTCATTAAATCATAAGCGTAAGTTCAATAACACACAGGATTAAATAATTTAATTACAATCAACAACTACAATGGCGCTGCTCTTCCTACCGGCTTCATCACATTATACGGTGCGCTGGTCTACGGGAATTCCCAATTCATCGCACAAAAACTGTTGGAAAGGAGCGAGTTTTGACATTACATATAATAATATATATATATAAAAGCGATTTGGCCTCTGCGTTAAATCGAAAGTAAAGAATTAATACAACAGTATTTCAGTTTAAAATACAATCATGAAAAAAATCGGATCTGCCCGAAACCAAAAAAAAAACCTAGCCTACCAATCAAGCCTAAGGGGATATAACTCTATGCAAAGGTTTTGCAGGGTACAGCTAGTACATTAATAACGCATAATTAATAGATCTGAAAATATTTTAAGAGCGGCATACTATAATAATCTAAATAATGAAACAAACGTTCAACTGTGCAATCTGGTTCTAAATTTTGATGTCCTTAAGCAGTGTTTCCCAAGGTGTGGTAGGCGTACGCCACAAGGTAGACAAAGAGCTTTGTCGCGTTGCTCCGGGTTGCGAAAAATCGGGTAAACATGCACGCGGCTAAATAGAAAACAATAAAATTATGGGAAGCCATGATCGTAAATGCAATATATGTTTGTTGTTGTTGTGTTTTTTATTTACTATTGGGTAGTCAGTATTACACAATTCATGAAGGGGGCGTATTCATGGGGGGGGGGGGCAAGTGGGGCATTTGCCCCCCCTACATTTCGAAAAAATGTCATATAATAGGGAGGCATTTGCTCCCCCCTACATTAAAAAAAAATTTCATAAAGTTGTTATTTGCCCCCCCCCCCACTGGAAAAATTTTGCCCCCCCCTTGAAAAATTCCTAGCGACGCCCATGGAAGGGGGTACACAGATGTCCACCAATTTGAGAAACACTGGCATAAAACAAGCGTAAATTAATGATTCCTATATCTGTGTCGCCGTCTGCGGATATTTGCCCCCGACGACAGGGACGCAACCAATATGTTGAAGTTGGTAGGGTCCGAAATAGTAGGTAAGATGAAAATTAATTTCGGCGACCCACTAAGAAAGCCATTTGATTTTGGCGACCAAATAAAGTAACCCATTTGATTTCGGCGACCCACTAAGTAACCCATTTGAATTCGGCTACCCACTAAGTAACCCATTTGATTTCGGCTACCCACTAAGAAACCCACTTGATTTCGGCTACCCACTAAGAAACCCATTTGATTTCGGCTACCCACTATAAAAGCCATTTGATTTTGGCGACCAAATAAAGTAACCCATTTGATTTCGGCTACCCACTAAGAAACCCATTTGATTTCGGCTACCCACTAAGAAACCCATTTGATTTCGGCTACCCACTAAGAAACCCATTTGATTTCGGCTACCCACTAAGAAAGCCATTTGATTTTGGCGACCAAATAAAGTAACCCATTTGATTTCGGCGACCCACTAAGTAACCCATTTGAATTCGGCTACCCACTAAGTAACCCATTTGATTTCGGCTACCCACTAAGAAACCCATTTGATTTCGGCGACCCACTAAGAAACTATTTGATTTCGGCTACCCACTAAGAAACCCATTTGGTTTCGGCTACCCACTAAGTAACCCATTTGATTTCGGCTACCCACTAAGAAACCCACACTATGGGAACCTCTGACTTTGAACCGAGCCTCGTTATTTCTAGTGCTAGATGTTAAACATTTTTTTAGAGCATTTTCGAAAAAAAAAATGCTCTATTGTCACCGTTTTGTCTGTCTGTCATCACCCTAGATCTCAACAACCATAAGTCATAGACCCATGATGTATATATCATTTTGTAGGTCTTGGCCTGCCATGTGTGCAGCAAACGTTCATTTAGCGATCTGACCTCTGAGGGCCGTAAAAGGGGGCTTATAAAGTACCGTTTTTTTACTATATAAGCTATATTAATAAAGGAGCGCCCTATATCTCAGCAACCATAAGTCCTAGACCCATAATGTATATATCATTTTGTAGGTCTTGGCCAGCCATGTGTACATCAAAAGTTCATTTCGCGATAGGACCTCTGAGGACCGGGCTTCAGGGCTCCTAAGGGGCTTATATATTATATATATATATAGCCCCATTCTACACCTTGTACGTTCAATAACCCATTCATTTGGTGCGAAATACTGCAGCACGTAGTTTCACCAAGATTTATTAAGAAACTCATCAAATGAAATAGTAAGCTAGTGTTCTGAGTTTAATTGAAAGTATCAGAGCTATGCAACAATTTACGGAGTTTTCGGACGATTAAATGACTACAATTTCGAATGTTTTCAATTATGAGTCCTATTTCAGTAACCACAAACCACTTGTAGTTAGATTTAGGAGAAAATAATTTTTTTTTCAAATATAAAGAAACGTCTTTATAATATTTTTTTTTACAGATATATGCACCATTGAATTTATAAACATTTCCAAAATGTACAAATATTTACTGAAAGCTAACAAACGTACTGATACATAACATGAAAATGCGCTAACACGTCCAGTGTCCAGAATGGAACAGGCTTAATTGCTTGTTTTCTGATTGTGCTTTGAAAGTTTCATAGTACTCTATACAGGCAGGCCTGTAGCGTGCGGGAGGGCCAGGGGGGGCCGGCCCACCCTGCATTTTGTCTGGCCTCCTCTGCTTATTCCCTCTACTTGGTAAAATGTATTACCTGCCCCCCCCCCCGCTATTGCCTGGCCCCCAGCTGTAGAATGCCTGGCCCCTGCTGTAGAATGCCTGGCCCCTGCTGTAGAATGCCTGGCCCCTGCTGTAGAATGCCTGGCCCCTGCTGTAGAATGCCTGGCCCCAGCTGTAGAATGCCTGGCCCCTGCTGTAGAATTTTCACGCTACCAGGCTCATTGCCCTGACTGTGTGTGCCCGTGGGTGGGGTGGGGTTTTTGCACTTTACACGTTCTAATCTCATAACTGAAGGAGACGTCGGTAACAAGTAGATATCATTACGGCTGTTGAAAGCGACAAACCAAGTTATGTAACTCACCCAGACGTGTCCTATTAAACCAATCGCTGCTCACGTCTGGGCCTATTACTTCCCCTCCTTTGTGTCTTGCATATTTACCGTGTCACGTTACTTTCCACTTGTGTCTTGCCTGTTTACTGTGTCACATTACATCAGGTGAGAGTGTGCGTGTGGGAGGGGAAGGGTTCTTGATTTGTTGAATAAAGGTCAGGTGCTGGAGATACTAATCAGAAACGTCTGCTAAGAGAAGATAATTTAAATGTATACATTTACATATAATGACAGCTAACATGTTGAAATGATCAGAGTCATTTCTTAAGAATCTCTGAACACTTTGCAAAAGTAAACTGGAATTTTTTATTAAAAGGTGCATTCATTCGGGTAACCTATGTTATAGAAAATCTTCATAGACAAAGATAATTGTTAATTTAAGGGGCCGCAACCTGCAAATATTTGGACCATAGTTGAATTTGAAATCTAAGAACCTTACGATAAATACCATAGGTTCAATTATTTTACCGTTTGGGTCACAGACGATTGGGTCGGATTGCCTGTACATAAAAACAGCTCTGTACATAATCATCAATCAAACAAGAAGGCTTATGGTATTATGGTCAATGTAAATTACATAAATATGGGAGCAATGTGTGGACATTTTCGAAGGAAATATTAATAAAGCAGATATTAGACTTATAATAGGTCACAAAGAAATAAATCAAAAGTATACAACTTGTGTTTTATTTTCTTCTTTTGTAGGTTCAATTTGAGTTGTAAACTAGAAACGCTATGATGATCCATTCACAGATGTCAAAGATTTCAGTAGTATTCATTTTCTTTCAATGTAACTTGACTAGGAAATTGAATAAACTCTAGAACAAAATGTATTTGCAAATATACCGAAAAAAAATATCTCGTAGCTCCTTATGTTCAACTTCATTAGGCGCCCACCAGTTACTGCCAAGAACTAAAAAAAAAACATAGCTATTTTCCTACTTCTGTTAGATATTTTATATTATTGTACATGAAGAAAACATTAGGATGAATAACATATAAACCCAAACATTTGTGCCCGTTTTCTTGGGCCATAGGCGAAAATTCATTGGAGTGGCCCTAACCGAAGTAGCATTGGAGGCCCAAGTCCAAGGGACATTGAAGCTCACTATTTTAAGATACATTAGGGAGACATTAGTGGGGGCCCTAGGAAAGAAATCTTGGGCTATTCTTTCACCCCCCCTTACATCTGCTAAGTTATGCCATGCTGGACATTAAGTTAAAGCCAAGTTAGTCCCGAACAGGAGCCCTTTAACCATTGGGGATTCTTTTACAATTTGGGGTCCTTTATCAACGGGGCTCCTAGACAGAAGCCAAGTTAGCTTATCAATAACAACGGTCCTATTTACGTGATTACGTATGCATGTTTCATCACTAAATTACAATACTAAGCTGATATTCACTCATGTCTGTTATATGTAACTAATATTTAGGCTCACAAAATATGTATGCATGTTATAGCGAACGAATATTAAGTTGTATATAAAACGTTTTTTTTAACTCAACAAAAGCGTTATATTCAATACACTTTACTAAACCATTCAGATATGTATCCGTGGTTTGCTATTCACCTACATGTTACAACTCAATAACGAGATTCACTTGTATGTAAACTATATACTTTGTATGCTGAGAAGTATTATTAATACAAGTAAAAATAAAATAATAATACATCTAATACAGGTCAATCAGTGCCACGGCTTATTGAAATTAATTTTTGTATCTAGGTCACACTAATAGGTTCGAACTTTCGGAACTAAGCCTAATCACGTAACATTGCGTTTGTTTTTATTACCTATTTTGGAATGAAAGGAAACCAGCCCACGTTTGGTTATATATATATATATATATATATATATATATATATATATATATATATATATATAAAGGTTAAGGGAAAAAAGATAATTATAGTAACCTGCGACAGGAAAATTAAAAAAGAAATGTATGGTCTTTGATCTGATCCTGTGTAGTAAATCATCAAAAGGATTTACAATCTCTTTTACATTTCCCTTAAAAAAAAATAGATCAAAAAGGGCAAACTAGATGAGTTATCGAAAGGACTCCAATCTGTATTTCTGAAGACTTACCTTCTGTATTTAGAAAAGTATTTAAGGTCAGTTATGTTTATGTGAGATTGGGGTCGGAATAATGAATCTCTTTGAGTGAGAAGCGAAACTAGGAATGAGGGGAGGGTGAAGGGACCTGTCTGCCCCGGGCGTCACCTGAAAAGGTCGTTATTTTCACAAATTGAGTTTTGTTTGGCACGGGGATGGGGCGACTTTTTTCAGATTCCGCCCCCCATTGGCAACCAATTCAAAATCAGTTACGCCAATGCTTTGAGGTGGGATAAAAATAATGAAGCAAGGGAAATAAACAAGAGATGAGTACACACAGTGATTCACTGATAGAAGACTTCCGACATTATTTATTCCTATATCGATGTTTCGCCCCCTTGACTTCACAATGAAAAGTATGGGCCTTGGTGAGATTTATAGGCCTCAATATATATATATGGCATTGGGCGATCGTCCGAAGTCGGAAGAAAAACGTCATGAAAGATTTTTGGGTGTTTGTTTGCTGTAATGGTAATCATATAGTACATCGGATATTGACCACACAACTCGGCCAAAGCTCGAAATGGCCGGCCAATATATGATCTGGCCCATCTTCGGGCTTAGGCCGTAACATATCTAGGTATATCGTATATTGATATAGGCAAACTAGGCGAGCGTCCAAATCTCCTTCCCTTTACAATAAAGGCCCATTGAAGTATTAACTTTTATTAAATCTAATGCAAAGAGGCACCCGAAAGGCATTTTAGGCCGATGTCCCGAAAAATTATCTGGTTGTTTGTTTTTGTTTGGGGGTCCTAAGGGCTCTGTGGTACAAGGTTAACTGCCCATCACATTTCAAAGTCCAAGGTTTAACACACATTTCAGCCTCTCAGACCTACTCAATCGATACTATACAATTTGGAAAATAATATAAATAGTATTGATGTTAATTCTAATTGGAATAGTATTTCAAATCCCTTGAGATAAAAGTCTGAAAAGACAGAAATTAATTCGTGAGAAAAGATTGATAGTACTCAAGTAAACAGGCGTTAAACAAGTCATGACGTGTTTGTATTAACGTGATCCACATTTAGTGACATTTGTAAACAATCGACTATACCTAACCTCAGTTAAATATATCTAATACATAATCGTCTAGCCTGGCGTACGTACGGGCGAGCGCGTGTGTAACTTCCGCGGCTAAAAATAGACTGGGGAATTCCAAAATTTTAGTCTCACTCAAGGGGAGTTAACTCTTGCTTAGCTAAAAAAAAAAGTCTTGGGAATTCCAAGTGGTGCGCAAATTATGTAAAGTTGTAAAGATGGTCAAAGGGATACAACTCAATTATAAGGAGTAATATAAATATGAGCATCTTTATGTTTGTCTGTCCCCCCTCCCCACTTTCAGATTGAAAAACATTCAATAATTGTCCCAAAGTTATCTTTTTTTTTTTAAAAAAAAATATTTTATTGTTTACTAACTGTGCCTCTAACGGCAGTTTCCTCTGATATGTTGTTCATGTTTCCCCTCCCACCTTTCCCTTGACCCACCGATTAACCTCCTCCACTTCCTAAGTGCACTCAATTCCCCCCACCCCCAAACTGGATCGAAATCGTTTTTCCCCCTCCCTACGTCTAAGGTCGTAAGATTAAAAATAAAACACACAAACTGTAACAACAACAACAACAACAACACAGCAATAAACCTTTTCTTCTCTCTTTGTCTGCAGGCGGAAGAGAATATACATTTGTGTGAGGGTAAAGTATAAATAAACACCCAATAAAGCCACACAATTAATGAATGAATCAAGCCAGAGGTTGCATTGTAGCAAGTCTGTGCCAATCAAATGAAAATAAAACAAACTTGTCTATCGGGATGAAAGGAGTACCAGCGATAAACATAGCAGGGTCGTGATAGAAATAAAAAAAAAAGAACTGCGTCTATTCGCACGGGCATTCTAAGAAATAAAAAAAATAAAAAGAAGTAATGAAAAAAAGGACCCGAAAAAGAGAACGCCGCTAGAAAAGCATAAAAAATAAAAAAATATTTGCTATAAATAAACATTGAGAGATGACGTCATTGAAACAAGGGAAAATAATGTATCGTCCTCATGTAGAGGCAGATAGCAACAAGGGAGAAGGAAAAGGGGGCGTGTCTGGGCGGAAGTTGAAGATATGAAGTTATTATGTTGAACAGTAAAGAAAAAAGAAAGTTTTGGTAAATGCTAAGTAGGATGCATACAAATTTTGATTTTTCGTCGAAATTTTATTTTGTTTGAAACTTTTTTTTCCCTCCTTCTATTTTAACTCGCTGAGTTGTTTCAGGTTCTTAAAGCAGAAATAAAAAAAAAAACACGGAGGAACTGCGTATCATTGGTTGATAAAGATCTAATTTTGTATTAATACATTTTAAAAAGATGTAACCTACATGCGGGGAGAGGGTGGTGGTGGTGGTGGTGGTGTTGTTATAGGATGTAAGTATTCTATGAGATAAAATTCTTACCCTTTCAGGGACTCAACTGACCTACATGCGGGCATTCTGTAACCTTGGACACCGAGGCGTTCTAATAGATGGACAAACTCAACGACCGCCTGGGACACGCATGAAAAAAAAAAAAATTGAAATCAAATCGGATGAAAAGAGCCCCCCCCCCCCCCGTGTCCCCCCCCCCCCGCGGCAAAAGATACCAATGCCAGGGTTGCCCCTAAAACATGTCTAGAATGAGCAGCCTAGGCCCTGTAAACTTCAAGAAACGATTAACCATAGACATAAAGTATTGTGGGCCCCCCCACCAATTAAATATAATTGAAATAGTAGATCGATAAATGCCGGAGGTTTCTCACGTTTAACGATCTTTTTTTCACATGCACATAACGCCTGAGTATTCGTTAAGCATCCATTCTAAGTATGTTTCCTTTAATTTAAATATATTCATATTTAGTGAATGTTAATCAACGTAAACTTCTCTTTGCTCACCCCCCCCCCTCGAAAATAATTCAATGGACAAAATGAAAATATTAAAAAAAAAATTATCTTTACTTCCACAGTTAAATAAATAATGTTTGTATACATGTATGCATGATTCCCTCCCTTATCACACCCTTTCTGTTAAATCAAGTAGATATCGAATTTCTCAGATCCAATCACATTTAAATTAGCTGCAAAATTTACTACAAAGTATACCATTAATTAAAAGAGAAATTAATAAAACCAACAGCATATCATAGCTTCACTGAATTCAGTTATATATATGTAAAAGAATCTCGCGAACAATGTGATTTCATGATTTAAAACAAACACTGTAGCTCAAATAAATAGAAGTCAATCAACGTAAACATTATTTTTTTTTTTTAAACAAAGATTAGAATAAACAAAATGAGGATATAAATCAAGTAGGAGGTGGAAAATCCAAAAGTGAATGCCCTAAATCCCCAAAACTTTACATCGAACTTTTCAAAAAAAAATATCATTGAATTGATTTTAACAGAAAAAAAAATGTGTTCAGCCCACTTGGCTGAAGGAAACTTTCAGCTTGGAAGAATTTCTCAACAGAAAGATGTAATCTTCATCTTTCATTATAATGTTTATAGAAGACACAAAAAAAATAAAAGATAAGAGGATGGGGGGTGGGTGAAGGATTTAAGCCAGATGTCCGATATCTAGAGTGAAAAAGGAAATGAATGAGAAAGTAGGGTACAGTGTCGTAAAAGATGTCAGTGGTGAACTCTTCCATGAAGTCATATAGGCCATCGGGGCAGATGGAGTGTAGACTTCGGGGCAGATGGAGTGTGGACTTTAGAGAAAGATGAAGTGTGGGCTTTAGGGGCAGATGGAGTGTGGGCTTTAGGGGCAGATGGAGTGTGGACTTTAGGGAAAGATGAAGTGTGGGCTTTAGGGGCAGATGGAGTGTGGACTTAAGTGGCAGATTGAGTATATACTTGAAGCTCGTATGATGAGTCTACGGGGAGAGAAAAATTGTGTTTCTTTTTTAATGCCTAACTTCAGTATTTCCCAAACTTTCGACATTTTGTTCCATCCGCCCACTTTTTTTTATTTTCATAATACTATATACCCGTATGTAAAAATTTGTTTTTATTGTTTTCACGCCCATGGTTTCCCCTCATTTCTCTGTTTCCATGGTTTCCCTATTTTCTCAGTCCGGTTCAGCACCAAACCCCCATACTAACCCTTCGCCTAAGTCATTAAGCTACGCGTACCACAATTTGGAAATCACTGTCTTACTCAAACCTTTTTCTGGCTTACTGCATAACTGTAATTAAATGAACGGATATTGGAAAAACCTAGAAGATTTTTGAATATGTAAAAAACAATGGAAAATAGAGCATTCAAAAAAAATGTTTTTCCATTTCAGGTTCTTGTAACTATAACCCATTCTACTCGTGGAAAGATAATATATTTTTGTATTGAGAGGGTTCTGGTGTATATAGGGGCCCAGGCAGAAACGGCCATCAATGTCTAGGGGCTCTAAGTGAAAGAGCTTGTTGGGGGAGGGCATCACAGGAGTTAGTACTAAAAGTTGTTCCTGTTGAGGTCATCTAGTTTGCTCATCCATTAGAACGCATCTGTTTATCGCCACAGTTTATAGAAGTACCGAATAAGAAATCAGAGATACTATTAAGTATACTAAGTTGCCAAAAAAAATGTCTTAAGACTGTCGGCCAGTTTCGCCAGTATGCAAAACAACATATGACATCTATAGACTATAAAATTACTATTGAATTCTTCAAAGTACTATATAATAATTTCTAATTTTCTTCAAAACGTATTTCAAATACAAGTATTTTTGTACAACAGAATAAAATTGCTCTAAATTTAAGATCACAAGGAAAAAAAAACAATTATATAATTGTACATTAATAAATCAAAAAAAAAATATTGTAAGATGAAATGAGAGTTTGGCATCAGATGATTAAAACTGAAGCTGGCATGATCAAAAGAAACAGTTAATTATTGATATCAAATGTACTACTTATTAAAGTCACATTAGTTTATCATTTTATAACTGAATCTATTTCTTCACTACCGACAGCATCTCTAAATTCTGAAATAATTAATACCAGACAGAGTTCTATCAGTCAACGTCATTTCCTGCGACTTTCATCATTTTCATAAACATGAGACAATCAAAAAATTTGTGTAGACTACGTCTTGACATTTAAACTCCATACCTTACGACTATCGCTGGAACAGATACCTGGTGGTAAAGATAAATCTTCAAGAGACACTTTCCACAAATTAATGTTTATTACATTTGTTTTACCAGAGAATTGGTCATAAATATTGTTGTAACTTAAATATAAGATTGGCACACACAATACACGTGGGTTCAATAATTAAACTAATATTATTTATTTAATAGCTGTACCCTGCAAAAATTTGCATAGAGTTATATCCCTTTAGGCTTGATCGGTAGGCTAGGTTATTTTTGGTTTCGGGTAGATCCGATTTTTTCATAATATTATTGCAATTTAAAGTTGAAATATGTTGCAGAAATACAAAAAAAAATAATAAATAAATAAATAAAACAAACAAATATTTAAATGGAGTTATGTCCTTTAGGATTCATGTTTGAAAACCGCAGAACTATTCAAAACTGTAGTTTTTTTTGTTTGTTTTTTAAATATTTGTCGAATCAAGACGCGGGCAAGACGCCATTTTAATGTATTGTTTTCTGCTTTCGATTTAATGCAGAACCCAAATCGATATTCATGTGCAACTAAACTAAACTAATACATCCAATAGGAAAACAACCACAATCGAGTCTAACGTGTTTCGTCTAAGGTAACGAACTCGCTGTGCTAAAAAAAATATCTAACTAACCTACAACTATCTCTCTGGTCACTAACCTATATCTATCTCTCTGGTCACTAACCTATATCTATCTCTCTGGTCACTAACCTACAACTATCTCTCTGGTCACTAACCTATATCTCTCTCTCTGGTCACTAACCTATATCTATCTCTCTGGTCACTAACCTATATCTATCTCTCTGGTCACTAACCTATATCTATCTCTCTGGTCACTAACCTATATCTATCTCTCTGATCACTAACCTATATCTATCTCTCTGGTCACTAACCTATATCTATCTCTCTGGTCACTAACCTATATCTATCTCTCTGGTCACTAACCTATATCTATCTCTCTGGTCACTAACCTATATCTATCTCTCTGGTCACTGACCTATATCTATCTCTCTGGTCACTAACCTATATCTATCTCTCTGGTCACTGACCTATATCTATCTCTCTGGTCACTAACCTATATCTATCTCTCTGGTCACTAACCTATATCTATCTCTCTGGTCACTAACCTATATCTAACACTTAAGAGTCCACAGTAGGACGTAGATATTCCCCCCCCCATTTTTTTTTCAAACAAGGTCACGTGACTGGTGTCTCTCAATGATGCTAGAGCCAGTTCAGGAGTGGGAGGAGGACGGACAGTTGTTTCACCCCCATCTCTCCCCCCTCCCCTTTTACAGGCATGTCGCTGCCTTGCGGTCAAGCACCGAACCTGTCCATGTGATCATGGCGCAGAGTCGTGGTTCATTGGAGGACAACGACCTTGCTTTCGTGAGAGTTACAACTGCAACACTGTATTTCAATTAGACAAAGCCTAATGAGTAATTTTTTTTTTAAATAGTGTCAGTTATTTGCTGACCAAATATTTTAGTTTGTAATGTTGGCGGATCACCCCAACTTGGAAGTTAAAATTTTAAACATCAACTCCCAAATACAAAAGAAAAAAAAATGTTGCATGACTTGAATACAGCTTTCTGTTTGCGTTGTGACCTTTAGCCTGAGACCGGATGTACGTCATAAATGTTATCAATCTTACAAACAATGTCTTTTTTCTTCAATCCACAAAGGAAACCAAAGAAAACCAAAAAAAAAAAAAATGGATTTTTTTGTATGATTTTTTTTTTTGGTTCTTTAAAAGCAAATCTTCTTTGATAATAAAAAAAAGCAGAAGTGAATAGTTTCTTTATCAAATGTCGAATATATGTTATGACAGACGACGGTTTATTTGATTGTTCTGGAAAATACTATTTTAATATGTACTTAAACATTAGTCTTACGATATATTTATCAAACATTTTATTTTTTGAGTTTCTTATCTCAGCTACGGAGTGACTTATCAACATAATAATGTACTTTTACCTATGGATTATATGTGAACAATAAAATATCAATGCCAATAAGATCAAAATCTTTTAAAATAAAATGCGCTATAGATCGAATCCCCATTGGACACAACCTTCACTATCAAACTTCACATTGACAAAGACCCAATAACAAAAAACAACATTAACTGTTCAAAAGCCCCAATTAAAAATTGTATTTTAATATTCAACGTACATATACAAATTATACTTGTATCAGCTTGAATTTAAAAAAAAAAAATAACACTTTTGATAAGAGTTTCATCTTACAATAACTAAATTTAAAAAGTGGGCCTATGTGCATTTATAACTGAGCTAAAGTCAGCCACTGACCAAAGGTTGATTTAGGATTAAAATGACTTACAGAAAAACATGACAAGAATTCGCTGACCGAATGTATGTATGGCTGATAGATATGATACGACTGATAAAGTGCAAAATTATCTGCAAATAATCAATAAACTAATACCTGATATATGGTAAGTCGAAAACTGTGGGATATATATATATATATATATATATATATATATATATATATATATATATATATAATTGTTTAAATAAATGAACTAAACAACTACGAGTATTAACGAATATCGAAATAGATTTTTTTTTACCAATAAGTTAAAGGAAAAACACAAACGTTTGGTTAACTTAAGACATGCATGGTCTTTACCTATCTACAATTGCTAAACGTCCAACTAAGATCAACGCTGGTTGCACATGGCCAGAAGTTCATGAATATAAACCAATTGATATCAACCGATGCCATCCATCCAACCTGTCAGCCGCTTTCTAAAGTCTTGTGTCATTCCTTCTTTTCTGCTTTAATCTTGTGTATTCACTCGCTCTGTTATTTGGAATCTCATTTGTCTTAAGCTTGTCCAACGAAACTTACTTTTAAAAATAAGTATTAAGTGTTTATATATATATATATATATATATATATATACATATATATATACATATATATATATATATATATATATATATATATACACACAATATATAAATGTATTCATATATAAAACACTTAATATACTGTAATATTTTTATTGCAGACATGTTGATATTTTGAGACAAACCAATGTTTCACAAATATCTTGATAAAAAAAAATGTAAATCATTTTTATTATCTAATTTGTTCATGTACATTATCTCAGAAAAAAAAAGATGTTGCCTTAGCCAAAAAGGGCCATCGGGGCAGATGAAATGTAGACTTCACCTATCTTTGTAACCACGGCAATTAAAGGGATTATGTGGGTTAGTACAACGCTCAGCCGCCTTTACTTATCCAACATTAAGTCAGGTACCCATTCAAAGCTGTGTGAACTTAAGGAACTTCCAGCCAAGTTTGAACCAATTTCCAACAGGACCTGGATCATCGAACCCTAATCACTTAGGACAACAGTAGAGCGCACTATACCGCTTGACCACCCATCTTCTCGTTGAGTCTTAAAAAATTATTATGTAAATGACCGAAGTGTTATAACGAACAATTTAATAAACGAATTGGTCAGCCAACAAAGTCAATATATAGACCAAATGCAAGTGACGACTATTAACCGAAAATCGCAGTAGCCAAGAGAGAAAAAACAAAACACTTCCATTGAAACGTATGTCATTCTCCGCAATCTCGCATTCTAAAAAAATTATCTACTTGTTTGTATATCTATTGTACATCTATTGGAATGCCTTTACTAATATAGTCTGGGTTGAATTTTAAATTTATAGTTAACATTATTGTTATGATCGCACCTCCCCCCACCCACACACAACAGTGACCCATATTATGTTCCCCTCATCCCCACCCCCCCCCGTTAGATATGTGGTCAGCGGAGCGTGATCAAAGCTACCAGGCGCTTTGAAGCTGGACGATAGGTGGACTTCGCACCTTTGGCCACTGACCAAGATCAAAGCCCTACCGGACTCAGAGAAAACCCAGGAGTCAGACTTTGATGTCGGAAACGCCCCTCCCCCCTATTCCCTTCCCTCGACATTCGGGGTGCGAGCAGTCGATCGAGGAAGAAGTTTAATTTAGTTTTAGTGAGTGTGAGATTAAAGTTTGAGAGATACAGTCGTGCAGTCACGAGTAGTTTAAATAAAGTTCAGTTATTTTTATACTTTACATTAATAAGTGTTGACTTATCTGTTGGCTTATCTGTTTATGTGAATGTGTTCTAGAAACCTATCAATAATTAAGGAATATACTAAAAGAACCCGTAACAATTATATCGTTCGTAAACATCTTACTACGAAATCTCAAGATTATTTCGCAATTGTCAACAACCTTTCTTTATGCACTCACACTGGCCTAGCCTGCTACAATCTCACCCCCCCCCCTCTCTTATTTGTGCCCCCGGGGATCGCAGTCCTAAGACATCTAGACATGACCCTTGACCCTCTCCCCGAATGTCAACGAAATTTAATAAACCTGTGCTCTGGTATAGAAAATGGCTGTCCATCAGACTTGATGTATCGAAGTCTGGAGGTTCTATTGAATACAACTATCTGCATGGTTCACTCGGAGTCTGCAGTTGTTTTTTTTATTTTATTTTGTATCTTTCATTGACTAGCTATGCTTTTGTCTACGTCTTTTACCGCCATTCACTGGAGACTTAGAGATAACTCTTGAAAAGAAGTCCACCCCTTTTTTATCTCCCCTTTATTTACTGCTGACGACACGTGATCCGTCTGCATGGCGTTTACCTTCGCGACATGTCAGTCTAGATTGATATGAGGCAGGGAGTAATGAATAGTATATAAAAGTACATCGAACTATTTTGATGAAGAACTTATGGCTCATTTATTTGAAGACATTCTAAATTTTAATGCTGGAGTCTCCAAACTAATTATACCCAAGAGCGTACAAAGCAATATTTGTTGTATAGAGGATGGTTTGTATTATATAATAATAATAATAATAATAGGTTAATATGTAAAATGTAAGAAGAGCCGTTTTATTTGGTATGTGACCGCCTAAGACCCCCACAGGTAAAGTGGCATATAGTATGGCCATAGTATGTTAGACAGTGGCCATAGTATGTGAGACAGTGGCCATAGTATGTTAGACAGTGGCCATAGTATGTTAGACAGTGGCCATAGTATGTTATTGGCCATAGTATGTTAGACAGTGGCCATAGTATGTGAGACAGTGGCCATAGTATGTGAGACAGTGACCATAGTATGTTAGACAGTGGCCATAGTATGTTAGACAGTGGCCATAGTATGTTAGACAGTGGCCATAGTATGTTATTGGCCATAGTATGTTAGACAGTGGCCATAGTATGTGAGACAGTGGCCATAGTATGTGAGACAGTGGCCATAGTATGTTACACAGTGGCCATAGTATATGAGACAGTGGCCATAGTAAGTTAGACAGTGGTCATAGTATGTTAGACAGTGGCCATAGTATGTGAGACAGTGGCCATAGTATGTTAGACAGTGGCCATAGTATGTGAGACAGTGGCCATAGTAAGTTAGACAGTGACTATAGTATGTTAGGCAGTGACTATAGTATGTGAGACAGTGGCCATAGTATGTAAGACAGTGGCCATAGTATGTTATTGGCCATAGTATGTTAGGCAGTGACTATAGTATGTGAGACAGTGGCCATAGTATGTGAGACAGTGGCCATAGTATGTGAGACAGTGGCCATAGTATGTTAGACAGTGGCCATAGTATGTGAGACAGTGGCCATAGTAAGTTAGACAGTGGTCATAGTATGTTAGACAGTGGCCATAGTATGTGAGACAGTGGCCATAGTATGTTAGACAGTGGCCATAGTATGTTATTGGCCATAGTATGTTAGGCAGTGACTATAGTATGTAAGACAGTTGCCATAGTATGTAAGACAGTGGCCATAGTAAGTTAGGCAGTGACTATAGTATGTTAGGCAGTGACTATAGTATGTGAGACAGTGGCCATAGTATGTTAGACAGTGGCCATAGTAAGTTATTGGCCATAGTATGTTAGGCAATGGCCATAGTATGTAAGACAGTGGCCATAGTATGTTAGACAATGGCCATAGTATGTAAGACAGTGGCCATAGTATGTTAGACAGTGACCATAGTATGTTATACAGTGGTCATAGTATGTTAGACAGTGGCCATAGTATGTGAGACAGTGGCCATAGTAAGTTAGACAGTGGCCATAGTATTTTAGACAGTGGCCATAGTATGTGAGACAGTGGCCATAGTAAGTTAGACAGTGACTATAGTATGTTAGGCAGTGACTATAGTATGTGAGACAGTGGCCATAGTATGTAAGACAGTGGCCATAGTATGTTATTGGCCATAGTATGTTAGGCAGTGACTATAGTATGTGAGACAGTGGCCATAGTATGTAAGACAGTGGCCATAGTATGTAAGACAGTGGCCATAGTATGTTAGACAGTGGCCATAGTATGTTAGACAGTGGTCATAGTATGTTAGACAGTGGCCATAGTATGTTAGACAGTGACCATAGTATGTTAGGCAGTGACCATAGTATGTTAGTGGCCATAGTATAGTTAGTGGCCATAGTATATTAGACACAGGACGTAGTTTTATTTTTACAAATACTGTGCCCTATTCGAATGAGAAAGAAAGACCAACGGACAATCGCCTGGTGTGTGTGTGTGTGTGTGAGTGTTTTCAGGCTATGTCCAGATAAGCCGTATAAGAGAGACCGTTTGGTCAACCAGTGAACACACTCGGGGATAATCTGATCACGCTGCTCAAGGACGAGTCTGGTAACTGGACATTAGGATGACCAATATAATCCTTGTGCTCGCAGTGACCGGATAATGTTGTTATTGCACCTCCCCCCACCCACACACAACAGTGACCCATATTATGTTCCCCTCATCCCCACCCCCCCCCCGTTAGATATGTGGTCAGCGGAGCGTGATCAAAGCTACCAGGCGCTTTGAAGCTGGACGATAGGTGGACTTCGCACCTTTGGCCACTGACCAAGATCAAAGCCCTACCGGACTCAGAGAAAACCCAGGAGTCAGACTTTGATGTCGGAAACGCCCCTCCCCCCTATTCCCTTCCCTCGACATTCGGGGTGCGAGCAGTCGATCGAGGAAGAAGTTTAATTTAGTTTTAGTGAGTGTGAGATTAAAGTTTGAGAGATACAGTCGTGCAGTCACGAGTAGTTTAAATAAAGTTCAGTTATTTTTATACTTTACATTAATAAGTGTTGACTTATCTGTTGGCTTATCTGTTTATGTGAATGTGTTCTAGAAACCTATCAATAATTAAGGAATATACTAAAAGAACCCGTAACAATTATATCGTTCGTAAACATCTTACTACGAAATCTCAAGATTATTTCGCAATGGTCAACAACCTTTCTTTATGCACTCACACTGGCCTAGCCTGCTACAATCTCACCCCCCCTCTCTTATTTGTGCCCCCGGGGATCGCAGTCCTAAGACATCTAGACATGACCCTTGACCCTCTCCCCGAATGTCAACGAAATTTGATAAACCTGTGCTCTGGTATAGAAAATGGCTGTCCATCAGACTTGATGTATCGAAGTCTGGAGGTTCTATTGAATACAACTATCTGCATGGTTCACTCGGAGTCTGCAGTTGTTTTTTTTTATTTTATTTTGTATCTTTCATTGACTAGCTATGCTTTTGTCTACGTCTTTTACCGCCATTCACTGGAGACTTAGAGATAACTCTTGAAAAGAAGTCCACCCCCTTTTTTTTATCTCCCCTTTATTTACTGCTGACGACACGTGATCCGTCTGCATGGCGTTTACCTTCGCGACATGTCAGTCTAGATTGATATGAGGCAGGGAGTAATGAATAGTATATAAAAGTACATCGAACTATTTTGATGAAGAACTTATGGCTCATTTATTTGAAGACATTCTAAATTTTAATGCTGGAGTCTCCAAACTAATTATACCCAAGAGCGTACAAAGCAATATTTGTTGTATAGAGGATGGTTTGTATTATATAATAATAATAATAATAATAGGTTAATATGTAAAATGTAAGAAGAGCCGTTTTATTTGGTATGTGACCGCCTAAGACCCCCACAGGTAAAGTGGCATATAGTATGGCCATAGTATGTTAGACAGTGGCCATAGTATGTGAGACAGTGGCCATAGTATGTTAGACAGTGGCCATAGTATGTTAGACAGTGGCCATAGTATGTTATTGGCCATAGTATGTTAGACAGTGGCCATAGTATGTGAGACAGTGGCCATAGTATGTGAGACAGTGACCATAGTATGTTAGACAGTGGCCATAGTATGTTAGACAGTGGCCATAGTATGTTAGACAGTGGCCATAGTATGTTATTGGCCATAGTATGTTAGACAGTGGCCATAGTATGTGAGACAGTGGCCATAGTATGTGAGACAGTGGCCATAGTATGTTAGACAGTGGCCATAGTATATGAGACAGTGGCCATAGTAAGTTAGACAGTGGTCATAGTATGTTAGACAGTGGCCATAGTATGTGAGACAGTGGCCATAGTATGTTAGACAGTGGCCATAGTATGTTATTGGCCATAGTATGTTAGGCAGTGACTATAGTATGTAAGACAGTTGCCATAGTATGTAAGACAGTGGCCATAGTAAGTTAGGCAGTGACTATAGTATGTTAGGCAGTGACTATAGTATGTGAGACAGTGGCCATAGTATGTTAGACAATGGCCATAGTAAGTTATTGGCCATAGTATGTTAGGCAATGGCCATAGTATGTAAGACAGTGGCCATAGTATGTTAGACAATGGCCATAGTATGTAAGACAGTGGCCATAGTATGTTAGACAGTGACCATAGTATGTTAGACAGTGGTCATAGTATGTTAGACAGTGGTCATAGTATGTTAGACAGTGGTCATAGTATGTTAGACAGTGGCCATAGTATGTGAGACAGTGGCCATAGTAAGTTAGACAGTGGCCATAGTATGTTAGACAGTGGCCATAGTATGTGAGACAGTGGCCATAGTAAGTTAGACAGTGACTATAGTATGTTAGGCAGTGACTATAGTATGTGAGACAGTGGCCATAGTATGTAAGACAGTGGCCATAGTATGTTATTGGCCATAGTATGTTAGGCAGTGACTATAGTATGTGAGACAGTGGCCATAGTATGTAAGACAGTGGCCATAGTATGTAAGACAGTGGCCATAGTATGTTAGACAGTGGCCATAGTATGTTAGACAGTGGTCATAGTATGTTAGACAGTGACCATAGTATGTTAGGCAGTGACCATAGTATGTTAGTGGCCATAGTATAGTTAGTGGCCATAGTATATTAGACACAGGACGTAGTTTTATTTTTACAAATACTGTGCCCTATTCGAATGAGAAAGAAAGACCAACGGACAATCGCCTGGTGTGTGTGTGTGTGAGTGTTTTCAGGCTATGACCAGATAAGCCGTACAAGAGAGACCGTCTGGTCAACCAGTGAACACACTCGGGGATAATCTGATCACGCTGCTCAAGGACGAGTCTGGTAACTGGACATTAGGATGACCAATATAATCCTTGTGCTCGCAGTGACCGGATAATGTTGTTATTGTTAGTCTTTGTTTTTTTTTTTCAAAATGATGAGATATTATTTTGTGTAACTGATGTTATTCGGTAATTCAATACAACTACAGATGCTAATAGTTCGATCAGTAAAACTAACGATGCTAATAGTCCGATCAATAAAATAAAGATGTTAATAGTCCGATCAGTAAAACTACATATGTAAATTAGTAAATCAGTAAAATTGCAGATGTAAATTAGTTAATCATTGAAAATGTCTGACCTGGGTGTGTGTATGAGTAAATTTAATGATGAACACAATACAACGGGATATCTTGTTTGTTTGAAATACAGTGCACATCCTAATGTAATGTATTGGCAAACCGGATATTAACGAAAAACGGATAGGCAGTTTTGGCTCGACGCAAGTATCCTTAGGGCCCAGTGTGTGATGTCCTTGTAAGGATGAGAGAAAATCTCTTAGATCCTATACACCACTAATGGGACGATATTTATGGTGCCTTTCTTTCATCCATACCATAGCAGATAGTGCAATGGCCATGGAGGCACCACGGGACAAGACATGAAAAATTTCCTTGGTCCTCACCGGACATCGAACCAGGTACGTTCACGTCGACAGTCGGGCGCTTTACCACACGACCATCCGTCTCCTCAATATAGGTTAGTGTAGTGTAATGTGTAAAATTACTTAGCAATTAATGGCCGTGTCAAATCACATCGGCCACATCAAGGGCTGGCGTCATCCTGTCAGGCAGGAACTCGATATTAGAACATTTTCTCCGGAATTATACAGTGACAAAAGTAATCCACATCTTAAAACAAGACATTCCTTTTAATTCTTCAATATTATACAGATTATCATATTAAATTAGGCCGGATAGGTCGAGATCTGGTTTATACGCTAGCCGGATAGCTAAAAGTATTCTATAAAAACTGACATGTGAAATTAGGACCGATTCGTTTTGAAATTAAAAAAAAAAAATACAAAAAATAATTAATTAAATTTAAAATAATGAAATGTATCAAATCATATTATGAAATCTTTGTGGCAACTTGTGATGACCCCTGATATTACTGAAATTAGCTGTTGGTGAAAGAAATGAGGAGAAACTGTGTTCCTTGAGGAATACGTAATAGTGTGTGTGCGGGAGGGGGGGTGGAGGGAAAGGCGATTCACAGATAAAGACAAGGTGGGCAGAGAGTATGTAGGAAAGAATATGAGATATGTTTGGGAGTGGCCGTTGTTGGGAAGGTTGGGGCTTAAGGGAATGTGGGGGGGGGGGAGTCAGTTATAAAGAATGAAATGATTGTAGCGCACTGAGTAATGAGGTCATAGTTAATCGGTCATTGTGCACTGAGTAATAAGGTCATACTGACTCGTTTGTGGCGTTCTGAGTAATAAGGTCCAAGTGACTACTAGATCATGGTGCCTTTGGAAGTGTAGCTTTAAAAGCTAGAAGGAATGTTTAATCCGTCTACATAGCATCCTCAACTTTAAACCAAGTCGTCAAGTGCGTCATAAAAGTGTGCGTCATAAAAGTGTGCGTCATAAAAGTATGCGTCATTAAAGTATGCCGTTACGGCTTTGTGCGTCTCTTACGCATTTCAAAATGTTCCATTTCTTCTCTATTCCCGGTTGTCTGCAGTAGGGTGATAACAAGAAAAAATATTTTTATGAAACCACTTGCAATCGGAGAACTTTTAAGTGTAATTTAAGAATATAAATTGAATTTTTGATTTTTTCAAAAAAAGTTCCCCTACCTCCCCCTTTTTCAGAAGAAAAAAAGTGAAAAAATATTTTTTTTTTCAAAAAAAAAGGACAAGTTTTTTTTAGCTTAATTCAAAAGAGTAATCATAATAACTAATCAACTTTTATTAACAAATAAGATGTACAGAATGTACAAGAAATGTGTACAACATATTTTTTCTATGAACTTCAAATTCAAAAATTCTAATTTTCTCGATTTTGCATAAAGTTCCTCCATCAGTTTCACAGCACGATCTTGCATTTTACCCTGTTGAGTGGGGTAAACAGTTCATTGAAGGACGCTTCATTGTAGTGTTGCAAATGGAATCAAGCATTTGTCCATTCATAGCATATGAAGTTTCAAGCCGGAGCAAGGATGTTGCGCCACTCTGGTATCAGAAATAATGAAATTATAATGAAATAGTATATTTCGCATGTGAGTTCCATCTTGCCTAGTGTAAATTTGGTAGTTTCTTCCAGCTGATGCGATGCCAACGTGAAGTTGTTTTGTAATGACGATATGCCTGACATAATTCATAAAAAGAACTTGAAATCATCTCGCCATCCAGGGTTCTCGCCTGTGCTAACATCATCTGTCACAACGAGGCGGTAATCAGCCTGAAGAGTGGAATAGTTTTGCGTTAATTTGTCAATGAAGGAATAGTTGAGTTCTGGTTTGCTCGTGGGCTCTTGAATAAGAAAATTCATGACATGTTTCTGAAAGAGGTCAAGTACATGGTTCTGACAGCCAATATAGTGTGGCTCCTGAAAGCCCTTGCTCAAGACATCATCCTGTATGAGTTTTACAATCCCATTCAAAAGAACAGTATTTACTGCGGTCGTGTCGCATATTATCATGCAAATATGTTCACAAGCATCATATTCATCAATTAGCTGATGTAGTTACTTGTTAATGGCCGCGGCAGAACCACTCTCACATTTAAGAGTACCGAGTTCGATTTCGGTTGTCATATTTTCAGCAGAACTACTTGATACTCTTCCCCTTGCACTCTTTTACCATCAAACTGGAGAAAATAGGGTTCTTTGCTTTGAAGTTTTTGAAAATTTTTGGTTTTTCATTTTCCTTCCTTCAGAGATTATTCGTTTCCAAACACCCGCCTGACTTGGAACCGGCACATCATGACCCTGTTCAGCAATGGTTGCAAGAACGTCATATGCTTTATGTGTAGAAATGTTGTTTTTCAGTACTAGCAAACCCGCTGTTGTAGTGCTTGCTCTTTGGTATTTCGGTTTGCATTCAGGAGAAGATGACGTGAAAGAAAAGTTTGTCGAGTTGGTTGAAGAAGCAGAGGTTTCAGAATCCGAAGATTCTGAGACAGGTGTATGTGTTTGTGTAAGTTGTGAGAAATTTGTATATGTTTGTGTAGGTTGTGAGACAGTTGTGTGTGTTTGTGTAGGTTGCGATTGAGAAGAGCTGGTTTGAGATTGAGTTTTGGATAGTCGGATTCGTTTTCTTGGATGGATTGATTCTCAAGGGCTTGTTTGACGAATGAATAACCAATCTTTCCTCCACTCTTAACTTGCCTCTGGTAGAGCTCTTTATCCTCCTTGCTTTTCCATTAACGTTGTTGACATCAAATAACTTAGAAAGTGTTGTAGTAAATTTATCAGACGGTTTCTTTTTGTTTTTGTCATATAACTCAAACATACAATTGAGTTTCTTTCTGATTAGTGCGCTGGACAATAATGGAAAATCTAGAATTTTGCTCAAGAGCAATTCTATATCCGTAATCATAATTTTGATTCGATCCAGTCGCCGTTTCTGGCTATTGAACAGAAAAGTGAAGTTTCCAAGAATTTGACGGTTTGTGGGCATCCGTGTGAGATTGATTAGCTTTTCAACAGATGGAATTCTCGAATCCCTATTCTGTTTAGAAGATGAGGGTAGATGCCTTGTTTATAAACAAATGGAAACAACTGACTGGAATCTGCTTAAATGCAGTCTAGTAAGTCATGTAAAAATTCAGAGTCAAACTGCGAGATATGTAAAAACAAAAATGAAAAGGTGGGGGAACTTTTTTCAATTAAAAAAAAAATAATGTTGCTACTGTCAACTACATACAATTGTTCCTCGAATGTAAGGGGTTTCAGTTTCGTTACGAAAATGAATGAAAATAGTTATCACCCTATTGATGGGGCTAAAATACCCATTGTAATGTAAGAATCCTTTTTTTTTATTTCAGTGACTTTATCTTTTTGATACCAAGAACATTTGGTGACCTCTTTTAGTTTCAGAGTCTGTAATTAGTTATTGTATTTTATACGTTAATTACCAAATTCCTCCTACCTGGGTCACTTGAAATTTTGAAGAATCTGACAATCTTTTTCTACCCAACAAAGATATTACACTAAACTCTTAATTTAACTTTAATTAAAGTGATCCTATTTGCTGGCCTTATTTAGAGTTTAAAAAGTAGAGCTGCTGTTCGATTAAAAAAATTGATCGAAATTAACGCATGATTAAAAATTTTAATCGTAAATTAACGCACATTTTAATCGACACAATATAATACAATTGTTTGTATTCAAACTAATATGTCATAATATCAAAGCATAACATTGGCATAATAAACAATTTATTTTAATTTACGAAAGAGGTTTAATGAATTATAACATATTTATTATGCATTAGCATATATGTCTGTTGAATTAGTTATTGAGACAAGTTTATGGACATGTATCAATCACGTCAATGATGCAGATTGTTTTCTTTTTATTTATCAACAATGTCTAACCTTTTTTTCGTACCAAAGTTTCCGAACTAATGACGTATGTCAACCCCTCTTCCCTCCCTGTCATATTTTGCTTCACTTCGCCCACACGTAAGTTTATTTACCATACCATCCACCTCCCATTCCAAAAAAAAAAAAAAATACACGTCATTTATATCTCAAATGTAACTTTTCTTTCATAAAATAATAGTATAGCCAGAAAGATGAAGCTCACTTTTTATTAACGCGTTTTTTTTTTCTTTATTCTCCCCCCCCCCCTTTCCCCACCAAGTCACATTTTTAACACACTCTCTCTCCACTTAAAGATGTCCCAAAAACAAGTTGACACCGGTTCCATTGTTTCAAACTAGGAGCACGCGTCAGAAATGACAACCACAGTGGCCGAGTTGAAGGACAAATTTACTTTTAATCTTCTTTTGAAGTTTTTACTTTGCGTTTCAATGTCCATAAAAAAAAAGTTCCCTTAACCCTAGCGGGCCATCGGGGCAGATGAAGTATAGAATTCATCTGTTTCTATAACCTCGGCATATGAAGGGATTGTGTGGTTAGCACAACGCCCAGCCGCCTTTACTGCCCAAACTTAAAGTCAGGTACCCATTTAAAGCTGGGTGGACTTGTGGGACGACTTTACTCCAAATTTCACCTGGAAAAATTTCAAGGGCCTCACCGAGGATCGAACCCATGACTCTCAGGTTGGCAGTCGAGTATCTACACCACTCGGCCACCCGTCCCACAATGTCCATAAATGTTACTCTTATATTCTTTCATTCATTTACTTTCATACTATAAACTATTTGTTCAATGTTTTAGTGAACAACAGAAAAGAAAATTTTATTTTTTTTATCTGTCTGTCAGTTATATTAATAAAAAAAAGTATCTTGTAAAATGACACTCTTTAATGTTACCGTTTCAAACGTTCAAAGCAAAATTTTGATAGGTCGGCTTTCATTTTTGATCTTCTGTTGTTCTTTCGTGTGTCAACATTAAAAATTCTTCATTTCGTTTCATTTTGGTTATAGTAACAGTTGTATCCGAATGTTTGCTGGCTGAACTCTTAGTGAAAAATCTATTGATGTTTTTATTGCTATATACAAAGCACAAACGAAAATATGCCTTTCTTTCCATCATATCGACACCGCTAGTTTCAGAACGTTAATTAATATAAAATATTAAATTTAACTCAGTATCACAATAATTCTGAAAAATACATACACTGTCTCGAGTATTGATGTTTGCATAGCATAGTCTAGACCAGTGATGCTAAAATACTGGCCCGCGGGCCAAATTTGGCCCTTTATGATAATTTTTTGGCCCCCACAAGTTAAAAAAAAATAACATCTCATTATATACATACATATATAAAAATTATATTTTTGGCCCTCCAAATGTTTTTTGGCAGACAAAAATGGGCCACAGTAAAAAAAAAAAGGTTTAGCATTACTGGTCTAGACCATGTCTTGACATTGATTTCAAGTGTCATGAAACTGTTAGTGCAGCTGATGCAAGACGCTGATACAAAATTTCTAACATCTCGTTATTTTGACCTAATTATAACAGAGTTCACCAAACACTTGTCGTTCTTTTACCTCCCCCAGTACACTACAGTATATAATGTAAACTAGTGAATGAAACTTTTTTCTTGTTATATCGACCGGGAAGGGAGCAGGAGGTTCACTTGTCGAAGGGCTATATAACAAAACATCATTTTATATTACAGTTGGGGCTTTTGTCGACGTACCTAGGGGTGAGGGTATGTGGAAATTATGACAGGGTGGTGGTGGTAGATCTATTTAATAAGTGAACGGACTTTAACTTCAAATTGTTGCGTGAAATTCCTTTATTTATCGATTTGGTGAACTTTCAGCATTTTGGTCAAATTAACGCATTTAGGTGTTGCGTTAAAAATTTTAATCGCAAATTTTTTTTGACGCGTTAATCGCAAATTAACGCAGTTTAATCAACAGCCCTATTAAAAAGATTTAAATTAGCAGATATACCATGCTGATGTCTAAATCTACAAAGTACCTAATTTTTTGTAAGAAACACTTTCTCCACAATAAAGTTTACAAGATTTATTTATGTTGTAGACGTAAAGTTGTGTTAATTAGGAATAACATATCAAAGTATATATATATATATATTAGGGCTTCTGATTAAACTGCGTTAATTTGCAATTAACGCGTGAAAAAAAAATTGCGATTAAAATTTTTAACGCAATACCTAAATGCGTTAATTTGACCAAAATGCTGAAAGTTCACCAAATCGATAAATAATGGATTTTCACACTACAAGTTGCGTTCACTTATTAAGTAGATCTACTACCCCCACCCTATCACAATTTACACACACCCTCATCCCTAGGTACGTCGACAAAAGCCCCAATTGTAATATAATATGAAGATGTTTTGTTACATAGCCCTTCGACAAGTGAACCTCCTGTTCCCTTGCTATAACCAAAATGAAACGAAAGAAAGAATCTTTAATGTTGACACACGAAAGAAAGAACAACAGAAGATGAAAAATGAAAGCCGACCTTTCAAAATTTTAGCTTTGAACGTTTGAAAATTGCCATACGGTAACATTAAAGAGTCTCATTTTACAAGATATTTTTTTATTAATATAACTGACAGACCGATAAAAAAATAAAATTTTCTTTTCTGTTGTTCACTAAAACATTGAAATAATAGTTGATAGTAAGAAAGTAAATGAATGAAAGAATAAAAGAGTAACATCGCGGCACAAAACCTTCAAAAGAAGTAAATTTGTCCTTCAACTCGACGACCGTAGTATTGGTGTGGGGTCTATGTAAAATCATAGCAGCTGTATGACCTTAAAACAAGAGGATTGTCTTTTATGATGCGTGCTCCTAGTTTGAAACAATGGAACCGGTGTCAACTTGTTTTTGGTACATCTATAAGTGGAGAGAGAGTGTGTTAAAAATGTGACTTGGTGGGGAAAGAGTGGGGGGGGGGAGGGGGGGGTGGAATAAAGAAAAAAAAAACGCGTTAATAATAAGTAGGGAGCGACCGATATGCCTTTTTACCGATAGTCCGATATTTTCCCCCAGCATTTTTACCGATACCGATATTTTCTTTTTAGGGGCTGTCCATTATTTATGTCAACAAATTTTTGGCGATTTTTACCTCCCCCCCTCCCCCTTGTCAACATCTTGTCAAACTTCCAGAGACCCCCCTATAAAATTACGTCAACATTTGATTACCCCCCCCCTAAAAAAGGTGGCTTCCAAAATTAGTAGGAGTATAGTTAGTTTAATTAAAATACTGAATTTTAAGCGAGTGTGTAACACAGAACTACAAACGCTGCTTAATTTTCCTATTTATTAAGTAATTATATTAAATTTAAAAATGTAACATTGTTGACGTCAACTTTTCTTGACCTCACCCCCCTCCCCCTAGTCAACAATTGTCAAAAATTTTCTGACCCCCCCCCTATTTTGTTGACGTAATTAATGGACAGCCCCTTAAGCAACATAAATGCCAAACACGTGTTTTTGTCGTGCTGTATGACGTATGTCAACCCATGTTCACATATTTTGTAACACTTCGCCCACGTGTGTCTTGTTTACCCTCCCCCCCCCCCAACTTCCCATCCCAAAAAAAAATACACACAGATGTTCACTAATTGTATCATTCAAGGTCATACATTAGAATTAAGAAATGCCAATCCTATTGTTTCAAGGCCATATCTCTGATGTAGACGTGACAATTTCTGTGTACGGGTTTTTTTTTTCCTTTTTTTTTTAAATCTTGTCTGATCTGGTTATAAAATTGGGTTATTCACTGATTTTTTTTTCTGCAACTCTGTTGTGAAAAAAAAACAATGTATCGGCAGCCAAAAAACGGCCGGTCCGATAGTTAACCCATAGTGCCAATATCGGTTCGACTTTCGGTCGCTCCCTACAACAATCGGCCGATCCGATATTAACCGATAGTGCCAATATCGGTCCGATACCGATCCGATTATCGGTCGCTCCTTAATAATAAGTGAGCGACAACTTTCTGGCTATACTATTATTTTATGAAAGAAAAATTACATTTGAGATATAAATGAAGTGTGTATTTTTTTTTATGGGAAGTGGAGGGTAGGGTAAACAGACGTGTGGGCGATGTGAAGCAAAATATGACAGGGAGGGAGGGAAGAGGGGTTGACATACGTCATTAGTCCGGAAACTGCGGTACGAAAAAAAAAAGGTTCGGCATTGTTGTTAAATAAAAAGAAAATAATTCGCATCATTGACGTGATTGATACATGCCCATAAACTGGTCTCACTAGCTAATTCAATAGACATATATGCTAATGCTTAATAAATATGTTATAATTAATTATACCTCTTTTGTAAATTAAAATGACTTGTTTATTATGCCAATGTTATGCTT
This sequence comes from Bulinus truncatus, assembly GCA_021962125.1. NCBI lineage: Eukaryota > Metazoa > Mollusca > Gastropoda > Planorbidae > Bulinus > Bulinus truncatus. Next base: position 4,760,060 of record JAGDYQ010000031.1, on the reverse strand, counting down.
TGATATTATGACATATTAGTTTGAATACAAACAATTGTATTATATTGTGTCGATTAAAATGTGCGTTAATTTGCGATTAAAATTTTTAATCATGCGTTAATTTCGATCAATTTTTTTAATCGAACAGCAGCTCTAATATATATATATATATATATATACTAGTTGCAAGTACCCGGCTTTGCCCGGGTTTAAAATAAGGTTTTCTGTTTATCTTTTGCTTTCTCCCTACCCCCTCTCTTCCTCCCTTCTTCTCTCACCCCCCCTCTCTCCACCTTCCTCCTCCCCCCTCTCTCTCTTTATCTCTCTCCCTTTCCCTCCCTCTCTCCCCATTCATCCCTCCCTCATTCCCTCTATCTCCCTCCCTACCCCCTCTCTCCTTCACTTCTTTTCTCTCTACCTCTCCCCCTGCTCCCTCTCCCTCCCTGCCCCCCCTCTCTCTCTTTATCTCTCTCTCCCTCCCTCCCTCTCTCTCTTATATATATATATATATATATATACTTATTATTATGGTTTCACACTTCTTCTAAAATCCTTCTTCATTCCTTAACCTTCCTCAAACTGTACACATCAGAGAGCATGAAAAACATCAACAATTCTTTGCATCACAAAGGCACAATACAGCACCAGCGCGCAAGTTCTATTCGATCATAGGGAAATGACGTCACAGAGGAATTTTATTTATGGCGCCGTCGAGATTACTTTAATATAGTAAAATACTAAAATAAAAAAAAATTAATTACAATTAAACTACCCATCGATATAAAACGAAACCTGTCCTATAACCTTCCCCATGTAATTATGTGTATGTGTAACAAATTTCACATTATTTGGTTATCTGGATCTTGAGTTATAAGGGAACAGACAGACAGACAGACAGACAGACAACAAATGCGTCTTATACGTATATATATATATATATATATATATATATATATATATATATATAGTATATTATGACTTACAGTAATTTATTGATACTTTCTGAGTATGAGATTGAACACCACAAGCCAGGTCATTCCCTTACCTTTCAAGCAGTGGCGTAACCAGCAAAAAATGCTGGGGGGGGGGGGGGGCTCTCATATAGAAAAAAAATGCTGGAAGGGGCTCACATATAGAAAAAAGACAGTTTATATAGTAAAATATGTATGATGATTGTTCGCCACTACTTTCAAGGACACCAGATTGGAAAACTGGTCACCATGCTCCAAGTAGACAATATTTACCATGATTAGTTGGCATTATTCACAAAGATAAGTTGGCATTTCTGCCCATGCAACTGACAGATTGTGCAAATTACTGGCCAAAAAATATATGACACATGTGTTTTGAATAAAACATTACATTTCAGAATCCCGAATAATAAAACAGATAATAATGAAATACCAGACGTCAGCCAGTAATCATTTTTGTAAAGTTTCTTTTCTGTGTTAAAATTTAAAAGATCTAAAACACAACAGCATATACAAAGCCATAATATATATATCTATGTAAAAACATTATTTATTTAGTTTAATTAAGTGATCCCACAATAAACAGTACCAAAAAGTAATCACCCACTCAAACATATAAAAAAAAAACCTTATGATAATATCCTTGTATGCATTCTAATAAATAAAACATCAACTGTTACATTTGTTGTTAAGTCCACACAGACAAAACATCTCTAGTGAAATCAACAAATTAGAAGATAATATGATATGGAGTTAGAGTGAGAGAAAAGAATAGTCATGATAGAAACAAATATGTGTTGGCGTGTTATTCTTATAAATATACAATTATGTACAATATCAAACAACAATTTGTGTCATAAATTATATTATCACAATAATAATGTTCTAACAACCATGGAATATCTTTTTTTTAAAGCAACCCCGGGCTTTGGCATAGTTCATGAACATAGGAGATGACATTTACTAAATAAAGTTTTATTTTTGTGTGCTGAGAGCAATGATTTCATAGATTACAAATAACTATTGTGAAGGAGATTAAAGTACTCATTTTAAGATACACTCAAAAATTCAGTGTATCTCTCTCTCTCTATTTATGAATCATTCTAAGCCATATCAGCTCAACCCACCACACTGTGTGCTTGGCTATGTATTATGACTTTCATTCAGAGCCTATCCAAATATGGTCATTTTGCCACTCCAACCCCATAATTTTGAGCCTAACAAAATCTTTATATTTACGATTGTAAATTACTAACGAAGATTTTAATGACTGCAGATTTTCAAGTCCACTTTGGAGTGTTATTAATATTAAAATATGTGTACTAGTATTTTTTACACTGATAATGTAGCTCTGACCATAACATATATGTCTAGGATATAATCTAGTTATATTAAATTGTCCAATCAAGCAGACAATTGCATTTAAAATTTTTTTTAATAGAAATGACATTTATATAATAATTTTAACCCAATATTTTGAAACTAGATCAAAGGCCGGTATGTGGACCAGCAAGTGACTACTTATAATTGAGCTGTATCCCTTTGACCATCTTTACAAAATCCCCAGTCTATTTTTAGCCGTGGAAGTTATACACACGTACGTATGCCAGGCTAGCCGATTATGTATTAGATATTGCTCTGATACTGCCCCAGTGTTTTGTACATGGCTCTATATATGCATTTATTTTTTTTTATTGGGTAAATAGCTTAGGAGCCTAAAAATGAGCTAAACAATGCTTGTGTGTAAGCATATAGAATTACTTATGAGGTCATTAGATTAACTGTTTTGAAACATAACAATTTAGGACTTCTTTCAAGAGATGACATTTTGTAAATAGATGAAATTTTTTAAACAGTGAATTATGACCAAAATCCTGAACATTTTTCCAAAAAAAAAAAAATTATAGTAATATCTTTAAGAAAAAATAAATGGATATGTTAAATATCATAGACATTACAAATTAAATTAAAATATACTATAGAGTTAACTGTCAGTCAAAATTTATAAGAAAATCGTACAAATTTTAGTTAGAAAAATATACAACAAAGACTTTAAAAGTTTACATAAAAATTACTTCTTAAAAAAAAAAGATTGTGCCATAAATATGCAGATAAAATCATGATAAGTTTTTTCAATGAAGTAAATATTTTTAGTAAAATTCAATTTTTTTATTTGTCTATAGGTTTAATTCTGACAAGGCACTTGCCCTATTTTACTGCATATCTGAATAATACTAAATTAGCTGATTATGACAATACTAAAAAATGGGCAAGATTTCCCTTCATATATTTATAAAAGTCAGATGGTCAAACACTATTTAGTGATTATCCTATATTTAAAGGTGCTTTCCAGTGCAGTTTACCACTGGAGGCTAGAAGAACCTTTTGAATCAGTGGCATCACTAGGGGGTTCATTGTTCGATAAGTCAAGGGTTCATTAAAAGACATTGTTTATCAACCCACACTTGATACTTTGTCTAATTTCTTCTCTGCTAGCTGCATGCATTTTTTAGAAATGGGAGAGATTGACGCAGAAATGTGTTGAAAATCGGATACTTAAATGAAAGCTGAAAATGATTGTAACCAATGTGATGATGAGTCGTAAAATTTGAATATTTCTTTTTGGAATGTACCAGATCCAGATAATTTTTTTGGGTTGAAATTATCAAAAGAGGAAGTATTCTTTATAGAACAAGGCTGGACCTTTTAGTACTGTGACCAGACAAGATGCTAAAGGAGATGTGTGCCAGCTATGCCAAGAATGGTTTTACAAGGTGGTGCCAAATGGAGAGAAAATATTGAGGTCAAGGATGGTTTTTCCATCATCAGGGAGAAATTATACTGCTTTTACTGCAGACTCTTCGATGTTAGTCTTACAGAAACAATATTAAAATTTGTCTCTGGGCTTAAGAAGTAGTGAAAATTGAACCCAAAATTACAAAATCATAAGAAAAAGACCTATGTTGCATAGAAAAATAGAAAACATTGGCAACAGAACTGATTCAGCAATAAGCTATTGATGCTGAAAATGTTGCTGTGATGGACAGAAAGAATTAAAAGTGGAGGGATAACTTACACAGGCTGCATTACGTTGCCACAAGAAAGATGAATCTGCATTGAATAAAATGAACTTTCTTGAGATGGTTGAGATGCTTTCGAATTAGAGGTTAAAGAGGAGTTCATGTACATAAAAGCATCCATACTTATCTGTCAAAATGAGTCTATGAATGTCCTGGCATATCATTTGAAGGAGATCCTTACAAAACTAAAGGGGTACAATGGCTGAGAGGTATTTTGGAATTATGTTCCACGGCTCACCTGACATATCACACTCTTTCCAAATGTTTTATCACTCATTTTTCTATGATGAGTTATCCGAAGTTGAGCTTTTAAAAGAGATACGAAAGCTGAGATAGCATCTGAAGGCAGCAGATATTGATCTTGATAACGCAAAATAGTGGTCATTGTTTGATGTTTAGAAATTCATTGCTGAATGGGACTTCATAGAATCTCTGCCAACACTCTCACTGAGCCTGCAATTATTTATCTCTATCTGTGTGTCAGTAGCTTCATGTGAGAGGAGTTTTTCAAAATTGAAACGCAAAAAAATTAACTGCGATCCACTTTGGGATAGTCAAGGCTTTCTGATTTTGCTCCATTATCCATTGAAAATAATATGGTGAAAGATATTGATACTGATGGAGTGATTGACAGATTTGCTGCTTTGAAGACTAGGAAATGAAAATTTAAAGTAACGTTTATTGTCAAAATAACAAAAATTTGACTTTGCTTTGCTGGTTGCTGCAGTTCTTAAATGCTTTCACGTTAATTGTGTAATTTATTAAAAAATTCATCAACTATTGGACCCATTGGCCGATGTATTCCATAAACAATACAATTATAGGCGATTCGCTATGGTTTAGTACAGGAAAATTCGAATTATGTCCCAATGTCATGATGGAAGTCTTGAGGGTGGCCTGGGGGGTGACGCCACTGAGTTGAATGACACAGGAAATAGGACCCAACAGATGTCCAGACCACAGGATTTACTGAAACTTTAAAGTTTTGAAAGAAGCTGTGAGGGTGAAGTGTAACTTTAAAAAAAAATAATCAGGATGTGCAGGAGTTGGTTAAAAAGATCATGACTATAGGTATTAAAGTACTGAAGTGGAAACAATAAAAACATCTTTAAGCAGAAAAGAATATGAGTAAGAAAAACAAAAGGATTCAAAGAAATGTATCCATAGCCCAGCTCATGTCCATGATCTGTGTTTAACTGTATTCAGTGTGTATTAGTAAATGAATGGAACAATGCTTGACACAAATGAACAGTAAAAAATAAGCTACAAAGGTTGTAATGAAATTATCTGGTATAAATACAGCATCTTGTAAGTATAGGCAAGGTCTCTTTGTCTTTCAAAATGAAAATTCTTTATATCTTTATAAACAGAGAAAGTTATACACTGCATCAATTAGTTTAACATGATAAATCTTTTGTTTGTATCATAAATTGCTTTATATAATTATGACAACAAAAGTAAATTAAATTATGTTTACTTCAAACAATAATTTAATGAGCAAAAATAGAAAATTATAAAAAATAATAATTAATGTTTATTTTTAAACTGAACACTTATATGATATATATCACTAAAATTTTTAATATCAGCTTAAAAGTGATTGCTTTAATAATGTAGTCAATTATAGATAAACACATTTTTGCAAATATTAATTAAGATGGAAACAACTGTACAAAGTCCAACAAATTAAAAAAAGTTTACAAAAGCATAAATGTAAATAATCAAGAAAGTTAATACTAGTATTATTACTATTATAATATAAACTACAAAATTATTACTGTAAAACTGCATAGCTTAAGATCACTAAGTATTAATGTATTTTCCAAAGACAAAAGTGAAAGCTTTTTGTTTTTGGTCTTAATAAAATAATAAGGTGAGATAAAAAATATATCACAATTTAAAAGAGAAAATGAATTAAAAGCCAAAGTTGTAAAAGTGTAATCAGTTGTAATATTGAATTCTAAAACAGTTTTAAATTTAGAAATGATTTGTTAGAATAAGCAGCACACAAAGTTTTAAAAAGAAAGTACATTCTTGTCTATTGTTGCAAATAGGAATAATAAACTCCTAAATAAATACTTGTACAATTATTGTTTAAAAAATTCTAGAACAAGGCAAATAATTAATGAGAGCAAAAAGATAAATTAAGAAATGCTGCAAGAAAATAAATTCACACTTGATATTTTACTATTAATTAACAAACATCTTAAGAAAACTTGTTAGAAACAACTGAAGACGACAACTTATTAAATTTTACTAGTGATAGAATATCTCATCTGAAATATTAAATAGTTAATTAAATCATTAAAAAATAATTATTATTTCTTTTTTGTAAAGCAACTGGTTAGTAAATACCAAACACAAAATATATATTGAGGCATACAGAATAATACACAAATCAAATAAGCTTTTAAACCTTTATAATATACATGATATTTTAATTATGTTACAACTACAGTGTAACTAACCACTAATAAAAAAAGTGCACTACTACACATAGATATTGTTCTCATAAAAAAATATAGAGAAGAGAAAGAACAAATCACAATTTGTTCAGAAAGCAGCTATAGGAAGCAGCTATAAAGCCATATAAAAGATTAAATAGCCAAGTCTACCAATAAAATAATAATAAAGCACAATGGAACTGAAAGCCAGACCACAGTTATGAAGACCACTAAAGGTTTGTAAAACCATATTTTGTACTCTAGATGTAGAGATATTTTCAGCAGTAATTACAAACAAAATGTTACCCCAAAATTTTATTTATTTTCTGTATTTCTTGTTTCATCATCAAGCAACCTTTACATATAAAAATAACATAATTTAAACCATCAGTATATAATACATAAAAAAAAATTATCACAAATTCAATTAATAAATAGATGGATTTTTGTTCAGAAAAACAATCTGATACTTTTTAATAGGAATTTATCATACAGTTCTTACGGTTTCTTGCTTTCTTCTATAGAAACTAGGATCTCTTCTTGCCGTTGTGCTTCAACAATAGATCTCTTGTGATTTTGATCCATTTCTCTGCGTTTGACTTCTGTGTATCCAGCTGATCCTAACAAAACTACCATATTGCTGACCCACCACAAATTAGTTTTGATCTCTTGAAAATATATACAAGCTAATACAGTTTGAGCACAAGCCTTAGCAGTGCCTGAAATATTATGCGTCAATGGTGATGTCACCTAAGAGAGTAATATTAAGATATAATTATAAATTAAATTACCTATAAACAAAAGAAGCAATAAAACTTTTCATATGGAATTTGAGATAAAGTATATACATTTTTTATATAATAATAAAAATAAAATTTTTAATTAAATGACACAACTTGATGAATTCATGGTTCATTTTCAATGCTAAATCTGATACAGCTAGCTTTTTAATCAGGATTTAAAAATTAGTTTATAAAAATTAAAAAAATGATAACATATTTCCAAATTTCAAAGAAATGGTTTCATTGAATTAAAAAATGTGTAAATTGTATATCTAAATTTCCTCACTTTGTTCATTAGCCCATAGGCAAAACTTTGTTCACAGGTGTTAAACATTAGCTCTTAAGCAACACTTAGTACTTTGTTCATAGGTGCTTATAACACTTTGATCATAGGCAGCACTCTGTTCATTTGTGCACATGATTACTTTGTTTACATGTGTTTACAACAATTTGTTTCAAAAATGAAAAGCTGGCAACACTGCCTACTATACTTATGGTGATAGTCCACCAATAGTGTGAGAAATCAAATTCAGTTTTTTGTCTTCGATCTGACGTTAAGCATAAAGAAGAAGAGAAGTTGATAAACCGCGTGAACAGGTGTGAATTAATCAGTTTGAATACGAGATACGTGACCTGAGATAGTGTCAGATACAATGAATAAAATGTATTGTTTGCAGGCACGCCGAGAGAGGGCAGGGGTCATTGCCAGGGGGCCCGCATCTGTAAGAGGGCCCGGCCGCCCCGACCATGTCAATTTTTTCACGACTTATTGTTAATTAAGGGGCCCGCAATGATGTCCTGCCCTGGGGCCCGTGTTGGCTCTCGGCGCCACTGATCGTTTGCATCACATTCTCATTAATTTGTTTAATATGTCACAAAAAGCATACACGACTATTATTAATACAGTAATGTTCAACTATTTTCTATGGACCTAGCGACAATTCATCGATCCATGCCTTCTTCCAGTCGGCGAAACGTGAAGACGATGAACTTTTATCCTAAAACTGATTCTCTGACATTTTATCAACAATGTTCACATCTTCAACTCAGTTACAATGTGACATCTTTGACTGAAATATTGATCTCAAATTTCAGTTCGTTGGATGCTTTGAGACATTTTCATCTGCTTATCAACATTCTAATAAAATATTTTGAAAACCTGGAAAAATGTATCCATAGGAGAATATTTTTTTCAAATTGTTTAGAAATTTAAGGTTGAAAAACGGCTGGAGAATAAAACGAATCCAATTAAAAACTGTACAAATACAGAATCCCACAATTTCATCATCTAACGAAATACTCTTTGCTGATTAGTCAAACACTCATTTGTATCTCGTCAAGATATTTAAGTGAGAGACTCAATTTACAATCTGTGACACATTCTGGGCAGAAGCTATCTGTGAAGTCCCTGAAGCTATCTGTAAAGTCCCTGAAGGTATCTGTGAAGTCCCTGAAGGTATCAATGAAGTCCCTGAATATATCTGTGAAAGTCCCTGAAGGTATCTGTGAAGTCCTGGAGGTATCTGTGAAGTCCTGAATCTATCTGTGAAATCCCTGAAGGTATCTGTGAAGTCCCTGAAGGTATCTGTGAAGTCCCTGAAGGTATCTGTGAAGTCCTGGAGGTATCTGAAGTCCCTGAATCTATCTGAAATCCCTGAAGGTATCTGTGAAGCCCCTGAAGGTATCTGTGAAGTCCTGAGTATCTGTGAAGTTTCTAAAAGGATGAGATGTAAATATCTACGGTCCTATTAAACCACTATGGGTCTTTTTTTGTAGAGCCCTTTTTTCATCCCCACCACATGAGACAGTGCAATGGCCATAGAGGCACCAGGGGAGACACGGGGCTCAGGTGAAATTTCACCATGACCAGAAAAAACTCATTTGGTACTCACCGAAGATCAAACCCAGTACACTCAGGGCGAAAGTGGAGTGCTATATTGCTATCGCTAAACTGATCACAATGAACAAGTGAGAGAGAAGGGGAATCCTAAATCACCGATATTCGAATGACCCAGATTACCTTTGATTTTAATTTTATTCTTTTCATCAACTGTAAAATTAATGATGAGCTAATTATTTTTATTTTAGCATTTCAGAATCCTGAAACAATAAACAGATAATAATGAAATACTCAGACGTCAGCCAGTAATCATTTTTGTAAAGTTTCTTTTCTGTGTTAAAATTTAAAAGACTTAAAAAAACAGCCAAAATAACATATACAAAGCCATAATATATATATCTATGTAAAAACATTATTTATTTAGTTTAATTAAGTGATCCCACAAATAAACAAAACAAAAAAGTAATCACCCACTCTAACATATAAAAAAAAACCTTATGATAATATCCTTTGTATGCATTCTAATAAATAAACATCAATCATTACATTTGTTGTTAAGTCCACACAGACAAAACATCTCTAGTGAAAATCAAATGGGGTAAATTAGAAGATAATATGATATGGAGTTAGGAGTGAGAGAAAAGAATAGTCATGATAGAAACAAATATGTGTTGGCGTGTTATTCTTATAAATATACAATTATGTACAATATCAAACAACAATTTGTGTCATAAATTATATTATCACAATAATAATGTTCTAACAACCATGGAATATCTTTTTTTAAAAGCAACCCCGGGCTTTGGCATAGTTCATGAACATAGGAGATGACATTTACTAAATAAAGTTTTATTTTTGTGTGCTGAGAGCAATGATTTCATAGATTACAAATAACTATTGTGAAGGAGATTAAAGTACTCATTTGAAGATAGTTATACACTCAAAAATTCAGTGTATCTCTCTCTATATATATATGAATCATTCTAAGCCATATCAGCTCAACCCACCACACTGTGTGCTTGGCTATGTATTATGACTTTCATTCAGAGCCTATCCAAATATGGTCATTTTGCCACTCCAACCCCATAATTTTGAGCCTAACAAGATCTTTATATTTACGATTGTAAATTACTAACGAAGATTTTAATGACTGCAGATTTTCAAGTCCACTTTGGAGTGTTATTAATATTAAATATGTGTACTAGTATTTTTTACACTGATAATGTAGCTCTGACCATAACATATATGTCTAGGATATAATCTAGTTATATTAAATTGTCCAATCAAGCAGACAATTGCGTTTAAATTTTTTTTTAATAGAACTGACATTTATATAATAATTTTAACCCAATATTTTGAAACTAGATCAAAGGCCGGTACCTGGACCAGCAAGTGACTACTTATAATTGAGCTGTATCCCTTTGACCATCTTTACAAAATCCCCAGTCTATTTTTAGCCGTGGAAGTTATACACAAGTATGTATGCCAGGCTAGCCGATTATGTATTAGATATTGCTCTGATACTGCCCCAGTGTTTTGTACATGGCTCTATATATGCATTTATTTTTTTTTTATTGGGTAAATAGCTTAGGAGCCTAAAAATGAGCTAAACAATGCTTGTGTGTAAGCATATAGAATTACTTATGAGGTCATTACATTAACTGTTTTGAAACATAACAATTTAGGACATTTTTCAAGAGATAACATTTTGTAAATAGATGAAATTTTTTAAACAGTGAATTATGACCAAAATCCTGAACATTTTTCAAAAAAAAAAAATTATAGTAGTATCTTTAAGAAAAAATAAATGGATATGTTAAATATCATAGACATTACAAATTAAATAAAAATATACTATAGAGCAAACTGTCAGTCAAAATTTACAAGAAAATCGTACAAATTTTAGTTAGAAAAATATACAACAAAGACTTTAAAAGTTTACATAAAAATTACTACTTAAAAAAAAAAGATAAAATCATGATTAGTTTTTTCAATGAAGTAAATATTTTTAGTAAAATTCAATTTTTTATTTGTCTATAGGTTTAATTCTGACAAGGCACTTGCCCTATTTTACTGCATATCTGAATGATACTAAATTAGCTGATTATGACAATACTAAAAAATGGGCAAGATTTCCCTTCATATATTTATAAAAGTCAGATGGTCAAACACTATTTAGTGATTATCCTATATTTAAAGGTGCTTTCCAGTGCAGTTTACCACTGGAGGCTAGAAGAACCTTTTGAATCAGTGGCATCACTAGGGGGTTCATTGTTTGATAAGTCAAGAGACCTAATTATGACCAGGGTTCATTAAAAGACATTGTTTATCAACCCACACTTGATATTTGTCTAATTTCTTCTCTGCTAGCTGCATGCATTTTTTAGAAATGGGAGAGATTGATGCAGAAATGTGTTGAAAATTGGATACTTAATTGAAAGCTGAAAATGATTGTAACCAATGTGATGATAAGTCGTAAAATTTGAATATTTCTTTTTGGAATGTACCTGATCCAAATAATTTTTTTGGGTTGAAATTATCAAAAGAGGAAGTATTCTTTATAGAATAAGGCTGGACCTTTTAGTGCTGTGACCAGACAAGATGCTAAAGGAGATGTGTGCCAGCTATGCAAAGACTGGTTTTACAAGGTGAGGTCAAGGATGGTTTTTCCATCATCAGGGAGAAATTATACTGCTTATACTGCAGACTCTTCGATGTTAGTCTTACAGAAACAATATTAAAATTTGTCTCTGGGCTTAAGAAGTAGTGAAAATTGAACCCAAAATTACAAAATCATAAGAAAAACACCTATGTTGCCTAGAAAAATAGAAAACATTGGCAACAGAACTGAATCAGCACTAAGCTATTGATGCTGAAAATGTTGCTGTGATGGACAGAAAGAATTAAAAGTGGAGGGATAACTTACACAGGCTGCATTACGTTGCCACAAGAAAGATTGAATAAAATGAACTTTCTTGAGATGGTTGAGATGCTTTCGAATTAGAGGTTAAGGAGGAGTTCATGTACATAAAAGCATCCATACTTATCTGTCAAAATGAGTCTATGAATGTCCTGGCATATCATTTGAAGGAGATCCTCACAAACCTAAAGGGGTACAATGGCTGAGACGTATTTTGGAATTATGCTCCACTGCTTACCTGACATATCACACTCTTTCCAAATGTTTTATCACTCATTTTTCTATGATGAGTTATCCGAAGTTGAGCTTTTAAAAGAGATACGAAAGCTGAGATAGCATCTGAAGGCAGCAGATATTGATCTTGACAACGCAAAATAGTGATCATTATTTGATGTTTAGAAATTCATTGCTGAATGGGACTTCATAGAATCTCTGCCAACACTCTCACTGAGCCTGCAATTATTTATCTCTATCTGTGTGTCAGAAGCTTCATGTGAGAGGAGTTTTTCAAAACTGAAACGTAAAAAATTAACTGCGATCCACTTTGGGATAGTCAAGGCTGTCTGATTTTGCTCTGTTATCCATTGAAAATGATATGGTGAAAGATATTGATACTGATGGAGTGATTGACAGATTTGCTGCTTTGAAGACCAGGAAATGAAAATTTAAAGTAACGTTTATTGTCAAAATAGCAACTATTTGACTTTGCTGGTTGTTGCAGTTCTTAAATGCTTTCACGTTAATTGTGTAATTTGTTAAAAATTCATCAAACATAGGACCCATTGGTCGATGTATTCCATAAACAATACAATTATAGGTGATTCGCTATGGTTTAGTACAGGAAAATTCGAAATATGTCCCATTGTCATGATGAAAGTCTTGAGGGTGGCCTGGGGGGTGACACCCACTGAGTTGAATGACATGACGTCACGGTAAATAGGACCCAACAGATGTCCAGACCATAATTTACTGAAACTTAAAAGTTTTGAAAGAAGCTGTGAGGGTGAAGTGTAACTTTAAAAAAAAATAATCAGGATGTGCAGGATTTGGTTAAAAAGATCATCACTATAGGTATTTAAATACTGAAGTGGAAACAATAAAAACACCTTTAAGCAGAAAAGAATATGAGTAAGAAAAACAAAAGGATTCAAAGAAAGGTATCCATACTACTATAGCCCAGCTCATGTCCCTGATCTGTGCTTAACTGTATTCAGTGTGTATTAGTAAATGAATGAAACAATGCTTGACACAAATGAACAGTAAAAAATAAGCTACAAAGATTGTAATGAAATTATCTGGTATAAATACAGCATCCTGTAAGTATAGGTAAGGTCTCTTTGTCTTTCAAAATGAAAATTCTTCATATCTTTATAAACAGAGAAAGTTATACAGTGCATCAATTAGTTTAACATGATAAATCTTTTGTTTGTATCATAAATTGCTTTATATAATTATGACAACAAAAGTAAATTAAATTATGTTTACTTCAAACAATAATTAAATGAGCAAAAATAGAAAATTATAAAAAAATAATAATTAATGTTTATTTTTAAACTGAACACTTATATGATATATATCACTAAAATTTTTAATATCAGCTTAAAAGTGATTGCTTTAAAAATGTAGTCAATTATAGATAAACACATTTTTGCAAATATTAATTAAGATGGAAACAACTGTACAAAGTCCAACAAATTAAAAAAAGTTTACAAAAGCATAAATGTAAATAATCAAGAAAGTTAATACTATTATTATTACTATTATAATATAAACTACAAAATTATTATGCAAAACTGCATAGCTTAAGATCACTAAGTATTAATGTATTTTCCTAAGACAAAAGTGAAAGCTTTTTGTTTTTGGTCTTAATAAAATAATAAGGTGAGATAAAAAAAATATATCACAATTTAAAAGAGAAAATGAATTAAAAGCCAAAGTTGTAAAAGTGTAATCAGTTGTAATATTGAATACTAAAACCGTTTTAAATTTAGAAATGATTTATTAGAATAAGCAGCACACAAAGTTTTAAAAAGAAAGTACATTCTTGTCTATTGTTGCAAATAGGAATAATAAACTCCTAAATTAATACTTGTACAATTATTGTTCAAAAAATTCTAGAACAAGGCAAATAATTAATGAGAACAAAAAGACAAATTAAGAAATGCTGCAAGAAAATAAATTCACACTTGATATTTTACTATTAATTAACAAACATCTTAAGAAAACTTGTTAGACAAGACTGAAGATGACAACTTATTAAATTTTACTAGTGATAGAATATCTCATCTGAAATATTAAATGGTTAGTTAAATCATCAAAAAATAATTATTATTTCTTTTTTGTAAAGCAACTGGTTAGTAGATACCAAACACAAAATATATATTGAGGCATACAGAATAATACACAAATCAAATAAGCTTTTAAACCTTTATAATATACATGATATTTTAGTTATGTTACAACTATAGTGTAACCACTAATTAAAAAAAAGTGCACTACTACACATAGATATTGTTCTCATAAAAAATATAGTGAAGAGAAAGAACAAATCACAATTTGTTCAGAAAGCAGCTATAGGAAGCAGCTATAAAGCCATATAAAAGATTAAATAGCCAAGTCTACCAATAAAATAATAATAAAGCACAATGGAACTGAAAGCCAGACCACAGTTATGAAGACCACTAAAGGTTTGTAAAACCATATTTTGTACTCTAGATGTAGAGATATTTTCAGCAGTAATTACAAACAAAATGTTACCCCAAAATTTTATTTATTTTCTGTATTTCTTGTTTCATCATCAAGCAACCTTTACATATAAAAATAACATAATTTAAACCATCATTATATAATACATAAAAAAAATTATCACAAATTCAGTTAATAAATAGATTGATTTTGTTCAGAAAAACAATCTGATACTTTTTTAATAGGAATTTATCAAACAGTTCTTACGGTTTCTTGCTTTCTTCTATAGAAACTAAGATCTCTTCTTGGCGTTGTGCTTCCACAATAGATCTCTTGTGATTTTGATCCATTTCTCTGCGCTTGACTTCTGTGTATCCAGCTGATCCTAACAAAACTACCATATTGCTGACCCACCACAAATTAGTTTTGATCTCTTGAAAATATATACAAGCTAATACAGTTTGAGCACAAGCCTTAGCAGTGCCTGAAATATTATGCGTCAATGGTGATGTCACCTAAGAGAGTAATATTAAGATATAATTATAAATCAAATTACCTATAAACAAAAGGAGCAATAAAACTTTTTATATTGAATTTGAGAAATAGTATGTACATTTTTTATATAATAATAAAAATAAAATGTTTAACTAAATGACACAACTTGATGAATTCATGGTTCATTTTCAATGCTAAATCTGATTCAGCTAGCTTTTTAATCAGGATTTAAAAATTAGTTTCAAAAAATTAAAAAAATGAGAACATATTTCCAAATTTCAAAGAAATGGTTTCATTGAATTAAAAAATGTGTAAATTGTATATCTAAATTTCCTAGACAATTAAGAGTGTATAATTTTCTATTTCAGGTGTTTGAGAAATTCCAAAGACTACAAAAGTTAACTTCCTTTAGATTAACTAAACTATCCAAATGCACGCATCATTACATGACAATTACAGGTGTTGTTGGGGGAATATGGCAGGGGATAGTCCGTATGGGTGCAGTGAAAATGCTTATGCTCATATTTCAGGGTTTGACCATCGCTGAGAGAAATTGAGCTTTTTCACTTATTGGTGAAAGTTCCCAAGACCACTCAGCTTAAATGGATACCTGACGTTAGGGAAGCAAACGTTTTGCTTGTCACCTATATGTATCTTGGCTTTAGTGAGGAAAAAAGAAAGGTACAATAAAAACCATCCCATTAGTAGTCCATAGGATCCAAGAGATTAAAAAAAAAATTTACAGATTTCACCAAAGTTTCCAAAGAATGACAACACTTAGGCAGAAGCAATGTAAAAAAAACTAATGAATTACAAGTAAAAATAAAGATGTTTAAGAATTTTAAGTATTTTATAACTTTTGGCCCTTACTAATCAACACTTGCACAAATATGTCACTTTTAGTGATAATTGCAGAAAAGTTTTTTTTTTAATTGGATATTAAAATAAGGAGAGAATCATACAAACAAAAGGTTAAAAAAAATTGTTCTGTTATCAAGAAATATATAAATATTTTTTTTAAAAACATTTAACATAAGCTTTATTTGACAAAATGTCAAATGTACATATAACGATAGCTTTATGTATATCTCTACAACTTTAGAACTACTGATAAGTTGGGAAATTTCAGTTAATAAGTCAAGTTTAAAAGTTCATATGGCCAGGGTCACATTTATTTATTTTGTTAAATTAAAAGTTCAGGGTTAAATCTTTGTTGGTAGAGAAAGGTTAACAATACGTCAGATTCTATAGTTTCCAGTGACCCAGGTTTGGGGAAAGTTCTGTAAGTTAGATACAAAAGACATTAGCATTTTGTCTCAGGTGTCAAGGGGGAGCACTACTGTCTCCTTTAGCTAAAGCTGGACAGCAAACTTTCTTTGTATCTAGTTGATACAAGTCAGTGACCTTAACTGTAGGTAACAGTAAACTTAGCTGTAGGTAACAAAGGGATGCTAACCTTATAATGGGTATTTGGCTGCACCAATCACTAGGCTGGAAAAAGAGTCCTAGTTATGGAAATGAGTTGGAAAGGGGGTAGAAAAGCCAATCAGAAGAGTTGGGGCCTCAGAATTATGGGATGGCTTAATCCACATATAATCAGATGTAAGTCAGTTTTTCATCAGACAGACAGAAGAAAGAATGTAGACAGGACAGACCAACGGACATTCAAGTATATCTACATCAATCCTTCGGGATGGCAGTATACTTATAGTGGAAATTTAGCTACAACAATTAGTAGATGAGAAGTAACAGAAGTGCGTGTTGTTAAGGTATATCTACTTCAATCCTTTGGGATGGTAGTATACTTAAAGAGAAGATAAAGTTACATTGTGTACAAAGTTAGATTTTATTTTGCTTCAATCTTTCGGGAAAGCTGAATATTTTGATATATTATTCAGGCATTTGTGAATATTACTGCATATGATTTTATTTTATGTATTTTTATCGCATAATAAATGTCATTTGAATCGTGGAATTTTGCCTCATTTATGGTGTGTTGTCTGTGAATGTAACTAATTTGAACGGTACCACAAGTGAACCATAGAAAGAAAATCACCACAATTAACCAAATAACACAAAAGGTTACAATAAAATATTATGTTAAAGTACAAACTGATCGAAAAATAAAAAGACAAATAAAATGTATAACAACTGAATTAACAATAAAGTTCCCATTGCACCAGATCTACTCAATTGTCTTTTCTCCCCAATTGTCTGCATTAGGGCATTATGTCACAAAACGTTGCTTATGACCATTGAATGTCAAGAGATATTAGAAGGTAGAAATCACAGATAATTACATAAACATGTGCTATAAATTATTTTTTCTATCTGAAAAAAGATATGCAAGTTATAGTCTCAGACTTGTTAATTTAAATACACAATCATATTGGCTATAAAATGGAAGCATTCCAATTTGTACCAATTAAAAGAACTTTTTACAAATACTGATATACAAGTACAAGTAGTATTCAAAAATTGATCTTTCTATAATATAATACATTTTTTTTAATAACTTTTTTTTTTTTTCAGAAAGCCTTAGGAATTAATGGCATATTAAATAAGAGACTTACTTGAATCTGTAAGCCTGTAACATATCCTATAGCAAAACCAAATATTCCACTGATTATCATCCAGTTCCAAAAAGAAACTGATGTCAATAAAGGAAATCTGATGACTTCTCCAACCTCACCAAAGATAATCATAAGTGGAATGAACAAAATGCTGGCATTGATATTGTTGTAGTAAGTAAGACGCCACACATTGTTGTCTACAAGGGGTAAAACTTTCTTGGTGTAGATGGCATTGAGTGCAACAGCAGCACTAGCAAGCACGCCATATACAACACCAACAATAGAAAGCGTACCTGAAAATTGAGTCACAGAAAATGACATGTATTCATGTATTAAAAAAAAATAATAAAAAAATTATTTTTTTTTTACCATAGATACTCGCGCATAAGTCGATCTTACAGATTAGTCTGAGAGTAATTTTAAGCCTAAATTTACAAAATTGGTTATGACCTGCGCACAAGACGAGGGTAAAACTTGACAACTATCATATTCTTTAAATTTCATAATTATACCACTGGACTTTTACCGTAATTGCATTTAAATTTGCTTTTGTTAACACGCTTTATCATCATGCACTAGGCACCAACCAATAAGCATGGGGGTGACTGGATTAAAACACATTGCAAGCACTGAACTATATAGCCACTTCACCTCATTTAGATTAGCAGTCTAGATGCTATTAGAAAATCAGATATGCTGTGGGTACAGAAGCAATTCAATGCCAATTTAATAAAGAGCTGCAAAACGCTGCTCCAAATGAATGTTGAGTCTATGTTTCCAGTTTCCACCATTGCCAGCGTTGCCTTGCGGTGTTGAGTGTAAAATGCCATTACACTAATTCTATGGAATATTGTGTTGCCCATGGATAAATCGACCCTGTTTTTCATTGAAATTTAAGGCATACATTTTTCGACTTAAAAAGTGAGTATCTACAATAAATATAACAAAAGTAAAATTATATTTCCTTGGGCCTAGATCATACTAACACTTATAGAAATAACATTGACTGAACAAATGCATCTGTGCCGATTTAATTTATTTCTGGTGCCCACACTTAAATCAGCAAAAAATTTTTTTTCAGAAAGCCTACCAGAAGCCCCTTCTTGATCAACGCCCATAAAAAACCCAGCAATAATAATGCCACAGCATGCCAAAGCTTTCCCTGATGTACTCTGCTGAAGGAGTAAGTAAGTAAAAAGCTGGGGAAAAAACAAAAAAAATTTCTTTATTCCCTTATAAGGTGTATATGTTTTCTGAAATCAAATAGTTTTTTTGTATTTTAAATATTTACAAATAACTGAGGAAGATGTACCTACCACATTGAATACAGTAGTTAATGATCTACCAACAAAGTAAAAGGCCACTCCAATATATTTAAGACAAAGATTGTTGAATGTTATCATGCAAACAAATATAACTGAAAGTGGTAAAGCCTGTGGGAAAAAAATATTACATCAAAATGTTTTTCTCTTTCCAGACTATTATTCTCTTATTCATTTAGATTAAAAATAAACGTAGTTTACAATGACCACAAAAAAATATTTAAAACTCTCTATTGTGTATTTTATTTATCAATTTCAGTGCTTAAAAAGCTTACAATTTCAATTACAGTGGAACCTTCGGTTATGAATGCCTATGGTAAAAAATGAAGGTGAGAGTGCAAGGTTTAATTAATGAAGAAAGGTGAGAGAGAGACCAAGGTTTAATGTTGGAGTCAAATGAAGTGTAATGTACATACAAAGGCTGGGTAGGCCAACTAAGGATATTAGAGAAGCAGTCGTCCATTGATGAGGAGCCAGTGCCCAATTCAACAGTTAGGATTAAAGAAATTTGCAGAAAGCAAGCAGATGTCGAAGACTTCATGGGAACAATTACACGAAAAAACTTGTTGTTATAAGCGATAACGCGATGGCCCACTTCAGAAAGATTCTGCAGTAAAAGAAGCGACTAATTTCCCTTTATAGTTTTTTGATGCAGAACAATTCTCGTTGGGTGCCAAGAAACAGCTATACGAAACACTTGAAACTAATAATTCAGAATTGCAAAGAAAGTGACAAATTTCCTATAACTGTTTTCTTTTTAAGAAATATAGACTATATCTTTTTTTTTAATATTTAACATTTAATTTATTTGGTAGTTTTGTTTTTCCCTAAATTATAATGTATTTTTTGGCAGGTCAACGACTGAATGTTAATTAAAAAAAATAATGGTTCTTTAATCTTGCAACAAATCGTCTAAATTTCATTGAGCTCAACGTTTTGGGTTACCGATGTTTTGGGTAACAAAAAGAGTTCGGGAACAAATTTAATTTCATAACATGAAGTACCACTGTATTTACTTCAATTGAAGAGAGTACTTTTTTTGTAGCCTTGAAAAGAAATTAAAATAAAATCAATGTAATATATGTTTTTTTTCATACAGTACAAATTAAGGTTTTTATGTTTCAAATATAAATAATTAAAAAATGTAAAACAAACAATGTTTAACCCCCCTCCCACCTTATCCTCTTCAAGATGCCAAATAATGTTTTAAAAAATATAAAAAAAATAAAAAAATACAAGGAAAAAAAAAAGATGTCGAAATTATTCTTACCGCTCTCATACATTTGAGCTCTATTTTGACTCCTGGAAATGATACATATCCTGGAAAAAACTGACTTCCAAGGCTTAAAACAATGCATAACAGAAAAGTAACAATACACTGGAACCATGTCACAAACAAAGGTGCATTTAACTAAGGAAGAGAAAGATAAAGATTGAACATGATAATTAATATATATATAGAAAAACCAAAGGATCATTGCAACTAATATTTATAAAATGTCTAAAGGAAAAATTTGAAATACACACACATATTTATACATATATATTAGGGTGGCAAAAATAACTTTTTGTCAAATTTTTTTTGGAGTATTTTGTTTTTTTTGTGTTTCCTTTGACTTCAATACAGCACAGAAAAAATTTCATGAATATATGACTTTATTTAGTACTGCTTCATCGACACTGAAATTTTAAATCATTTTGAATGAATTTTGAATGTTTGTATATATAAAGCTCACAGAAAATGCTAGAAGGTTCTGGAAAGTTTTAGAAAAAAATCTATACAATTCTAGAAGGTTCTATGAAATTTCTAGATGGTTCTAGAAGCTTCTAGAAAAATGTGGAAAAACTTGAGAAGGTTACGTGAAATTCTAGTAGTTTTGATTTTCATATAAATAGCCAGCTTCACCAGTGCATTTCAATTTAGTTATAAAAATCAAGTGTTATAAGATCAAGTGTTGCGGCTATATAAATATCATTCATTTAGTTATGACTACTAGGTCGAAAACTGTTGTTCATTTAATTGGTGAACCATCTGAAGATTTTTCTGAACGAGTTCTTCCAACAGCGACAAATGTTTTGAGTGTATACTTTCATTTACACAAAATTATTAAAGTGCCCAAGAAAGATGCTATTTCTGATGTCGTGCAAAGACAGTTGAGCATCTGGGATAAAGCGCGTATCCCTACGGCTGAAAAACGGGCTTTCATTAAAAAGTTGGAAGTACTTATTGACAAGTACCGAGAGGTTGAGAAGAATGCTAAAAGAGGAGGAGAGGTTCAACTTGCAAAAGAAGCTGACTTTGTTAGCTTCACATCATCCATCTTTGACATCGCACACATCAATGCTCACACTATGATCAGAATTGAAGAAGACAGGCTTTTCTTGCATGACCAGCGAACTGAACGCAAAATGGTAATGGGAACTGAAGACAAAACATTGGCAAAGAAGGAACAGCGAGCTCAAAAACGGAAGAATAGGTTGCTTGAAAGACTTGCACAGGAAAAGGGAAAAGATGTTGCTGTAATCCATAACCATGCTGACCTCTCAGTACCAAGCAGCAGTGATTGTTCAGAGAAGGAAGACGACAACCAATTCTTTCCAGTGCCGAAGAAATCGACATCAATTCTGCCTAAACGACGTCGCTTGAAAGCTATGGATGTTGTTTCGCCATTGGTAGCCTCTGCTCTTGATCGCACTGGAATAAGTGATAGACAGGCAGTTCACATCCTTGCTGTGACGAGAGTTGGTGATGCAGAAGCAAAGGATATTGCTTTGTCAAGGAGTAGCGTGCAAAGAGCCAGAAAAAAAACATCGATCCAAAAAAGCAGCTGATATCAAAGAAAGCTTCCAAGTTGATGGTCCACTGGTAGTCCATTTTGATGGGAAGTTACTTCCTGCAATAGATGGTAGTCCAGAGAAGGAAGACCGTGTCGCTATCCTCGTCTCTGGATTAGGTGTTGAGAAGCTTTTGGGTGTGCCAAAAGTTAAAAAGGAACAGGGAAACTTGTTTCAGAGGCGGTTGCAAATATTTTAAAGGACTGGCGATTGATAGAAAAGATCTCTGCCATGTCATTCGACACAACTGCGACAAACACAGGCTACATCAAAAGAACATGTGCTATTCTTGAAAAGAAATTGAGTAAGAAGCTGCTTTGGTTACTGTGCAGACATCATATACTTGAGTTTGATATGTGCAAAAGTCTTCAAAAAGACATTTGGGGGTAGTACAACTGGACCGGATGTGCTGCTATTACAGCGCTTTAAGATGTTTTCACCAAAAGTTAAACAGGCAAAATTTAGTATATGCCACGATGTTCGACTGGAGCAAAAACTTAAGTCACCACATTTTGTTCAAATATCCTCCAAATGAAAGACAACTCAAGATATTTGCCACGTGTAGATTACAAAGAACTTCTGGCTCTGAATCTTATCTTCCTGGGAGGAATCCCCCCCCTAAGAGTGCATTTTCGTGTTCCAGGAGCTTATCACCATGCAAGGTGGATGTCTAAAATAATCTACATCATGAAGATTTATCTCTTCCGTCATCAATTCAAGCTGACTAAGCATGAAGACAGATCAATTGCAGAATTTGGTATCTTTGCATCCTTGGTTTACATTAAAGCTTGGGTTCAGTGTCCCATTCCAGCAGACGCACCTCTGAATGATCTGGATTTCATCAAGCTTCTTATTGATTATAAGAATGTTTCTCCCTCCATTTCTCAGACTGCATTGAAAACGATTGGCCGACATCTCTGGTACCTTAGTGCAGAACTCATTCCTCTGGTTCTCTTTTCTCAACGTGTCTCAGTGGATGAGAAAAACAGCCTTGCTGCTTGCTTGAGGCAATTCATGGAGAAATCTTCTGATGATCAGAAAGAAGAAAGGTGCATCCGCAGCACAAATGATCCTTCAGCACTTCATAATGTGACATTAAAGGATTTTGTGACCTCTTCATCGCTGCTCTTCTTTAATGCTCTTCTGCTTCCCACAAATTTTCTCATGACTGATGCTTCCACCTGGCAACAAACTCCATCCTTTCAGAAGGCAACAGCAGTGGTCTCTTCCTTGAAAGTTGTCAATGACTGTGCCGAGCGGGGAATTGCATTGGCGTCATCATTCAACTCATCTCTCACCAAATCAGAGGAGGAAAAGCAGTACTTGCTCCAAATTGTTGAACAGCATCGCAAAGAGTTTCCAGATGCAAAAAAAAATCAACTGTGCTGAAGAGATCGCAACTTGAAGACCTTCAGGACTCAGAAAGCACAGACTAAAAAACTTTTAAAGTGTATTTTTGAATGGCGTACTTAGAACTACTCTGCAATAAAGTCAGGCTAATGTGTCATGTAACTAGTATTATATTACTGTTTAATTCCTACTGTGTAATATAATTGTTCTTTGTATCTAAAAACAGCATTTTAAACCTTGCCAAATTTTCATTTAATGCAACTGCCGAATACCATAACACACAAGATAAAAAGTGCACCGAGCAGTATTTATAGGAGCCCAAATGGTGTGAAATTTGGTATATACATGTTTTAAATCCCAGTGAACCAGAAAACTAAAATTCTCATGATAAAATCAACTTTATTTTTTTCCATTATAAAGTGAGCCATCCTAATGTATATATATATATATTTATTCGTAGTGTAGAGCTAAAGTTTGCAAACAACATTAATTTTTCTTTTAGTATTGCTTTGTTAATTAGTAATTTGATTATTAATTGTACTTTTTTCACTTTCTATTAATCTTTTTTACTTCCTTTTGTTTGATTAAAATTATTTTTTCTTGATTTGGGGTCAATTTTATAAATATTATAATGAAAATGTTGTAGTTTTTTAAAACAAATATGACAACACCTGGTTAAGCGACTTGTGTAAACATCTTAAGAGAATTAAATATTAAACTGTCAATTTAAAGAAAAATTAAGTTTTATAATATAAAAAAGGTACTGCTTGGTTGTTTTACTGTTTTAAAGTGATACATTATGGAATCTTAAAGTTAAAAAAAGTTTAGAAAAAAAATACCTTCAGATCTTCACTGCTTAGCAAATACTTATTCACAAAAACCATAGAAATAGAAATAATCCTATAAAAAAATGAAAAATAAAATTTTAATAAAAGATACATTTTCTATAAAACAATATATTCAACGTTTATAATAAACATGCAATCTTGGATGTCTAACCTAGGTTTTAAATCTAAGAGCTCCAGAAATATCTAAATCTAGATAAAAAGTGTTACTGGCATAAAAATATGCAATAAAGTATAATTATCATTAGATATTTTTAAACACATTTTTTATTATGTCTCTGGATATCCCATCTTTTCTGCCACAATTTAAAAATCCAATGTATGTTAAAGGGACGCTATACTCAAAAATAAAAGCAAGACCCAATAATATTCATTTTTGTGATTTTTATTTATTATTTGGTGTACATGCGTGCAGAAACTGAATAGTTTCATAGTGTTATGAGATTTAATCATATTACAAAGACTGAAGCCTTAGGTTATCACAACCTGGATGGCTTCATCAGCACTGTATATAGATATAAATATGGTGGACAGATGCCTGACCATTGTGAAGTGAAACATTAATTTTGGAAGTGTCAACTGTGGGACCTCTCCACTCTGATTACAAAAAATGGTCAAAACTATCTGCTGTAGCCTTTAGTATAATGCGATGAAACTTTGAATAAGTATTTAAATCTGGACATTTATAGCAAATTTTTCAATCAATGCTGTCCGATAGCCTAGGGTCATTGATTATCTCAACAGAGCCCCTCAGATTACAACACAAAAATTGAAGGTAAGTCATTTTAATTATCCTATTATAAAACTTTTGTAGAAGATTACTGTAACCAAAAGAGCCCTCATAGACAAATGTATGTGCCAGTTTTTGAGATAGCTATGACACCCTATCATAGTCTCTTTTCCACCATTAACGTGAAGGCTTAACCTGTTAATTCTGGTTGTGCACTTTTGACAGCAAATGCTTAGTGTTCCCAATTACGCATGCAGATTTTGTACTACGTAATTGGGATGCAGATTTTGTACTACATTTCACTTCAGCGATAGATTTCTATACCTGATTTTAAATGATTATATTTTTATAAAGATGTCATTTCTACACAAAATAATGTTAGGTTTTTCATAAAATTTCTAGATAGTTATTTTTTTTTACATATTTAGAGAAAATGGCAATTTTTTATTTAAGGTTTAAGCCACCATTTTAATGTAAGATTACACATGTGTGGTAGTGTGAAGGTTTCCTTTTCATCTATTGGAATATCCAGGTCATTTGTGTAACTATCTCTATGTAATTACAATGGGGCAGAAACCAGACCCCCTTTGTGAGGAATTTCTTTGACTGGTCGATATCAGCTGTAAAAATTGCATAACAGGTTCACCATGCATGTGCAGTACCTTTGTTAGTCTTAGACACTGACCACACTGTGTAGTTTCAAACCCAAACTAATTCTTCCCCACTCACATATAAACAACGATTTCTATCAAATTTACGATGAAGTAATTATTTTCGATAAGTATTGGAAGATTTACAACATTGCTAAAAGACCCCCACTCCTCTGAATGGAGTGTTTTACATTTTGTAATTAGTGTTACAATTTCTTTCTATTATCTTGTTCTACACTTAAAATACATTAAAGAGTCTAAAGAGAAGATATAAAACCTAAAATCCTCCATTCCAGTGTTTTTGTTATGTGAAAATGATAAATTCATGATAGTAATTGATGCATGTTTATGTGAGACTTTATATTGCGTTATGGATTACAATTTACATTACTAGTCTAGTCTATGGTGACCAATTTCAAAACTTCATAATTTCGATTTTTGTTGTTTGAAGACAGTCACAGTATCTTGAGTGAAATTAACATTGAAAGTTGCATCGCCATTACCAATATGACAAACAATAGGAGGCTTGGAAAAAAAAACTATCACACTTTTCTAATTAATAACTTTTTTATATCAGATTTGTAGTTTAATTCTTTTACTTTAATTGGAAAGATAATTCATTTTTATTTAATAAAATGTATACTTTTAAGGCAGTATCTCTATACTAGTCTATAATACTCTCTATAAAATATTAGTACTTTTTATTTTAAAAGATTAAGGCATTTTTGTTCCCCAGCTGGTTTTTTCACAAAAAGTTTTGCTCAAGCCCAAGAAACCTCAATAATTGCAGGTCATTTCTAGTTTTTCCTCCAGGTAAACCAGTGGGTTAACATTTCGCAGTGGCTACGGATACAGCAAACGTACTCCGTATTTTATTTCCGGGGTATGTGATAGATATCTAAGATGTGTGCATGTGCAGCAGACGGACTGCATTTTATTGCTAATTTTTGTTTTCGGGGCTAGGGTTAGGAATAGGGTTGGGATTAGGGTTAGGCACAATATCAGTAGCCGGACCCCGAAAAAAATAACACGGAGTCCGGCAATCGCGCGTGCGCACATCTACATCTACAGCCGTAAAAAAATAAAGTCCGTCTAGAGCGCATGCTCAAATCTATCACGTACCCCGAAAAAAAAATACGGAGTACGTTTGCTGTATCCGTAGCCACTGCGATTACATTTAACATTGTCACAATTGTGAGAAACTTTCAGAACTTTCACTGAGTGAAAGGAAGGCGTAGGGAAATCGCGAAAGAGAGAAATTACTAAAGCTGACGAGCTACCAATCATAAAATCGGCTATTACAAATCATATTATTACATGTTCTTTTAAGATGTACTATCTTTGGAAACTCACCAATAAGCCGTAACTACGGCTGCAATTTTAATGTATTTGGACACTAAGGACTCCATTTTTTGTGTAACACGTTTCCCGTTTGTGTTATTCCTCATTGCATATAAATGCCAAGTCCGTGCATAAATAAAGGTATGATGCTATTAAACCAATAGATAGACAAATATTCGCTGATAATTTGTCTAATTGAAGATATTATCTATTTGTTTCCAGAACGCTTTATTAAACTAAAATAGTATTTAATTTATTATTATTGCCATTTCTTAAAAATAATTTTTTATAAGGTAATACAATACACGGACTATTTTAATAAAAATCGCCCTTATTATAAGTTAACACGTCGATGAAAATTAGCACTGACATGTAAAAGCATTTAGCACTAACAGTTGCCAAATCAAAATAAAAACTGTATGTTTCATGAATACATCTATGGTTTCATTCATCATTACCAATGAAATCTCCACTAATCCGAACACATCTAATAACATATCCAAGAATTGCTACGAGGCTTGGGGGGGGGGGCAGTCATGTTTTTCTATATTTAAAAAATATAATTAAACATAATGCAAAAAAAAAAAAACCACACATCATGACAGAATATTTCACACTTGCTATTTCCCAATGTGAGCAAGACGAGTTTGTGTGGAGTAGTTTTAAAATATCATTCAGTTTTCGCACTCAAAATTACTAAAAAAATTGGTAAAAAACTTATTAAATATAAAAATTAGCCGTTTCCATGAGCCCATAAAACGTCAAAACATTAGTGATCAACAACTAAAAAGGATAAGCAATAAATGTTTCTAATTTGACTAAAACAGCAAATAGTTTACGTAGGGATTTTAGACAGCTATGAATTTTAAAACGAATCTTAACTATTTCACTTGCAAAGAAAACTATGGTGGGTTGAAAAAAAAACCTTTTACGAATTTTTTTTAAGTTGAACTTAAAAAGCATCAGTGGCGCAACTAGGTGGGGGGCTCAAGCGCCTCCCCCCCCGGGCCAAATCGGAGGGACCCTGCAATTTTTCAAAATCCAATGAATTTTTTGGATGAGGATGGTGCTTCTCAATTTGCCATAACCACAATAACTTCTCTGGATGAGTCATCCTGGTTTTTTATTTCACGAACACTGCTACTGCATGAATTTTTGATAATTATTTTTTTTATTCGTTTTGTTTTATTACTATAATTATATCATCAATACATAATTAAAGTTACAAAAAAGACTGTTAAACTCATAATAATAATAATCTGTTATACCCTTAAGTCTTTATTAACTATAATTTTTAGTTTTGATTCGAAGAGTTTAAAAATTTTTTCGACTGGGGCGGGCTTTTCTCTCTCCCCCCCCCCCCCAGCATTTTTTGCCACTGCTTAGCATTATTGTTACACCAATGCAGGGATGACAGATATGATTTGTATAAAAGTGCCTACATCAAAACTAATTGAAATAGCATTTAAAATTTAATCTATATTTGCCGATATTATATATATTTCAAGTGTGGTATGATGAGCCTGAACTAATGTCTAAAAAAAGTCCGAAAATAGACACTGGCATGCATAAAGCATTCATTGTTTTGTTTATTTCTTTGTTTTCTCCGAATTTGAAATAAAGATAAGTCGAAATATACAATTATAGTGAAATGAGTTAGAAAGTTTTATAATATCATTGCCAATGCTTTATTACTATGACAAACATATAAATAAAAGTACGCAGTGGCAACGGTTCGGTCCGACCGAACGCGTATTTTTTTTTTTCGGGTACCAGCCTTACTTATTATTGCATAGCGGCCGAGTCGCTGCACTGAACTATATAACAACATAATTTATTTTTTTTTCAGAATTTTTTTTTTCAGGATTAGGGTTAGGGATAGGGTTATGGATAGGGTTTAGGGATAGTGTTAGGGATAGGGTTAGAGATAGGGTTAGGGTTAGGGTGTAAAGCAATATTATCTATGGCTGGTACCCTAAGTAAAAAAAATACGGGTTCGGTCGGACCGAACCGTAGCCACTGCCATAAAAGTATGGCGAGATGTTAGATTGTGATTTTACGCTATAGTGATTATAAAATAACTAGTCTGACAGCACTGTAATCAAAAGGGAGTCTACTCTTCAGACATACAATAGCATTGCAGTGTTTACGTGATTTTTTTCCGTGTCAAAGTTTCCAATAAATAAACTTTTCACGAACTTGATGTAATTATGATATAGAAAAAATATCAAATGGCGGTAAATATTTTTATCATATTTACCTAGAGTTTACATAAATAAAGGGTAAAAGTAAAGTAATATACAAATAGCTCGATAATTATTTGTAAAATGAAAATCGCAATAAAATTAAAAGACAGTGGTAAATAATTAGACATTGGTTTCTTTGGCAATTTAACCATTTTTATTCTTAGGTACCCAAGCTGTTTCAGTGGCTTTTTTGTTTAATATCCTTCATGACATTATGGATTTCATATGTTGTGGGCTTTATGAGAGCAGATTTCAGTAAAGAGCTACATGACATTATACTAGCTGTAAGTATAACATTACAAGTCATTCAAAGCTATTTTTCTTTCAATATTTGATTAATACGTATGACTGGCGGTATGTTATACTCTAACAAATCTGAAAATCAAACCTATATCTTTAAATTTCTTCAAATTCTTCTTTTTAGTGTTAAAATTCCAGCTGATGTTTTTTTATTTCTTTATTTCAGTTACCCATATATTTGTTGATTTCATTTGCTGTAAGTACATTATCAACCATAGCTATATTTTACAAATTAAAACAATTAAACTTTTAAATAACTTAATTCAAAATATATTAATAAGTTTATCTTTTTTAATGGTTCTAAATTACACTAAAAACTGATAAACAAACATCTTTTGTTTATTAATAATTTTCATTTCAGTGTTTGTTGCTCGGAATGATTGGCTTTAGAGTAGCCACATTCAATGATTGTGAATTAGCATCAAAAGAATTAAAAGAGGTAAAGTAATAACATTAAACAATGTGTAGATGACAGGGGTGGCCGCATGTGGCTCGGGTTAGGGTGGCTCCTATTGAGCAGCTGCCTAGAGCTCTATAGGGGCCCCCGACCGAAGATGTTTTACTCTGCAAGCTTATAAAAATTACAATTTCATTCAGTGTTTATCTTTATCCGTTACTTTTAATGTAAACAGGGTAAAATCTGTACTAAATTTAGATCAACCCAGCTAGAAAACTATAGTCTACTATCATGTTGGGAAGCAAGCAGTTACAACAATTGTTTCACATTTTTTCTGATGATCACTTATTATTTTTTTACTTCTGATTTACAAACACATTAAAATAATGTTATGTGTCACTTTTAGGTGTACAGGGTCATCCTTAAACAAAAGCCCTTCTAAATATATACTCTAGATCCCCATCACCAAATTTTAGGGGCCCCATGTTAAGTGACTTTTTATATTTTCTTATTTTGTGTGGCATTAAAAATAAACTTTTGACATATTTAGGTTTTTTAAAAAAAATTTAAAAATTAAAAGTGATTAAAAAAAATATAACTTTGCAAATTAATGTAAATAGCACAAAATTAAATAACTCACATTCGACACATTGGTATTAGCAGAAATTAGAAAAATACTTTGTAAGTCTTAAAAGAACAACTTTAGGCACCACTCTTTCATATGCAGCAGACATTGTCAAACCTCATTTTCTGGTCTACCAGGCTGCATTTGTTCATTCACACCAAAAAAAGCTTACATTTTTCTTTGTATTATTTCACATAAACACTATTAATATTATTTAACAAAACTGCTTTTGCTTAACACCACAATGTCCTCTTAGTTCCTTCAAGTTTTCTTTACCATAACACTGTTTTTTTTCTACGAATAGTCTATACATCACTTAATGCTAGGAATGTATAGTGGTTATTTCATTAAACACAATAATGTCAAAAAAAAAAAACAACAAAATTTAGGTTTCTTTATGACACTCAACAATCCACTAATAACATATCCCTGTCTTCTCCAGTATATTTGCTGTTGCTCTAACAAGCACCAGCTGCTCCACCAAATTTTGATAACATGTTTTTATCTTTTGGGACTTATTTCTAAATTGTTAAATTTTAAACACTTTGTTAAAACATCATGAAAGCCAGAGGCACTTTTTGGAGAATATAAAAGTAATTTATATTAATCTCTTTAAAGTCCACTAAATGTTTAATTTACACAACAATAAAACAACTAATTCGCAGTCATATCACACAAGTCCCAAACATTGTCTCTTACTGGACTTCCAAATTCTGTCACTTAATAATGCCCTTGGGTAGTGGCCACTACTGACTGTCATTGATTACAGTAGTCTTGTCATCTGTGTATCACAGCTGTCTACTATTACTCTACACCACCCTAGTAACCAATGTCACTCTTGTCAAACATGTTTCTGAACTGGTTGCTGGTCCTCTACTACACAACACACATACATATATATATATTTTACTGGCATTATTTTTTCTGAGACAGATATAATTTACTCTCCATTGCTGCCTTTATTAGGAGATAAAATTGTGCATTTCTTTTTTAGCATATTGAAGCAGCAAGAAAAGATCTTGAAAAGAAAAACTACAAATTTGCATCTGACTGGAAATTATAAATGGATGGCAAAATATTAGTGGAACATTTCGATTATGTAAATTTATAGAAATTATATTTTATTCTCTTATACTAGCAAAAATAATTTATATTGTGCATATTTTGCTGTTATTAAAGTGTTACATATAATGCGATTTTTGACTTTTAAAATGGATGAATGGGATTGATGAATTTTGAACAAATGTTTTGAGGTTTGTTTTGGCTTTTCATTTGTGTTGTTTATGGGCACAAACGTCAAGTCAGAATTAAATATAATTCCATATTCAGTGTCATGCTTCCATTTCTGACATTAAAATTTTTGAACACCTCTTTACAATGTTGCTTTAAATTATGTACATTTATTTTTTTGTTTTCTTATGCTGTATTCTAAGATGTAATCTCCTAGTACTGATTATAGTTTTCATTACATTATCATAAAAACAATTGTCTGTTTTTAGTCATGTGTCTATTTTATAAAGTCTGTAACCAAGTAATGGGTTTAAATTATTGAGACATCACTTCATAGACAATTGTAATAAACTAAGTATGGGATGTAATCCTGGATTTGGTTTTATAGAAACACAACAGTAATAAGGGTTTAATATAAGAGATAACAATAGTTTAACAAGTCATATTTAATCTGCTTGCTATAATTTATTAATAATTGTGTTTCATTAATTAATAAAAAAAACTATTTTCAAATGTAATCAAAGAACATAGGAAAACCCACAAAAGCAATCAAGTGCAATCGTCAAAAAGTTTTGTTTTGCCTATTGAGAGGTTTTGGGAAAAGAAGGGTGTCTTGAAACTGTTGAATCAATTACATATTGACAAAAACTGTAAAGCACAAAAATTGAAGATGCCTATAGATATTTCAAGTGTAGTTAAGATATACAGAAAAAATGTCATCATTCATTTGAATAGATACACATGTATTTGGAGCACTAGATTGCTATTCCCCATTAAATAAAATTGTATGGACGAAGTGTGTTGAGGGCATATACTTCTTTAGGACAGAATATTTACTGCTTTGTGGAATGTAATATTAAAACATATTTTCCTTTATTTACTGCCTATTGGTAGAGCTGTATAATACTATCTAATTGTAACTGTCTGATTTATAAAGGCAACACAGATACCAATTTATAAATAATTTTGTAAGTATGATGATGTGCACCATCTATAGTTAACGGGAGTGGTTTATTTATAGAACAATGATTTATTCAAGACAGAAACATATATAAGCATAAAGAAGCTTATACAATAATTTTTTTAATATTAGTTCATATAAAAACAATACATTTGCTCCTTGCCTTACCCTTCTGTCTTATTTCTGCCAAATTTGTGTCCCCTGATTAAAAAAAAAAAAGGTTGCCTGCCACAGGGCTAAAACGATATTTCTTACATTAACTTTTTTTTTTTTTTAAAGAAATAGCCATGAAAAATGGCTAGGTAGTGGTTAACTCAGCTTAAGTTTTCTTTTTCAAAAAGCCTCCTCTTCCCTCCATCCCAAATTAATATTTTTGGGAAATTTTGTAGGGGGGTATGGTTTAAAAACAAACATTTTTGGGAAATGTAAAAATTAAATAAAAAAAAAAAAAGAAGGGTATTTTATAGAAAAAATAAAAATAGGGGGGAAAAAAAAAAAAAAAGGGGGAGGAAAAAGAAAAAATTAAAAAAAAAAAAAAAAAAGAAAAAAAAAAAAAAAAAATAACTGTTTGAAGGAAAAAAAAAAAGAAAAAACAGTACAGAGAATAACTGTCACAGGATAAACATCTGATGACTGAATAGCCAAATGTCACAAACATTCTGTATCACAATACATATATGACAGTCATGTATATGCAGATCAGATGTGAAAACAATTACTTTCCAATTAATAGAATGAATTCTTCAGTTTTTTTTATGAAAACAAACGAATATTTAATTCTACTTCCTATACAAATATGTAAGCAATAACACCTTTTTCGTAGAATTTCAAAACTAATAGTGGCCTTGACTTAGAAAAAATCTGTTCAACTTCAAGCAAAAATCCACTGCTCCATTTTTCTCTGAAAGTGAGGCTTCAATTTTTAAATATCTTTCTTGTCAATCGTTCTCACTATCAATTAATTCAGGAGTTTTAACTGTAGATGAGCAGTCTTCATCAGTCATGGATAACTGGATCAAACGTGATGTGACAGTAGGTAAAGACAACACTTTATTTGCAAGTCACCTTAAAGACAACACTTTATTAGCAAGTCACCCTGTTCTTATTCAGGGACAATGTGAGCATAGCATTTCCTTTTAAACCATCCAATGAGTTGGGGAAGTTAATTATTAACTTATTGTTGGGGTGGAAAACCTGAATTCAAATTCCCCCATCACTTTTTTCCACTGGTATATAGTTTTTAGATTTCTATTCTCTACTTCAATTTGATTTTAGGATGGAAATTATTTTTTTTTTTTTTTTGCTCCTTAGATATTTTTGTCTTCCTTTCATTTTTTTGTAAATTTTTTAAAGAGGCGATAAAAACATAATACTCCCATTTTTCTTTATTCTAAATAAATAATAAATAATTTATTTTTTTTATTTATTTTAAATTAAGTTTAATTTCCCATAAATTCCAAGTTGTTGGCCCTTTCCGTTTCCCCCCCTTTACTCTTAAAATTAATAATTAAATAAATATATCTATAATTAAAATATTTTTTTTAATTTTTTTAAAATTTTTTTAATATTTCTTTAAATTTTATATATTTTTTAAAATTTTTAAAAAATTTTATAATTGTTATTTAATTTTTTTTTATTTTTATTATAAATGTATTATATATTTTGTTTTGTTTTTTTGATTTCTTACCAATTGAGAGAATTTGTCTGATTATTTTTACAATCTACAAATCCCCCCCTCCTCCCTCCTTTTTACCCATCTTTCATTTTGAAAAGCGAAAAGGGATTGGCCTGGCGCGTGGCAGGCAAAAAAATAAAAAAAACAAAGAACACATAAGGAAAAGCGAATACCAAACCACCCACCTAGGAAACACTCTCTTTTTTTTGCTAGGAAAAAACCAATAATTAAAAAAAAAAGAAAGAAGAGATACTTAATTAAATCGCTAAAAAAAAAAAAAAAAAATAAAAAAAAACAATTTAAAAAAAAACAATTTAAAAAAAAAAAACATTTAAAAAAAAAAAAAATAAAATTTTAAAAAAAAACATAAGAGCATATTTAAAAAAAAGAAATAATCATTCAAACATTCTTTTTATCGGTTGACAGGGTCGAATAGTCAGGGGTCGAAAAGTCGTGGAACTAATTTCCAATAGCCTATTGATTGAGAGATAAGTGTTCAAACGTCTACCTCAAATTTGAACTTTTTGTCTAAATAGGTAAGGTTGGTCAACTTTAGAAATTAGAACGCCATTTGTATGATTTGAACTAAAATAATTGATCAGCGAAAATCGTAAAAACATTACTTTAATGAAAATTTACAATGAATTAACAGATTACAAGGAAAGCAATACATATTAAAAATATTTAGCTGTAGATGAAGCACATGTTAAAATAATCATGCAGTTGGTGAAATATATGCCTTAATAATTTTGATTGAGTCCACTGGTTTATCATTATCATCAGTTTCAACCATGCCAATACGTTGTACAACGCTGATCCCAGATGAGACTCTCCCAAATATTGTGTGTTTTCCATCCAACCACTGGGTTGGGGCTAAGGTGATAAAAAACTGACTGCCATTTGTGTTTGGTCCACTATTAGCCATGGAAAAAATTCCAGCACCTGTTAGATTAAAAAAAAAAATACTCTTTTATTAAAAAAAAATTCTTTACACCATAAAAGTATGTATAGACATAATAAAAAGTAAAAGCAATGGGACAAATTTCAATTACTACTTTAATTCATTTGGCATTTTATCGAATAGTTATGTTTGGAGAGAAATATTTCAAGTGTGTATTGACTGATTTTGCAATGTATTCAGTTAGAAGACATAATAATAAGCTTTTTTTTAAAACATCATTTCTATAATAAAATTTTCCTTTAGTTTATTCTTTTTAGTGTTGCTTTTGTTTGTAAAGTTTATACAGTATAAACTAGGAAAAAATAATCGGCTTTAGTAGTGTGCATAAGACTAAATAACACTGCAATAAGTTATGCATTATAGACCATATTGTACTTCTTTATGATTTTGACATCAACGTACTAATTTTTTTCAACCAGTCCTCATTTCCGTGCAACATTCACTCTAATTTTTCTTTCACTTAGCCTGACACAATTTTCGACAGATATATACCATTTAAAATTTTTCAAAACAGTGATATTGAACATTTATTTTGGTGATGTCAAAAAAAATATAACAAAAATTAGAATTGAAACTAGTCACCTAATAGCAATTTTAGGGTAAAATATTTTCTTACTTTTAGCATACTTCATGTTCAATCCATGGGCATTTTTTGCTCAAAATCAAATGGTTAAAAATGAGCGTAGTAGATTATGCAGAAAAGAATGGTGTTATATATGATAACAATATGGAATAGATAATTGCATAGCTAAAATCATAAAATATTTAGCAACAAATTTAATTTTTCAATATTCTCATGGTTTTCAATTAAATTTGTGAAGTAAAATGTTACGATTGAATAGCTCAACCAAATTTCTATAAAACTGTAAAAACAGGAAAACAGAATTCAAATTGGCATGTTGAATTTAAGCTGACTACTACAGTAGCGTGTTAAGACATAAAGCTATGTAATCTCATACTAACATAATGCGTCTGAAAAATATGCAAAAACACTATTTAAAGCTATTGAAAATAGAGAAATGTCTATGGGCTATTGTGATAATGCTACAATAGTTTGAAGCATGTGTGTATTAAAGTTTTTTTACTTTATGAAATCTCTAAATGGGACTTAGGAAGGTGATAAAATTACGACTTTGTCTAAGCTCACACATTTTTTTTTATTTTTTAAGATAAAAAATTACTGTACATTTACTATAAGGTAATCACACATTCTTAGAATACTGAGTTCTTTTCAATAAAGAAAATATATATGGGTGCACATTAAATTTGAAAAATCTGTTTGGACTACCTATTATCATGAATTGACATCAAAATTTAAGTGATAAATTTTAAGTTAAATTTACCAAACAATGAAAGTTAAAAAAAGAAGGGTTTAAAAAAATATCAACAAATTAAAACTATGAATTATTGAAAAAAAAATTATCGAAAAAAAGTACGCTAAAAAATAATTTGACCGAATAAAATGTTTAAAAATAATAAATTAAATTATATCAAAGTAAAATGGTCTAAAATGTTGTATATAAAACTACAAGAGGAATCTCTAAGCAAGCGGTTCTCAACCTTTTTAGTGACTGTACCCCAAAGTGTGCAAAAGTATGTTAATGGATACCCCTCAAAAGTAAGTTCACAAATAAATGTACTTATTTTTGTAATGGCATGTGCTAACCTCTCTATGGCATGTGGTTTGGTGATGTGTCATACTGCAAATTGGCAATCATCTTCAAACTCTTGGTTTTTTAAACCAAAATTATATTTCGCTGCATACCCCTGAATAATCTTTCCTGTGCCCTAGGGGTACGCCTACCACCAGTTGAGAATTGCAGGTCTAGGCTGACCATTTTTAAATTCACAATTACCTGTGTGTTTTAAATCCTCTGTAATTTCATCATCAAAATTTTTACCATAAATAGAAGCACCACCTCTACCTGAAAATGAATTGATACAATATATTATTCTAAGTCGTTATATCTATAGCCCTGAATATAAAATATACAATTGCACACTTAAAAGAGCAACAAATGCTAACAATGGGTGATGTTTAAATAAACTTCATTTTAATGACAATATTAATAAATAGAAAAAAAATTCAACAATAAGAAGAGTATTAAAATAGGTTAAACAAACAGTTATAATACACATATTTAGAAATGGATCCCAATATTGCAAAACTCAATTTAAGTAAAATTAGGGAGAAAAATGCATGGTAGTATGTTGTAAATCTCATGTAATCGAAAGTTTCAAGTGGTTTTAGAACTACAAATGTAAAAAATATAAACATGACTGTACTAAGAAAAAACAGTAAATTTAACACATTTTTTTACCTGTTCCAGTGGGATCTCCACCTTGAATCATAAAATCTTTGATAATTCTATGGAACTTGATACCGTTGTAGTAACCCCGTCTTGTTAATTCTGCAAAGTTTCGACAGGTATTGGGGGCATGTTTCCAATACAATTCTAAAACAATATTTCCCATTCTGAGAACAAAAAAAAACAACAAAAGCAAAGAGTTAAACAATATTTTAGTGTATTTTTTTGTTTTTTATGCAAAAACTTTTTGTTCAGGGGTAAAATCATGATGGAAAAAATGAATGACCCTTATACATCTGTAAGCAGAGTTTCAATTATAAATTACAGAACAAGTTAATCGTAAAATACTGCAATACAAAAATTAACTAAAAAGAATAAACAAATAGGTTTCCAAAAATGCATTTACTTTTATAAGAGTATTCAATATACACAGTCTTGAAGACGTTTTATTATTTTAAGAATATGTAAAGGTTTTCACTACAGCCTTTTGGAAAGGACCTGCCAACTCTCAGCTGAAGAAGAGATCAGAAAGAGGCAATGGGGCTGGATAGGATACACCTTGCGCAAACCAGCAGCCAGTGTCTCAAGGCAGGCACTGAGGTGGATTCCCCAAGGCAAACAGAAGAGAGGCAGCCCAAGAAACACCTGGCGTTGAGACCTGGAAGCCGACACCATAAAGATGGGACACACCTGGAACCAGCTGAAGATGGCAAAGGACAGAGGACTCTGGAGATCTGTTGTTAGTGGCCCATACCCTACTTTCAAAATGTCTTAATTTGTCACAAACGCCAGAGCCATAAATAGTTTGAGCCTCATATGGTAGAACATTTCTTGTTAATCTAGGAATTACTGCTGCATGTATGTTAAGCCAGTGAGAATATCTGTACAACATATGTAAGAGAAAAAAGCGATTTTAGCATGCCAGGTACCCATACTGTGTGGACTCATGGACATGGACACGACCCATGAAAAATCCAGACACTCACCAAGAATCAAAACTGGGGCAATAATCATTAGCAGTTAAGTGCTTCACCACAATGCCATCCATCCTGCAGCTAAATTGCAATTTTTTTTTTAATAAGTCCATGATAAACTTTATTGACCCAGATAAATAAATAGATAAATGAAATTTGTTAGAAAAAATTATTGTTCATAAATTATTTAGTAGTACATTTTTAAAATGGATACACCATAAAAGAAGCATTTTTCCCCAACTATGCCCAAGGTGTACATAACATGGTTGTCTTATGATATTCAATTGGGCCATTCTATGTGACTATTTTTTAGTTCTTTTGAGGGGTAGCCACAGAGGCCTGCATCCCCAACACATTGTTAAGATTATTGTGACAGTAACAGATCCTTACATAAAATTTAACTTATGCCATTAACAATTCCGGATGCACAAAAAGCTGTTTGGTCTACTTTCCTAACAATTATAGAAAAAAGATTAAAAAGAAAGGCATTTATAAATATTAGTGTAAGCCTTAAATATCAGTTTCTTATTTTTTTATGATATTAAGTTTGCAAAGTGTATAGTCTACTATAGTTTATTGCGAATAAAGGCTATGTCCACAAAAAGCCAGCCAGGACCAGATTCATCCGATCATTGTCATTGTTTACTTCGAGAAGATGTGCTTCCATCAGCCTACGATTAAAATAGGCTGTTATCGTATTTACAAATGTTGTGTTTTGGTTTTATCATATTTATTTAAATAAAACTGAATATGTTGTATATGAAATGACTAAACAATGTTGTATATGAAATGACAAAATAATGTTGTATATGAAATGACAAAACAGTGTTGTATATGAAATGACAAACATTGTTGTATATGAAATGACAAAACATTGTTGTATATGAAATGACAAAATAATGTTGTATATGAAATGACTAAATAATGTTGTATATGAAATGACTAAATAATGTTGTATATGAAGTGACTAAAAACCTTCAGTATAAATTAACCTACTTACCCATGCATCTCTCACTTGTGCCCTTTTTAGTAACCGGGCTTCAGGCCTTCCATAAGCTAAAGCCGGCCCTGTACGTCACAGTGTCCGTTTAAAAGCTTGACCATCGCTGTATAACAATGTGCCTATTTTTAAAATAAATAAAGGAAAAACAAATTGAGTACCGTTCTGTCACATACTGGCTGATGACGTCATCAGCTACATACATCGATGAACGTTTTCAGCTCAAAGTGATGACGTCATCAGCTACATTCATCGATGACCGTTTTCAGCTCAAAGTGATGACGTCACGTGCATATTAGAGATGCCAGTGTCATAGTTCATCAGTATGAGTTTTGTTTTTGTGTGTTCTGTGCTAACACGTTTATTTAAATTTGTCTCTAACTCACTTCAAAATTCCAGAACCGTTGAAAACTCATAAGATATTACTAAGTTGAGTGGTAGATCGATCTATTTGGTAACTATGATTTGAAACTAAAATACATGTTTTGTTATGTTTAACCGGATTGTAAGTAATAGAATACATTTATGCGTGTATCTGTAAAAATCTACGCATGACTCTATCAGAACTATTTATAGCTACCTACAGATCTACGAATACTTATCCAATCTATGTATGACGACATTCCAATCTATGTATGACGACATTCCAATCTATGTATGACGACATTCCAATCTATGTATGACGACATTCCAATCTATGTATGACGTCATCAAATCTATAAATCTCAATTTTCTACTAAGTAGAGAGTGTGCCACCTTTAAAAATCTCTACAAGTTTGTATCAGACAAGGCCACCAGTTTGTATCAGACAAGGCCACCAGTTTGTATCAGACAAGGCCACCAGTTTGTATCAGACAAGGCCACCAGTTTGTACCAGACAAGGCGAAC
The DNA here is from genome assembly GCA_021962125.1 of Bulinus truncatus. Classification (NCBI taxonomy): domain Eukaryota; kingdom Metazoa; phylum Mollusca; class Gastropoda; family Planorbidae; genus Bulinus; species Bulinus truncatus. The sequence continues at coordinate 4,719,652 of JAGDYQ010000031.1, read as the reverse complement.
AGTTAAATGTAATATAAACATTATATGCCACGTGACTGGCTAGGGTTAATGAACAACCTGTGAGTGAGACTGCCGTGTATCTGAGCAGTGTGTGAGTGAGACTGCCGTGTATCTGAGCAGTGTGTGAGTGAGACTGTCGTGTATCTGAGCAGTGTGTGAGTGAGACTGTCGTGTATCTGAGCAGTGTGTGAGTGAGACTGTCGTGTATCTGAGCAGTGTGTTTGTTCTGTGATAGAGAGAAGCGATCACTTGTGGAGAACCAACATGATTTCGTTCCTTTGTGTAACCCATGTAGGAAAGAAATAACTAGATATCTGTTTTATAATTTAAAACTACCTGTCGATCACAGTCGCTTTTCCTTGACGCTTACAAAAACACCCGAAATATGAAAAGGAAAGATGGCTTCAGTTGTAGACCACAAGTCTAAATTTTATACAGACAGTTTCTTCTTTCCCCTGCCCAACCCCCCATGTGGGGGCTCCAGGCTGGGTACATGTGGGGATTAGGGAACGGACTCTAATCATCAAGTGGTTTACCATAATTTAAAACTTATCAGGAGTTATTTCCTTTTTTACTTTGGCAACCAATCGCCCGTTCTTTGTTTTGAAATCTTTTCACGTTCGCCTACAGCAAAACAAACCTCACGCATGCACGCACACATACTCACACATTAATCACACCAGACTAGTGATGTGTTACTGTCTTTGATACTGTCCAGTATAGTGGTAACATCTTACCCAATTAAGATCTAACGATGTAAGAATAGCCCCAGAGGTGGGCAAAAGTTTTAAACTACGGGCCACGTAGGGTCTTAAATGTTCAGAAGGGCCGCGAACCAGGGACAGAAAGATGAGTGTCTAATAGTATAAGTGGCTTAAAAAATATCAAATATGTTAATATAATATCATTGGTACTAGTGGGTGGGCGGGAGCGGCCTACGGGCCGAGTCCAGCAGCATGACGGGGTGGGGGCCGGGATTAAGCCGCAGTCTGCCCCCTGTCATGAATTCCGCTTTGCAGAAAAAGGGAATTACCACCAGGTTGATTTTTTCCGTATTTGGTTTAACTATCTCTACCAGGACTCACTCTCGCAGGTAAATTCTAAAAATAAAACGTTCTTATAGATTTGATTGGAGGTCGACACAGGACGAGAAAGTTCCTACCCTAGTGTTGACCTTGACATTGAGTCCTTCAAGAGTTTGATGCAGGACTGAATAACCAATTGGGGCTAATGAGCCTGTGGCCCACATTAAATTCACACTTTGTAATGCATTATTGTCAAAGTAAAGGCTTTCAATAGTTAACCAAAATTGTGACGTGGTGCGCTAGTAGCGGTTCAGGTAACACCCGCCCGGTCACATTTTGTTTGGCCAAAGTCTCCGCCCCACCCAGCCCTCTCCGCCCACCTGCGTTAGGTAATGAATCAACTACCGGAAACCCCTTCCCCCTCCATTTTGTTATGATGGTCACACAATGTGTCCCCACTCTTGGTAACTAGCCCCAGGGCGGACAGGAAACTTAATCCGGATAGAAAGGATTTGAGCCGGAACCCAGCAGATCACGATCGACACTGCCGAGTGTTCATTCCAACAACAGTAAAAGATCTAACAGTTTCAAGCCACTGAGTAGGTCGTCGCGAAGAATTGAACCCACAACCTTCAAACATCAGGCCAGTCTCACGGCATTATTTAACAGAGGATTCTGCATCTGTTTGTAGCCAACCAAAAAATTCAATCTAAATATATTCAGCAACTTTTACATATTTCGTTTTTCGTTTTAATAAAAATGTGGCAAATACCTGTTTTTGTTTTTTTTTTCTAATTTACCACTTTTTTTGTGTGTTTTAAAATATCACCCTCCTCCCTTTACCCCCCCTATCTAAAATTACATCTAAAGTCACCTCAAGGTTATTAGACTTCAGATGTACTTTACTGACTTTGATGAAACAACTGATTATTATCAGCCATAGGGGAACTGTTTGGAACGTTTTAGGGTGCAAAACAATAACAATATCGGCGATTTCGGATCAACACGTTGAATTCAAATTTACTCTGCGTTCGAGAGTTCCATTACGTTTGTTAGATAAAAATATAGAATTAAATACCCATAATCTGTTACGTAAAGCAGCGGCACAGTAAGGTGGCCTCATAATAACGAAGCCTCGCAGTAAAGAAGCCTCATAGTAACGAAGCCCCATATTAACGAACCCTCGTAGTAAAGAAGCCTCATAATAACGAAGCCTCGCAGTAGAAGCCTCATAATAACGAAGCCTCGCAGTAAGAAGCTCATAGTAACGAAGCCTCATAGAAAGAAGCCTCCTAGAAACAAAGCCTCATAATAACGAAGCCTGTGGTAAAGAAGCCTCATAGTAACGAAGCCTCATAGAAAGAAGCCTCCTAGAAACAAAGCCTCATAGTAACGAAGCCTCGCAGTAAAGAAGTCTCATAATACGAAGCCTCGCAGTAAAGAAGCCTCATAGTAACGAAGCCTCATAGAAAGAAGCCTCCTAGAAACAAAGCCTCATAATAACGAAGCCTCACAGTAAAGAAGCCTCATAATAACGAAGCCTCATAGAAAGAAGCCTAGAAACAAAGTCTCATAGTAACGAAGCCTCATAGAAAGAAGCCTCCAGAAACAAAGCCTCATAGTAACGAAGCCTCGTAATAAAGAAGCCTCGTAGTATGATATCTGCAAGTTTCTCTCTTGGGGGCTTCATGTGTCAAAGGCCAGAAGGAAATACAAATGTTTCTGTGCAACTCAACCATCTCAGGACTGAGAGTACATTCAGTTGTCATGTATGTGTGTGTGTGTGTCTGTGTGTGTGTGTGTGTCTGTGTGTGTGTGTCTGTGTGTGTGTGTGTGTGGTGTGTGTGTGTGTCTGTGTGTGTCTGTGTGTGTGTGTCTGGTGTGTGTGTCTGTGTGTGTGTGTGTGTGTGTGGTGTGTCTGTGTGTGTGTGTGTGTGTGTGTCTGTGTGTGTGTGTGTCTGTGTGTGTCTGTGTGTCTGTGTGTGTGTGTCTGTGTGTGTGTCTGTGTGTGTGTGCGTGTGTGTGTCTGTGTGTGTCTGTGTGTGTCTGTGTGTGTGTCTGTGTGTGTGTCTGTGTGTGTGTGTCTGTGTGTGTGTGTGTCTGTGTGTTGGTGTGTGTGAGCGCTTGAGGACTTGTGTGCACAGCCTAGTGATAACAACGCTCATCTCCATCCTCAATATGTCCGTCCGTGCCAACACAATGAGCCTGTTTGTAGGCAGGTACATAACAAAGGGTTGGGTTGAAGAAATCGATCAGTCTCTGTATTGGGGATGTTACACCTTAGTCCATTCACCTGGTTAGTCCATTCAATAGGTAATCATAAAAATGAGTTGTTTTACCTGCACAGGATTTGGCGACATTGGTCTGGCTATTTACTATTGGTTACAGCTTTGGAAAGCTAAAAGATTTATCCTCTTGTCTATCTATCTATCTATCTATCTATCTATCTATCTATCTATCTATCTATCTATCTATCTGTCTGTCTGTCTGTCTTTTTACCTGTATGTCTATCTGCATATCTGTTTATCTGTCTGTTAATCTGTCTGTCTGTGTATCTATCTGTCTGTCTATCTATCTGTCTGTCTGTTTATCGGTCTGTCTTTCTATCTGTATATCCATCTATCAATCTAGTAATCTGTCTGTCTATCCAACTGTCTGTGTATCTATCCATCTATCTGTCAGTTTGTTTATCTATCTCTATCTATCTATCAGTCTGCCTGTTTATCGATCTGTCTGTCTGTTTATCTATCTTCTTCTATCTGCATATCCATCTATCTGTCTGTTTATCTGTCTGTCTATCTATCTCTCTGTGCATCTATCCGTCTATCTATCTGTTTATCTATCTGTCTGTCTACCTATCAGTCTGCCTATTTATCGGTCTGTCTGTCTGTTTATATATCTTTCTGTTTAGCACAAGGACTACGGGTCTCGTTCAGCTTTTAAGTAGGCAGTCACGAGCAACTATTCAGCTGGCTCCCATGACATTGCAGAAACTCTGACTATTCAGAACCCCTGACAATGCAGAACAAATAAAAAACACCAAGGAGACGACTCGATCGATGAGATCCTAAGCTCCTGCTGCATTGAACATGCAATAAAAAAAATATACAAGACAAAGACACAACACCACACAAAAATTTTATACCAAACTATAAGTAGTTTCGAAAGAGTTGAGAAGAATAAACTGAACTGATTTTATGGGAGCAGTACTAAACTCAACAAAGAGCCCGCTTCTTTTTGCTGATTTCAGAAGGGGCCCCAGTTTTCAAAGATTTCTATGGGCAGCGACATTTACAGCATTTGTGACTAGGGCCCCTGGAAGTTCCTTCACCCCGAGATGTACATTGGCCAGCGGCTCTCAAAAAGGTAAGAAAGAAAACAACCAAGAAACAAACCAAGAAACAAACCAAGAAAACAAACAAAGAAATAAACCAAGAAACAAAGCAAGAAACAAACCAAGAAACAAACCAAGAAACAAACCAAGAAACAACCAAGAAACAAACCAAGAAACAAACAAAGAAACAAACAAAGAAACAAACAAAGAAGCAAACCAAGAAACAAACCAAGAAACAAACCAAGAAACAAAACAAGAAACCCAACAAACTTTTATTCAATTATTCTATCGTGAGATCGATATTACAATCAGGACCTGGGAAAAGTTTTCAATTTTACAATAGATGACGCGTAAGTTATTCCTGACTGACCTCATTAAATACATGACGCAGTAAGTTATTCCTGACTGACCTCATTACAATACATGACGCAGAAGTTATTCCTGACTGACCTCATTACAATACATGATGGTGTTATTCCTGACTGACCTCATTACAATACATCACGTAATGAGTTATTCCTGACTGACCTCATTACAATACATGACGTAACGGTTATTCCTGACTGACCTCATTACAATACATGACGTAATAAGTTATTCCTGACTGATTCATTACATACATACACGTACCGAGTTATTCCAACTGACCTCTGATTACATACATCGTAAGTTATTCCTGACTGACCAATGACGACTTTACCGCCCTTGAAGCTGATACATCGACGTCGAACTGAGTCAATGATGGCTGCAGGTTCCTTGAGAGGTGGGAATATCACAACATGTACAGGTGCTAAGACAGGTGATAAAACCCCCTGTAAATCACCCACATGTACAGGTGCTAAGACAGGTGCTAAAACCCCTGTATAACCCACTTGTACAGGTGCTAAGACACGTGCTAAGACCCCTGTATCAATCACTTGTACAGGTGCTAAGACAGGCTAAAACCCCTGTATCACCCACTTGTACAGGTGCTAAGACAAATGCTAAGACCCCTGTATCACCCACCTGTACAGGTGCTAAGACAGGTGCTAAACCCTCGTATCTTACTTGTACAGTGCTAAGACATGCTAAGACCCCCAATCACCACATGCACAGGCAGCTATATAGGTGGCGCAAATTAGTGTTTGGAATCCGTCCTGAATCAATCGTCGATTTTAATTATCTGGGTAAAACCTGTTCTCGCCGATTTGTTGCATCTTGAACACCCGATTCCAACCAAGTGTACTTGATTTCTAGCACTTTCATGTGATTTTGGGACTCACGGACCATAATCTGAAATAAAAGTAATTCTTCTTCCCAATTTTACAACATCACGATATTGTAACTTGATTGTTTCGAGCGTTGAGCTTGTTAATGCTTTGTTCATGGTATCGCTTTACCAATAATAATCGGCCCAATCCCATACATGATAGTGCGGGATGAGTAATTATCATTCGTGACGTCATCTTAACCGCAATCACCAATGATTAGTAACAGAAATAATAAGCAATCTTAGCTGCCTAAGCGCCTGGCTGCCAGTTCCGCCAAATAAATAACAGAAATGAATGGTTTTGAGAAATTCAATATTTAAGTTGTTTAGATTTCTCTGAGATTGAAAAGATTGCCTTCGTTATTAAATTAAAATGCATCACCCACGAGATTTCCTGTTGAAAAAATAGTTCAAAATGAATATTAATATTGTAAAACAAAAAGAACATTTTTCCATTCTTGGAAATTTCCGTGAAGAAACACTAATTTTCTAACACTAATTAATATAACAAGTCACTGTTGTAATCTAACTCTAACCCTAACGTAACGTCTTCCATTAAAAGCAGTTCCTTCCCAATTTTGCTTATAATTTATTTATAATAGCAATTATAATTTTATTAAATCCAGAAGTAAAAGTCAATATGCTTTAAAAAATTTAAATTGTAATTTTAAATTAATTCATATTTGTGATTTTATATTTATCTCGTCACTCAATTGTTAAAAATAAGTATCATTTTTGAGTAAAATTAACACTATTACTAGCGGTCTAGTATTAATTTAAAGGTCTTGGTGATCTCTATGTCACCAAGCCATCTTCGGCGATTCTCGCTTGCGCTATGACTCTGTGCTCTTTTGGTTTAAACCAGCTAGGCAGCGGAGCCGAGGAGCCGGGAGCCGCTACTTTTTGCTGGAGAGGAGCCGAAAATCTGGCGGCTCCACGGCTCCAAATGCTTTTTTTTACAGCAGAATTTTTTTTTTAGCTTTAAAATTCCAAATTTGTTTGATTGTTTGCCTCCTACTATTTGAAATGTTGTTATTTTTACGAACGCCACAACAGTAACAGCGCAAAATATGCACGCACATCACCACAAGAAATCTTTAATGGGAATCGTTTTGTGTTCGTTTTAAATCTTGTTTACCCTCCGAAATTTTTTAATGGCATGTTATTTTGTTATATATAAAGTTAAAACAGTTTTATTTCATAGAATAATTGTATCAATCATTTAAAATAAATTTTTACTAAGACGACAAATAGAACGCGTCATTTCGTATTATTATTTGACCGCGAATCAGGCCCGTAGAAGCGTGTGGGGCCGTATTGGGGGCTTAGCCCTTGCGTTTTGTCTGTCCCCTGCTTATTTGCTCTACTTAGTAAAATGTATTACCGCCTCCCCTGCTATTGCCTGGCCCTGTTGTAGAATGCCTGGCCCCTGCTGTAGAATTTTCACGCTACGGGGCTGCCGCGAATTTGTAATAGACTAAAAACAAATGGTCGCTTTCTGTATTTAACAATTTTATTATAAACAGAATATCTGAAATAGAGTAGATAAATTTATAAGGCTGTATTATACGGACCCGGGTCCCAATAAAATCCGATTGTTATTCGGACCCGTGGCAAATATGCACTAAGCTTAGCTATATTTAAACTTTATTTGACGGAACCCGAAAAAATAATAATACAGAGTCCGCTTAGTGGAACCCTAGACACTGAGTAACGATTAAATCATACAATTCAAACAATTATATAAAAAAAAAAAACAATAATGAAGTTTATGTATAGCTAAGCTAAGTGCATATTTGCCACGGGCCCGAATAACAATCAGACTTTATTGGGACGGGGTCCGAATAAAAATCGGAGTTTATTGGTACCCGGGTCCGAATAATCACTTCGAATTTATAAATAATAAATATAAATACTGAAGTCTTTAAAATATTTTAAATAATGTATCATTTTACTATTTCCTACGGGCCTTTATGGGGGTGAACGCGACAAAATTTGCATAACCTTTATCAGCGGCATGTTTGCGTGGCGCAATTACAAAAATTTTTATCTCGTGTGATACTATCTTAATAGGGAGCTGAGCGCCGGAGCCGTCAAATTTGTGGGAGCCGGAGCCGGAAAAAAATTTGGCGGCTCCGCAAGCCTGGTTTAACCGACGGTATGACGTAGCCGCGGCCCGCGGCGCTCAGCTGTGATTTTGTGGCATCACTGGAATGTGTACATTATTTGGCTGTGGACTTGGAATAACTTAACACTGTTAACAAACTAATAGTCATTAGTTAGTTATCAACATCTTATTCTTACTTCTTTAGGCTTGAATAATGGCTTTGTCAAATGCCAATTGAATTCATTAAAATTTGTATTTCAATTTTCAAACTTGTAAAGTACAGAAATACAGAATTATTGTTCTCAAATCTCAATTCCATTCAATCTTGTTATTTGTTTTTTTTTTCAATGACTATTCATTTCAATACACATCATAAACTATGAACATTTGAACAATAACAATAGCAATAAGCATCCATCATCCAATGAGTTAAATGACAAGATTGAGATGAACCTGATGATGAGTCTGACTTTCCTCAGATTCAAAACAATTAGTGCACTACAATAGTCTCTTCACTTCCAACTTCTAATCAGCCAATGTCATTTAGCCATTAGTACGGTGCTAAGAAGGCATCCAACCCTCAGATTTACCGGTATCTGCAAAGTACCAAAAAATCCGGAATCATAATCCGATCCGTTACTGATCCGGCGGATTTCACAAAGAAAATTCGATCCGGATCCGGTTGGAAAAAACGGATGTACCGGGTACACCCCTTAGCTAAAACCCCCTGTATTACCCACTTGTACAGGTGCTAAGATTGAACATGAAACAGCACGAAAAAGGAACTAGCTTAGTAAAATGTTCACTTCAAAGCTCACTACTGGGTAGCTTCTTATTTGCTGGGGATCCCTGGATCTGTTACAGTAACACAATTTGATCCTTAATCTGCTCTAAAGTAGTACCAAGTCCGTAACAGGGATCTAAAAATTTTGTTCAACTCTTGTTCGTAGCAGAAGAAGATTTCGACCAAGACACCAAAACAGGGCGGGCAAAGGGCATTGCCAGGTAAAAGACTTTAATGTTACATAAATAAGTTCATTTGCATTAAAACTTTTAGATGTGTCGACATTAGAATGTTCAAAAAGTAAAACATGTTTTCATTGGCTTAAATCATACAACTAAATATAGAAATTAAATTGACTAAAAAAAAGTGTCAGAGCCAATAAGATTGAAGTTTTTCATTTACCTCTGGCGACTTTTATTTGGTCAATGAAATGTATTTCTATTTCTGTGTTATCCAAATACTTTGTAGTTTTTTTTGTCGGATTGAACGCCCAGAAAAATTAAGAAGTGAAACTAAAATTTAAAAGTTTGGGGCTAAAATTAAGATAAATTTGAGATGTTCAATAGGTGGGGGTGGGGGGGATAACATCCCATGTCAATCAAAAGTAAAAGTAAATTTCAATTCAACTATTATGAAACAATTTGTTTAATTGAATTAAACTATAAAATGTTTATTTGTTCAATAGAGAATAAACACACATTTTGACTGTTCTATTTGTTATTTATGACTTTATCTGTATAAATAATTTATGTACGCAAACAAAAAAAAACATTTATTCCGTATTTCTCGTGCTGTTGCTGTAAATATTGAACCAAAAAAAGTATTTTGCTGAAATAAATTTCTGAACCAAAAACGTATTTCTACCAACTGAAGAGGGGAAATAACAAAAACGTATTTCTGTGGTGGGGATGAAAGAAGGTCACTACAAAATCTAAAAATTGTCCCTTTAGGTGGGCGATTCTTTACAGATCCCCTGAGATCCCATGAACCACTAATGGGACTGTTTCTAAGGTGACCTTTTTCCTCCCAACCATAGCCGGGAGGCACCACGGGAATATATCGGGAACTTGAGCCAAGACCTGAAATAAGTCCTTGGTCCTGACCGAAGATCGAACCAGGTACCTATACTGCACGACCATCCGTCCCATCGATTATTTGGAGAACGCAATGGCTACGGTTACGTCCGGCGTAATCTGTATTTTTTTCCGGGTACCAGCCATAGATATTGCTCACAACTAACCCTAACCCTAATCCTATCCCTAAACCTATATCCCTATCCCTAACCCTATCCCTATCCCTATCCCCCTTAACCCTATCCCTAGACCTAACCCTATCCCTAACCCTATCCCTATACTGCCTATCCCTAGCCCTATCCCTATCCCTATCCCTATCCCTATCCCTATCCCTAACCCTAACCCTATCCATATCCATATCCCTATCCCTAGCCCTATCCATTACCCTATCCCTAACCCTATCCCTAGCCCTATCCCTAGCCCTATCCCTAACCCTATCCCTAACCCTATCCCTAGCCCTATCCCTACCCCTAACCCTATACCTAACCCTATCCCTAGCCCTATCCCTAGCCCTATCCCTAGCCCTATCCCTTTTCCTAACCCTATCCCTAATATCCCTAATGCTGGACCTAACCGTAGCCACTATTTGTAACCCATCCCTAACCCTATCCCTAACCCTATCCCTAACCCTATCCCTAACCCTATCCATAACCCTATCCCTTAACCCTAATATAGCATGGTTTTAAAAATATTTCTTTACGCCCTATCCCTAACCCTATCCCTAACCCTATCCATAACCCTATTTCTATTCCTATCCCTATTATTATTCATAACCCTATTTCTATTCCTATGCCCTATTCACTAACCCTATCCTAGCCCTGCTTTCTTTTTCACTATCCCTATTCCTATTCCTATCCCTAACCCAAACCTATCCCTTATCCCTAACCCTATCCCTAACCCTATCCCTAACCCTATCCCTAACCCTATCCCTAACCCTAACCCTATCCCTAACTCATCTCCCCTAACCCCTATCCCTAACCCTATCCCCAACCCTATCCCTAACCCTATCCCTAACCCTATCCCTAGCCCTATCCCTATCCCATCCCTATTCCTAACCCTATCCCTAACCCTATCCCTAACCCTATCTTTAACCCTATCCCTAACCCTATCCCTAACCCTATCCTAGCCCTATCCCTAACCCTATCCCTAACCCTATTCCTAACCCTATTCTCAACCCTATCCCTATCCCTAACCCTATCCCTATCCCTATCCCTATTCCTAACCCTATCCCTAACCCTATCCCAACCCTATCCCTAGCCTATTTCTATTCCTATCCCTATTCGCCATTCCTATTCTATCCCTATCCCTATTCCTAACACTATCCCAACCCTATCCCTCTCACTAAATCATAACCCTATCCCTAACCCTATCTCACTAAATCCCTAACCCTATCCCTGAGCCTATTTCTACTCCTATCCCTATTCGTATTCCTATTCCCATCCCTATCCCTATTCATAACCCTATCCCTAACCCTAACCCTATCCTAACCCATCCCTAACCCTATCCCTATCCCTATTCCTATTCCTAACCTGATCCCATCTCACTAATCCTAACCCTATCCTAATCCCTAACCCTATCCCTAACCCTATCCCTAACATTATCCCTAACCCTATCCCTATCCCTTTTCCTAATCCTATCCCTAACCCTATCCCTAACCCTATCCCTAGCCCTATCCCTTACCCTATCCCTAACCCTATCCTAACCCTAGCCTATCCCTAATATAATGGTGCTGGACGTAACGGTAGCCACTTAGTAAATCAAACATCTATTTGATATAATGAATGATTTTTTTCTAGTTTTCGGTGCATTATCATCAAATCTTTCTTTATTTTAAATCTCTTGTTTTAAATATATTTCACTATTTCATTTTTTTAGTTGTACAATTATTGAACTTGTTATTGCAACAGAATTCCGCCTATTATCATAATAGTCCAACAGTGAGCCATCTCACTAAATCATAACACGTCCAACAGTGAGCCATTTCACTAAATCATAACATGTTAAATTATACCTACAATTTGTAATTATCCCCATTATTTTCCCAAATTTATGAATTCCCACAGAAATCCTAAAAATTAAAAGCTGATAGTGAGACTAATTAAAAGCTGATAGTGAGACTAATTAAAAGCTGATAGTGAGACTAATTAAAAGCTGATAATGAGACTAATTAAAAGCTGATAGTGAGACTAATTAAAAGCTGATAGTGAGACTAATTAAAAGCTGATAGTGAGACTAATTAAAAGCTTATAGTGAGACTAATTAAAAGCTTATAGTGAGACAAATTTGACGCGACGAATTTTGAATTTTAAAACACATTTAAAGTATTTTCAGCTACAATTAATGATTTACCCTTGTTGACTGATATGTTCTAATAATATATACATTGGGATTTCCGATCAGCATTTTGACCTTGACCTAGCATGTAACTTATATAACAATGCGTTTAACTTTATACACATAGCTTCAGCCTCGACTTTATCAATAGCATCTATATAGATTGTTTATTTCTTCCAAATAATTAGGTCATCAGCAAAATGGTTTTCTTCCAAGTCTTTCTCATTGTTGTGATTCTCGGATCAACGCAATGTCAAGGTTGCCATTTAGTCCAATGGTGGCCGAATGGTACGTCAGGCTACCAGGCTACGTGTAAAGAAATGACGTCATACTTTAGCGGATTGGTGAGAACGGAAACGACGTCCCAAGACAGAAGCGTATTCTACTTGCGGGGGCGGAATGCTGCCTTCCTAATCAAGAATGGAATTTCAAAGAGAATCTGGTTGATTACACTGACTGGTCCGAGGTCATGGTCGAAAAGGACACATGGGTTGATTGTCCGAGCGGTTACTTTCTCGCCGGCCTGGGAGGAGTGGGCAAATGGCGTGAGGATGACAACATTTTAGATTTCTCTAAGATTGTCGCTGTACGGTGCATGAAGCCGGCCGGACACCCTATATACTATGGAGACTGTTACAGTGAGGAGACTGTTAAATGTTTCACTCAAAATAATACGTGCTCATGTAAGGCAGGTCACTATGTAACCGGAATGTACAAATCGTCTGGCAAAGAGTTTAAATCTCTAGAAAGTATGCGCTGCTGCTCTATGGCGCCGAAACCTAAGGAAGCACCGACCTTCTCGGCGTTAAAGACGGGCATTATGGAGAAAACTTTGCGGCACTTGGCTGTTTTAGCTGACGGTCTGGGGTTCAGCTATTCTCGTGGCAACGGGTAAATTGTGCGGTGAAGATTTTGTCAGGGATGGAGACACTTGGGAGGCTAGCCCAAAGATGATGGAGGAAAAAGAACATGTCAAGGAGAGTATTGCGGTGAAAGATTGAAAATTGAATATGGCAATTGGAGTCTAGGGGTCCGTGACATCAAGTATGGTCAAACTGATGTTAATACACTCAGTCCTGAAATTATCGATTCCGGGATGATTAATAATTTAGCGAGCTCACAAGTGACGGAAAATTTAGACATATCTAAGACTGTCCAAGAAACCATCACTCACAAGGTATGGAAATGTTTTTCCACAAGTCCTGGATTGGCCGTTGAATTCAACTTCGACATTCCCTTGCCCGGTAAAGAATCTCTGAAGTATAGAAGTGAAGTTGAACTGTCTGACTCTGATGATACAAAGACTAGCACAATCGACACAAGAACATTACAGTCAAAACTTTCCATAATTCTTCAGCCTAATTCTGCGGTTAATTACAAAGTGATTTTAAAGAAAAGCAAAACAATCATCCCATACACCGCCGTCATTGCAGTAAAGTTTTCCACTGAGTTTAAAGGATATTTAAAATGGGGCAGATCCAAGTTAATTCCGTTTGCGAACAACCACTACCTGCATAAAGGAATAGAACATCCTTTTACTTTGAGTATCGTTTTGGCGGGAAATCTGTCCCGTTTTATACCGCTCTGAAAAATGAAAACGAGACACAAGCTCCGCCGTGGCTATGGAAATCAATGTTGAAATCTTTTCATGGAGTAACTTCTGCTATGGACCAGTTGCTTAACGAGAAATGGTATGAGTTTCAAATCGAAGGAACATTAGAAATTATTTCCTACTCAAAGCTAGAAGTTGTTTGGAGGAGAGACGAGTGAAGATTGTAGTCTGTCATAAAACGTTTGCTTCTGCAGACAGCAGGAATGACCTTCCAGCTCGCGTTCTGTAACTATGATTTTCTGTTTTATTAAAAGAGAAGAAATATTTTTCTATGATATATATATATATATATATATATAATTATATATTTATTTAGATCTTGTAACTCAATATTCATTATGCTTTGGTTCAGGTAGAACTCAGAAAGAAATAGATTTTATAATCTGTGAGTAGACTTGATGTCCAATGTTTTGGTTTAATCTAGCCGAGTAAATTATTTCGATTTGTGAGTGTGCGTGTGTGAGTGTGTGTAGATTTACGAAACAAATGGACGTCATCAATTCGGCTGAAATCGTCATCAATTTAGCTGAAAACCGTCTTTAAAGATTGTATTTAAATGGATTTATAATCACGTGGAGCTATATTTAGATCTTGGGTGCCCGGCTGGCCCTATGGTGGCGAGTCTGGTCTTCATGCTGCAGCCCCCGACCTGCCTGCTGTGAGTTACGGGTTCGACTTCCGGAGCATTCTCGTCGCCTGCCTATATCTCCCGTGGGGTGTTTCCGTAGCCATTGCACTATTGGCTATGCTGGGGGTGAAAGTAGGGCACTACCGAAATAAACAGCCCCATACGTGAGGTTTATGGGATCTAAGAGGTAAACAAACCACCTTGCCGGGTGTAGGTTTTATATTATTTATATTTGTCAAGCCGTACAAACGGTAAAAAAATGACAAAATGTCCGGAGTATAAATCCTGATCACCCAGTTCGTTAAAATATAACCCAGTGCTGGATGACCCAAATAGTTTGATACTAGATTCATTATACAGAAACTGAGCCAGCCTGTGTGTGTGTGTGTCCCTTAAGGATGAGATGATTATAAACCACTAATGGGACCTTTTGATGGTGACCAGACAAGCATCAATATCGAGGACTTTATCTGAGCCAAGATCTGAACCAGATACCTTCAGGTCGACAGACGACAAACAGTCAACAGAATGAGAGTAGCGGCAGGCAAGACAGTTACAGGTACAAGTCACGGTGATCCAGACATATCCAGTGCATGACATTTGTTACATTCATCAAAAGCCTACACTTTGAGTCCACAATACAGCAGGAGAACAAACAAACAGACAAACAGACAAACAGACAGACAGACAGACAGACAGACAGACAAACAGACAGACAGACAGACAAACAGACAAACAGACAGACAAACAAACAGACAGACAGACAGATAGATAGACAGACAGACAGACAGACAGACAGACAGACAGACAGACAAACAGACAGACAGACAGACAAACAGACTGACAGACAGACAAACAGACAGACAGACAAACAGACAAACAAACAGACAGACACAGACAGACAGACAGACAGACAAACAGAGAGACAAACAGACAGACAAACAAACAGACAGACAGACAAGACAGACAAACAGACAGACAGACAGACAACAGACAAACACAGACAGACAGACAGACAGACAAACAAACAAACAGACAAACAGACAGACAAACAAACAGACAGATAGACAGACAAACAGACAGACAGACAAACAAACAGACAAACAAGACAGACAGACAGACAGACAAACAGACAGACAGACAGACAGACAGACAAACAGACAGACAGACAAACAAACAGACAAACAGACAGACAAACAAACAGACAGATAGACAGACAAACAGACAGACAGACAAACAAACAGACAAACAGACAGACAGACAGACAAACAAACAAACACACAGACTAGTAACATACTTGTTCACCTTAACCTTTATTTTTACCTGGGGTCAAGTCAGGTCATTCATGCCTCCCCCTTCCCCCACCCCCGGGGAAGTTGTCTGTGAGATGACCGTATGTGTGTGGTAGGTTGACAACTCAGTTACGCCTCCGGGTCATGTGATCTTGCCAGGGGGGAAACCATCCGCAGGTCAGAAAATTAAAATGTGGGAAAATGCAGGGAGAGAATCAATTTGAAAAATTTGAAACATGCTGATGTTATAGCCTCACCTTCGATGTCCCACCGACTGGCGCCAAATGAAATAAGTCCAACACAGTTTGTAAAAAAACACAACATTTCAGCCCGATAACGAATTAATAAACTACTTCCGGTATTCGATAAGACACCATAATATCATGCCCCCCACCCCTTCGTCCCTTAATCAGACACACAAGAACAAGTTTCACTTACATTTGAAATAGACACATTATTAATGTAATAACTGGTACATATTGAAAACAGAACGCTGAAATGGACAAAATGGTCTATCCAAGCAGGCTAGTCCTTACCTGGTGAATTTTATTTGTCAATCTTGTGTATGGTCCTATATCTTCTGCTGACCACAAACGGTTGAACGGCAGGCGCTAGGCTTGAGTCCTGGTGTTAAAATTTTGATCCGGGTAATTTTCTTAGAGGGGGGGGATTAAAATGTGTTTCAGTAAGTCATCCAGGACCCCCCCCAGCTGCTACCCCAGTTCTAGACGCAATGATTCTAATCGGTTATCTGTTTGTTTTAATAAAATGGGGTCTAGTTTCATAATGTTGGGGGGACCACTGATTGACGGATGATTTTTATTCTTCTCAGTTGATCTTCAGGTACAGGTGTTGAGTGAAATCTTTAGGTACAGGTGTTGATGACATCTTTAGGTACATGTTTAGATATGATCGTGTGTTTGGAATTAGATATTCACCCATAACATCCCACGACATCTTAAGCTACTAACATGGAATACGTATTAAGCTAAAATTTGTTGATAACATCTTTAGGTACAGGTGTTGATCTCAATTTTCCAGGTGTTGATGACATCTTTCACGTTTTCTGTCTCAGGTTTTCCACCTGTTTTATTCTTTCAAGTTTTCTGTCTTAGGTCCACCTGTTCTACTCTTTCAAGTTTTCTGTTCAATTTTCCACCTGTTTTACTCTTTCAAATTTTCTGTCTCAATTTTACAGGTGTTTTACTCTTTTCAAGTTTTCTTTCTCAATGTTTCATCCTGTTCTGGTTAAACCAATGCATTTGATATTGTACAACACATGTGTTACATCTATGAAGATCAATTTATCATTTTGATATGTATCTGTCCAACTAATTAACACTGTGTACATTTCCAATGTACGACTTAGGAAGATATACTGCTGGGAGGAGTTGGGGAGTTGGAGGCGGGGTGGGGAGGGGGGAGGATTACTCCTGGCGTCAGTGTAAAAGGCGAGATGTCATGCCAGTAGACGTAATATGACATGATGTCTGGCAAGTAGATACAATATGACATGATAACATGCAAGTGGATAAAATATGACATGATGTCATGCTCAACAGCTCTGCATGTGACAAAGTTTCATTCTGTGATAATGCCCTGGGGGAAGGGAGGGGTGACCTAATGTATTGAAAGTTGATATTAAAAAATCTAAAAATAAACCTTCAAAGGTGATATATCATTCTAAAAATAAATTCTGTAAAACAAAACTTAATGAGAGCACAGACAAACAGCACACACGCGTGCACACACACACGCGCGCACAATTTCATGTAAAATAATAGAAAAATATTTAAGAAACTGAGAACCTCTGTATAAAATTTCAACGTAATTAGAGCGACCAGACCAGAGGTGCTGAAATGTCCAGACCAGAGGTACTGAAATGTCCAGACCAGAGGTGAAGAAATGTCCAGACCAGAGGCACTGAAATGTCCAGACCAGAGGTGCTGAAATGTCCAGACCAGAGGTACTGAAATGTCCAGACCAGAGGTGCTGAAATGTCCAGACCAGAGGTGCTGAAATGTCCAGACCAGAGGTACTGAAATGTCCAGACCAGAGGTACTGAAATGTCCAGACCAGAGGTACTGAAATGTCCAGACCAGAGGTGCTGAAATGTTTACGATTTTCTACCCACCTGTAAAGATGTTAAGTTTCATTTGCAGAGCAACAATTATTTTTTATATATTTTTTTTCAACATGTAGATAAATAGTTGTGTAATTATGCAGTGTATTCGATCTTGTATAGTGACCCACATAAATATAGTCTCAGACCCACTAGTAGGTAGCGGCTAACCCTGTGAGAACCTCCAGTCGTCTTTGACATGTAGTGGACATACAAGCGATAAATGAAAATTTGTTTTTTTAAAACCATTCCGGACAAAGACAATGTTATGTTTTTGTTCAGATTATCTCAAAATAAAACCGGAGAAGTTTAAAGTGAAACGAAAAACTCGTCACCTACAGATGGATTGGACCATTACTTACAGGGAAACTGTGGTCAATTCACTTCTCTCTCTGTCTGTCTTTATCTCTCCCTCTCTCTTCTCCCTCTCTCCATATCTCTCTCCCTCTCTCTCTCTCTCCATCTCTCTCCTCTCTTTCTTCCTCTCTCCCTCTCTCTCTCCCTCCCTCTCTCTCCCTCTCCCCACCAATTACTTGACATGTTCAATTATTTGTGAATATCTATCTGTGTGTATGTGCGTATGTGTGTGTGTGTGTGTTTGTATGTTTGCGTGTGAGCGCGCATCCCTACGAGCTCAAATTCACAAGCGGTAATGCTTGATTTGTCTGCCTATCAGACTTGGGGCTGAAGTCACCAAACGAACTTATATTTTTTTAAAAAATTTATCAATAGGACTTCCGATCGATAAACTACCACGGAACAAAAAATACCAACCGTTGGTAACCTTGACCTGAACGTGTTGACCTAAATCTCTCACTTTCTTCCAAGTAAAGTCACGTGACGATGACGACATCTGTTGATTCTGGATATGTTCTTCTTCTTCTAATATGGGAACCGCTGGGGGTGGGGCTGGTACTACCGGGGAGGGGGTAGATGCAGCGAACACCCCTGAATGTGTATATTCAAATCTAATTTACAGTGATGAGGAGGGGTGAGGAGAGAGAGAGAGAGAGAGAGAGAGAGAGAGAGAGAGAGAGAGCAGTTGAGATTAGAACTGGCGACGTATGCTATGCCGATTGGTTTTGCTGTTGTTGTTGTTGTTGAATGTGATCAGTTCATGCTCCGCCCACTTGTATGTGGGGGAGGGGGGAGTGATATTAGTCGTTTGTTATTTCTTTTTACTTAACTCCTTGTGCGCACAATCCTGAGCAAGCAACGATAAACATCATTAGCACTGATCAGCTGTTGTTGATAGGCGAACCAGGCGTCGTCCTAGTGGAAGGGGGGCACTTCCATTAAAAGAGCGTTCCGCTCCCCCCCCAAAAAAAAAAAAACAAATATTTATTCCTTTCCATTTTAAACTGAGAGGGCCCCCAAATACCTTTTACTAGGCCCATATCACCTCTCTAAACGTTTCTGCCTTTGGGCTACAAAATACATAAAACAGGTCATGCATACACACAAATACACACACACACAAGGACACACACACGAGTGCATGTAGACACCAGAGTATATTCAACGTGATTTGTGGCGTGCCCCTAACCACCTTTACACAACTAGAAATCTTCTGGGCCCTATTGAGGGGACGGGTGAGAGAGAGATGAAATAGAGAGGGAGGTGAAATAGAGAGAGTAAAAGAGAGAGAGGGGGAGACAGAAAGGATATAGATAGAGAAAAGAGGGAGAGAGAGTGAGAGACGAGAGAAAGATATAAATAGAGAAGGGAGAGAGAGGGAGGGAGGGCAAGAAAAGAGAGGGAGGAGTTGGAAGAAGGGGAGGGGGGTAGGAGAGAGAGGGCAAGAAGGCTCTCAAGCGGTTGGTATATGTGTTTCAGACTGTAAGTGAGCTTCGACTGAGTGTCTGAGCACGCGTGTGTGTGTGTGTGTGTGTGTGTGTGTGTGTGTTTGTTTTGGTCATTTCTTTCTGAACAATATTTGATTCCTTCCAAACTGATGAACCATTTCACGTAGAAAAAAAAAAAAAGCTACAATTCTAAGTGGCGTCGGTGGGCATTAAGATGGGGGGGCTGTGAGAGGTGGAGAGGAGTTCCCGTGTGGTGTAACACGTGAGGGCCATCCGTCATGGTAAGTCAAATGTCTCTCTGCCCCTCCTTCCTACCCACCCTACTGATACATAGAGCCTGAGTCCCTCTCCCTCCTCTCTCTCTCTCCCTCTCTCTCTCTCCCTCTCCCTTCTCTCCCTCTCTCCCTCCCTCTCTCTCCCTCTCTCCTTCTCTCTCCTCTTTCTATATCTCTCTCCCTCTCTCACTCTCTTCCTGTCTCTCTCCCTTCTCTCTCCATCTCTCTCCCTATTACTATCTCTCTCTCTCACTCTCTCTAACGTCTCTCCTCCCTCCCTCTCTCTTCCTCTCTCTCCTCTCTCTCTAAACCTCCCTCTCCCTCCCGCTCTCTCCTCTCTCCCTCTCTCCATCTCTCTCTCTCTCTAACCCTCCCTCTTCTCCCTCACTTTCTCCCTCTCTCCTCCCTCTCACTCCCTCTCTCTCTCTCTCTCTCTCTCTCTCTCTCTCCTCTGTCTATATATCTTTCTCCCTTTCTCTCTCTCTCTCTCTCTCTCTCTCTCTCTCTCTCTCTTTCACTCATGACATATATTGATTTGGGCGATGTTAAAGAAACATGTTGGGGTGGTTCTGTGTGTTGTTTTATATAATTGAAAAGAAAACACGAACCAGCGAGCCGGTTATTTCTGGTAAACCGGTTAACTGTTATACTGTAGTTAGTTATAAATAAAATAGAAAAGTCCCGTAACTCTGCCGAGACTAACACTATCATTTGTTATTGCTTAAGTCCCCCAGTGAGGTAAAGATGCTTCAATCCTAGACCCATCATAACCACCACTGGGACCAGCAGGGGGCAGGTAATACATTTTACTAAGTAGAGCAAATAAGCAGGGGGGCCAGACAAAATGCAGGGGGGCCCGCCCCCGGCCCCCGCACGCTACGGGCCTGACTGTGACGGTCTTCACAGCCAAGACTGTTGTGTCCATGGTGGTTCCAGTTGCCGTGTGAGAGGTGAACAAATGTTGGCTGTGCTGCAGCTGAGAATGGAAATGTAGAATAGTTTATGTAACAAAATGATGCGTAACACAACGGTGCGAAACAAGAACGGTGCGTAACAAAACGGTGCGTAACATTAGCGGTGCGTAACATTAACGGTGCGAAACAAAAACGGTGCGTAACCCTATTGGCCTATGAACAAATCCGGAGTCTCCCGTCTGTCAGCTTGGATCGAACCGGAGACCTTCATGTCAACTGTAGAGACATGGTTGACTGAAATATCATAACGCCTGTAAACTAGCACTTACCCACACATCACACATTTCACACACACACCCACACACACACCCCCCACACACACACACCACATACACACACACACTTAACCACTATGAAGGGTAAAACGAAGGCGGGAGGGACAGCATTCTACGGAGAATGGGTTCGTCCAAACAATTAAATGATTTCAGGGTATATACGTCCCCGGGCTTTACTCACAGTGGGAGTCAAAGAGGCCCCGTACGCCCCATATTACTCCCTACCCCATCCCCCACACCCGTCTAGGTGCCGAGGTGTGCCGAGGTGTGTGCCGAGGTGTGTGTGCCGAGGGTGTGTGTGCCGAGGTGTGTGTGCCGAGGTGTGTGTCGAGGTGTGCCGAAGTGTGTGTGCCGAGGTGTGTGTGCCGAGGTGTGCCGAGGTGTGTGTGCCGAGGTGTGTGTGCCGAGGTGTGCCGAGGTGTGTGTGCCGAGGTGTGTGTGCCGAGGTGTGCCGAGGTGTGTGTGCCGAGGGTGCCGAGGTGTGCCTAGAAAGATATACAAGAAAAGAACAATTGAAATGTATATTGGTTATGATGGAATGATCTTTGTAACGAGTCGGTTTGTTGGGATGTTTGTCTCTTTGTCTCTTTGTCTCTTTGTTTGTTTGTTTTATTTACTGCGACAAATTGAAAGAAAAGAAGACATCAACAGACAAACAAAAAAATTGAATTAAATTTTTAGCCGAAACGAATCTAAAAAAACGAAACAAATAAAATTTCATTGGAAAATTGATAATTAGTTTTAAATTTCAACGCCGCAATCATCAAAATATTTAGAAATCAATTCTCAACTGTTTTCTTTTAATACAATACTTGATTTATAATGTCGGGGGTTAAACCCCCCTCTGGAGGGGAGGGAAGGTGGGGGAGGGTGTTGATTAAGTCTTAAAATAGTTTAGGAGTTACTATTATTGAATGTGAAAAAATCAATATTTTACAGTATGAACTTTTTTTTTGTTATTGTTACACGGATGATTAATGAACAAAATAGTTCATATAATAACATGAGATTTTATAATCATAAGTACAATGCCAATATCTTGATTAAGAAAAAAAGCAAAGACAAAAACAAAAAAAACAGAAAGGTCATTAGGTCAATAGGTCAACTATAAATATACTCTGACGTGTACAACAATAATAATACAATATCGGGGGGGGGGTCTACAACCAGGACCGTCTCAACACATAGGGGGAAGCCCGGGTATTGATGTTGAGGTGGGGGGGCGGTGAGAGGGGGTGGGTAGGGGTGGGGGAGAGTCAATGATGATTGATTTATTACATTCCCTCTTCTTCTTACTTGCTGATGGTGGCACACCAGCGGACTGTTGGGCCCTGGGCGGGTCTGGGATTGGGGGAGGGGGGTGGGGGGAGGTGGGGGGGGTTAAAGGTCATTTTAAAGAATAGTTATTCTGTTTGTCGTTATGGGATAAACACGTCTTGTTTATCTGTTACCATGGCGACACGTCGCCATCCTCGCTGCAGCTGTATCGGTGTCAAAGAAAACCGGAAGTATTTTTTCTTGTCCTTTCACGCTTTAGGAAATGAAACATCGCAAAATTTATAGATCATAAACAAAATCAAATGTAGGTGGCCATTTTATGGGTGTGGCTTTATTTTTTTTTTTTTTAAAAAGAGATAAACGAATTATTTTTTTACGATAAACGAAATATTCTGTTGGCGCAAAAAGTTTACCAATGTTTGTTTGTTTACATAGGTTACTTTCTGTACTCCAGAATTTACATTGCAACAAAATTTAGAAAAAATGTCGTCCCTTGGTGGGCTCGAACCACCAACCTTTCGGTTAACAGCCGAACGCGCTAACCGATTGCGCCACAGAGACCTCGCATAATTGGTAAATGAGTACAACAAGCCTATGTCACCGTGGTAAATCAGCTGTCAGTACTTGTACTTCAGTCATATGTCAGTACTTGTACTTCAATCATAGGTCAGTACTTGTGCTTGAGTCATATGTCAGTACATGTACTTCAGTCATATGTCAGTACTTGTACTTCAATCATAGGTCAGTACTTGTGCTTGAGTCATATGTTAGTGCATGTACTTCAGTCATATGTCAGTACTTGATTCATATGTCAGTACCTGTACTTCAGTCATGTGTCAGTACTTGTACTTCAGTCATGTGTCACTACTTGAGTCATATGTCAGTACTTGTATTTCAGTTATATGTCAGTACTTGTGCTTCAATCATATGTCAGTACTTCAGTCATATTTCAGTACTTCAGTCATGTGTCAGTACTTCAGTCATAGGTCACTACTTGTACTTCAGTTATGTGTCAGTACTTCAGTCATATGTCAGCACTTGTACTTCAGTCATATGTCAGTACTTGTACTTCAGTCATATGTCAGTACTTGTATGTCGATCATGCGGTACAAAGTATCCAGTCTCAAAATATTTGATTCCAGTCAATTATTTTATTATTTATTTATTTATTTGTGTGTGTGTGTGTGTTGCGTGCTAATTGGTTTCAGTGTGAAATAGGAACCAAGTCTATTTTTGCGTGGACTTTTGAGAGTACACTGTAAGGCGATAGATGGGGGTGAGGTGCTGATGGAAAGGCGATAGATGGGGTGGGGATGCTGGTGGTAAGACTTTTCTTGTATACTGATGTGTGAGTTTCGTTGACGGCTGTTTGCCTGTTGCTATCCGTAGAGAATTTATTCAATTATCCAGGAAGAGTTAGTTTAAGTACATTATTAAAAAAAAGAGAAACGAAAAAGTAAAACAATTTCAAGGTTTTTGTGTAAAAAAAAATTGAACAAAATGAATAAGAGTGCAAAAAGTTTAAACTAGGTAAAAGAAAAACATGGTATGCTTATGCCCTTATATGGTATAGTTACTTACTATTAGTAAGGTTGGACATAAATTAACACATTGCATGTAAATAAATGGTGAAACCTCCAATAAACGAGAGTTGTGTTCGGTGACCACAGATGGTCAGTATACATAATTGTTTTATGTATAAAAGGGTAAAATCAGACATGAGTTTTATTCATCTTTATTTCACGATACTGTTATAACTCTCTTCCTTTGCCTTCGGTTTGTGTGCAATGAATGGGGAATTCCTTTAGATCAGCGCACCGTGTGAATTTACTATTGAATGCAGCGACTGCGTGACTGTGTGACGTAAGACCAGCCGGCACGAAGAACACTGGCCATTGTAGTTGTCGATTGTATATAAATTATTGGATATTGTTGCTTTTATTGATCCCAAGCCTGTGATTTGATGATTTTCCTTTAAAGCATTTATCACTATATATATACATATATATATATATATGTATCATGGCCCAAAATAACTTTTTGTCAAATTTTATTGAGCATTTTGTTTTTTTTGTGTGTGTTTCCTTTGACTTCAAAACAGCACAGAAAAAATTTCATGAATATAGACTTTATTTAGCACTGCCTCATCGACACTGAAATTTTAAATCATTTTGAATGAATTTTGAATGTGAGTATGTATATATAACGTACACAGAAAATGCTAGAAGGTTCTGGAAAGTTTAGAAAAATCTAGTGAATCTAGAAGGTTCTGAAAGGTTCTATATGAAATCTCTAGAATGTTCTAGAATCTTCTAGAAAAACGTGGAAAACTTGAGGAAATTCCGGGAAATTCTAGAAAACTCTAAAAATTTTGATTTTCATATAAATAGTCAGCTTCACCAGTGCATTTCAATTTAGTTATAAAAATCAAGTTTTATAAGATCAAATGTTGCGGCTATATAATTATCATTCATTTAGTTATGACTACTAGGTCGAAAAGTGTTGTTCATTTAACTGGCGTAGAAGTTGACAAACTCCTGTTTATTGAGCTAGGTACTTCCCCTAATTGAGCCTACTGGCCAATGGTATGTTTACAAACACAGCCGTCTGGCAGTTAGTTGGTTCAATTTTTTCTGACCTATTTCTTTGCTTGTATACTGTCCAGTGACATGCCAATGTTTATTGAGCTAGGTACTTCAATTGAGCCTAGTGGCCAATGGTATGTTTACAAACACAGCTGTCTTCAATAATACATTTGGGGGTAGTACAACTGGACCGGATGTCCTATTCAAGCGCTTTAAGAGTTTTGACCCAAAATAAGACAGGCAGAATTTAGTATGTGCCACTGGAGCAAAATCTCAAGTCATTAAATGAAGAAGCTCATCAAATTTGTTCAAATATCCTTCAAATGAAAGACAACTCAAGATATTTGCCACGTGAAGATTACAAAGAACTTCTGACTCTGAATCTTATCTTCCTGAGGGATTCCCCCCCGGGGGTGCGTTTTCGTGTTCCAGGAGCTCATCAAATGCAAAGTGGATGTCTAAAATAATTTATATCATTAAGATTAATCTCTTCAGTCATCAATTCAAGCTGACTAAGTGTTAAGGTAGATCAATTCAGAATTTTATATCTTTGCATCCTTGGTTTACATCAAACCTTGGATTCAGTGTCCCACTCTAGCAGACACTTCTGAATGATCTGGATTTCATCAAGCTTCTTATTGATTGGCGACATCTCTGGTACCTTAGTGCAGAACTCATTCCCTTCTGCCTTTCTCAACGTGTCTCAGTGGATGAGAAAAAACAGCCTTGCTGCTTGCTTGAGGAGAAATCTTATGATGTTTAGAAAGAAGAAAGGTGCATCCGTATCACAAATGATCCTTCAGCACTTCATAATATAACATTAAAGGATTTTGTGACCTCGTCATCGCTGCTCTTCTTGAATGCTCTTCTGCTTCCCACAAATATTTTTTCGCATGACTGATGCTTCCATCTGGCAACAAACTCCATCCTTTCAGAAGGCAACATCAGTGGTCTCTTCCTTGAAAGTTGTCAGTGACTGTGCCGAGCGGGGAATTGCACTGGCGTCATCATTCTACTCATCTCTTACCAAATCAGAGGAGGAAAAGCAACACTTGCTCCAATATGTTGAACAGCATCGCAAAGAGTTTCCAGATGAACTGAAGTCAACTGTGCTAAAGATATTGCAACTTGAAGACCTTCAGGACTCAGAAAGCACAGACTAAAAAAACTTTTTAAAGTGTATTTTTGAATGGCGTACTTAGAACTACTCTGCAATACAGTCATTTTAATGTGTCATGCAACTAGTATTATTTTACTGTTTAATTCCTACTGTGTAGTATAACACAGCTCAACAAAAAAATTTTTTTGCGAGTTGCCAAGAATGTTTGAATGAATTTATAGCAATTCATGGGTGCTGATTTCAAAACTGCCACTGCTTTTGCTAAATTGGCTCTAGTTTCTGAGATATTGGACATCCTTCAAAATAGGATTATACCCTTTGTGTAAAACAAATGCAATAAGTTTGGTGTCTTTTGTTCAATTTAACTATACCAAGTTAAAACTTTGTTTAGTTTTCTCTTTTATAGCTGCTTTCTAAAGACATCATGAGTTCATCACGAAGATGCTGCAAAAATAATCAGTTACATCTGTGGAGAAGACATGATTGAAAAGCAAAGAAGAATTATGACCGACTTTTTGCAGCAGGCATATTTGGCTTATTTCGGTGTGAAGCTGGGAGACCAAGACAAGTCTTGGGCTCCCATAAGGTCTGCAAAAACTGTTTGGAGATCCTACGGCAGTGGACAAATGGTGAGAAGAAAAGTCTAAGTTTCGGTGTACCAATGGTATGGCGAGAGCCGAAAGACCATTTTGGTGATTGCAATTTTTGTATTGTGAATGTTAAAGGCTTCAATCGCCACAAGAAATCTAAGTGGGATTATCCTGATCTTGAATCTGCAAGGAGACCAATTCCACATAGCAGTGAAGTTCCTATACCAGTGTTTACTGGATTATTAGAGTTTTCACCATCAGACTCCGACGGGGGCAAGATCTGGAGTTTTTGGCAGGTGAAAATAGTGGAAGCGATTATGAAGGAAGTTCTTCAACACCTCAACCATTCAGCCAAGAAGAACTCAATGACCTTATACGAGACCGAAATCTGACCAAGCAAGCATCTGAGCTTTAAAGTGTCCAGGCTCAATGAAAGAAATTTTCTCAAACCAGAAGTTAAAATAACATTTATCGGAAAGGAGAAGAGTTTTCTTCCATAATTCAGCCAAGAGGAAGATCTTGTTTACTGTAATGACATCCCTGGACTTCTGCTTCAAATGGGACTACAAGCTTGAAATGTGTTCTGTTACACAATGGTAACCGTTATGCATCTCTTCCCATTGCCCACTCAACAAAACTTAAAGAAGAGTATGAGAATATCAAAATACTATAGCAGAAAGTCCGTTATTATGAGCATCAGTGGTCAATTTGTGTTGATCTAAAAATGGTAAACTTCTTGCTTGGGCAGCAGTCAGGATACACTAAATACCCATGCTGCAAGTGCCTTTGGGATAGCAGGGCAAGGCAAGATCATTGGACAAGAGTGACATGGCCTGCAAGGGAAACCATGACTGTAGGTAAAGAAAATATCATCAACAAGGCACTGGTTGACAAAAATAAGATAATTCTCGGACCGCTTCATATCAAATTATGTTTAATGAAACAATTTGTTAAGGCTTTGGACAAATATGGCAATTGGTTCAAGTATATTTGCAGATCATTTCCCGGATTGAGCCTGGAGAAGCTGAAAGCTGGGATTTTTTACGGTCCTCAGATTCGGAAACTCATCAACGATCGAAATTTTACTAATTTCATGGATCACCTTGAAGCTTCTTCATGGAACAGTTTTGTTTCAGTTGTCAGGAACTTTTAGGTAATAACAGATCAGAGAATTACGAAGAACTGGTGCAAGATATGCTCGCTAACTTCAGAAACATTGGAACAAATATGAACATCAAGGTACATTACCTGCACTGTCCTTTAGACAAATTTCCAGGTAACCTTGGAACAATGTGAGAGGTTTTATCAGGATATGAGGGTGATGGAGGTGAGATATCAAGGAAGATGGGACATACATATGATGGCTGACAACTGTTGGAGCCTCCAGCGCAATTGACCCAACGACACACACAAAGGAAGTCTAGCAAACAGCGATTTGCTAATGCATTACCATAGACAATAAGCATATTAATTAATTAATTAATTAGACATATTTAGTTTTTCAAATGAAAATGTTTTCCTCTATAACACTATTACACATATTTTTGAACAAATTTCTGCATGACCATTAACAGTTTCACTACTATTTGTTAGTATACTATTTTACTTCATGCAATTCTTGACAATTTTCAAACACGGTGCATACATTATTTCATTAATTTTAATTATCTCGAAAAATAGAGCCAATCTAGGAAAAGCACTTACATATTCTAAATCAGCATAGTTGACTTTGTATAAAATGATTCAAATATCACTGGCAATGAATTCACTGTTTACCAGTGTAATAGTTCTTTGTATATAAAAAAATCGGGATTTTAAACCTTGCAAAATTTTAATTTAATGCAACTGCCGAATACCATAAAGCACGAGATAACAAGTGCACTGAGGCAGTATTTATAGGAGCCCAAATGGTGTGAAATTTGGTATATATATGTTTTAAATCCCAGTGAACCAGAAAACTAAAATCAATTTTATTTTTCTCCATTATAAAGTGAGTCACTCTAATATATATATATATATATATATATATATATATATATATATATATATATATATATAGCACTAGTCGCGTTACAGTCATTGTAACGAAGATGTTTTATGGCAACACATATTTATATATTTAGACCACATATTTACTGATTAACTTAATTACTTGCAGTAAATTAAAAAAAAATATGCCGTCCCTGGGTGGGCTCGAACCACCAACCTTTCGGTTAACAGCCGAACGCGCTAACCGATTGCGCCACAGTGACAAGATGTCTGTTCTGCGTTTTGTTAGTACTTGTATTGACATACACCATGTCGTCCTTGCATGACGTTTATCTACAGGCGATATTAGCAGTTCAAATGATTTATTTAGTTTAGAAATATGAGCTGACCAAAGTGACAGTATGAACTGAACAGAGAGACAGTAAGAACTGAACAGACACAATATGAACTGAACAGTGACACAGTATGAAGTGAATAGAGAGACAGTATGAACTGAACAGACACACAGTATGAACTGAACAGAGACACAGTATGAACTGAACAAAGAGACAGTATGAACTGAACAAAGTGACAATATGAACAGAACAAAGAGACAGTTGTGTTCCTTCTCTTGTCAATTAAACCCTACTGACGTCACCTGTCTTCAACCAATCACATTTATTTATTTATTTTCTCCTGTTTTAAATTGGATCGGATGTGAAACTGGAAACAAATTAATGCCGTACCCTTGACCTTCATTTCAATTTTGACTTGTTTTGTTTTTTTTTTTTTTAACAACGAGAAAAATCTTATAATTCTCCCCCTCCCCCTTACCTCTTTCTCCCTCTCTCTATCTCCCCCCACCACCCCTTTCTTTCAATTTCTCTCTCTCTATTTCTCTATCCCTCTTTCATATCTTTACCTTAATGGTGTGATAGAAATGTTACCAGTGTCACGTTTAAACTCCCGACTTACCGGGCAACGCCGGGTACACTATATACATGTATATATATATATGTAATGTGTATTTACAACAATGGATTGGATTTTGTTCCCTTTAACCTTCTATAACTTACCTTATGTTACAGTTTAGAGCAGCGTGTGTCTCATCCAGGTATGTAGCTGTACTCACAGAGCCCCCACACACCCCTTTATCTCCCCGCGCCCCCACTATTCATCCAACGGATGGTGGGATTACAAAGGATTATCGTCTGGTAAGTCTGTATCCGATTACCGGGTCATGTTGACATTTCAATGGGATGAACCATCTAGACATCAACGATACTGGACGTATTCGATTTGAGTGTATATTCAGGAGGGGGAGGGGGGGTAGAAAAAATGATCCCATCACCCAGGTGTCGCCCCTCCCCCACCCCACCCCCGCCCTAAATCTTCCCCATGCACCCGACAAATCTATGGAGGCCCGTTTGAAGTTTATTAGTGAGCGTGAGTTTTCGTTTACGGCTGCGAATACAGCTACGATCCCTGGGGATGCCATACTGTCTAACAAGTTAGCACATACGCAGTGCAAAAATTTTCGAAGGAGGGGGTCCGAATATCCTCCCAGGCCGCATGCCACGGGCCCCATATAAAGATGTCAGGACAGATACATACAAACTCATACATCTACAAGGACAATTTAACATTGTTTCATGCATACGGTAAGACAGCGTACATTTGCATTGATAGTTTAGAGAGGCCAAAAGACACACCATTTGCATGACATGACACCTCTGAACGGAATGTCCAAGTACATATAGATAGATAATCATACACCGTTTAGGTTTACTATATTACTAGCGATTTATATCAGTATAACATTTTAACACAGGGGTCAGCTAATACCCCTAATGTGGGTTATCTACTACTGACTGTTGTACATCTATCGACTAGTGCACATCTACCGACTGGTGTACATCTACCGACTGGTGCACATCTACCGACTAGTGCACATCTACCGACTGGTGCACATCTACTGACTGGTGCACATCTACCGACTGGTGCACATCTACCGACTAGTGCACATCTACCGACTGGTGCACATCTACCGACTGGTGCACATCTATCGACTGGTGCACATCTACCGACTGGTGAACATCTACCGACTAGTGCACATCTACCGACTGATGCACATCTATCGACTGGTGTACATCTACCGACTAGTGCACATCTACCGACTAGTGTACATCTACCGACTAGTGCACATCTACCGACTGGTGCACATCTATCGACTGGTGCACATCTACTGACTAGTGCACATCTACCTACTGGTGCACATCTACCGACTGGTGCACATCTATCGACTGGTGCACATCTACCGACTGGTGCACATCTACCTACTGGTGCACATCTATCGACTGGTGCACATCTACCGACTGGTGCACATCTACCAACTGGTGCACATCTACCTACTGGTGCACATCTATCGACTGGTGCACATCTACCGACTGGTGCACATCTACCGACTAGTGCACATCTACCACTAGTGTTCATTTACCGACTGGTGCACATCTACCGACTGGTGAACATCTACCGACTAGTGCACATCTACCGACTGATGCACATCTATCGACTGGTGTACATCTACCGACTAGTGCACATCTACCGACTAGTGTACATCTACCGACTAGTGCACATCTACCGACTGGTGCACATCTATCGACTGGTGCACATCTACCGACTAGTGCACATCTACCTACTGGTGCACATCTACCGACTGGTGCACATCTATCGACTGGTGCACATCTACCGACTGGTGCACATCTACCTACTGGTGCACATCTATCGACTGGTGCACATCTACCGACTGGTGCACATCTACCAACTGGTGCACATCTACCTACTGGTGCACATCTATCGACTGGTGCACATCTACCGACTGGTGCACATCTACCGACTAGTGCACATCTATCGACTAGTGTTCATTTACTGACTGGTGCACATCTACCGACTGGTGCACATCTACCGACTGGTGCACATCTACCGACTAGTGCACATCTACCGACTGGTGCACATCTATCGACTGGTGCACATCTACCGACTGGTGCACATCTACCTACTGGTGCACATCTATCGACTGGTGCACATCTACCGACTGGTGCACATCTACCGACTGGTGCACATCTACCAACTGGTGCACATCTACCTACTGGTGCACATCTATCGACTGGTGCACATCTACCGACTGGTGCACATCTACCGACTAGTTCACATCTACCGACTAGTGTTCATTTACCGACTGGTGCACATCTACCGACTGGTGCACATCTACCGACTAGTGCACATCTACCGACTAGTGTTCATTTACCGACTGGTGCACATCTACCGACTGGTGTACATCTACCGACTGGTGCACATCTACCGACTGGTGTACATCTACCGACTGGTGTACATCTACCGACTGGTGCACATCTAACCACTGGTGCACATCTACTGACTGGTGTACATTTACCGACTTCTGTCCGATTATATACACTTATCCTATTTGTACTCGATTCCTCTGCTTTCTCTAGGTGGCTAAATGAATTACTCTCCACAAGTTTGACTGTCGGTGTCTGATCACTAAACACTCTCCTGGCCATACTTGTGCACTCTAACCAAGGCTCTAGTCATACGTCAGAGCACTTTTCTTGCATCCAATATTGCGTTCAGTGTTGTGTCCAGTGTTATGCCCAGCGCTGTGCCCAGTGTTATGTCCAGCATTTTTTCCAGTGTTATATTCAGCGTCATGTCCAGTGTTGTGTCCATCGTTTTGTGCAGTGTTATAATTCAGCGTCATGTCCAGTGTTATTCCAGCGTTTTGTCCAGTTTTATGTCCAGAGAGTTGTTCAGTGTTGTGTCCAGTGTCATGTCCAGCGTTTTGTCCAGCTCAACTCTACCTTTTCTCACGAGCTGGTCAGTTCAGTAGATTTCCCATGACCTTCCCGCGCTCTTCAAAGCCTTGCACTCACTCGATAAAGTCAGGTCAGTGTTAATTGATCACTTCCTCAGGTTAAATATTTCTACTCGCCTTGTCATATCTTGCCTAGTCATGTTAATTTATTACTCTGTGACTTTAATAGCTGCACGATACTTCCAGCGGTACCCACGCAAGCTATTTAAACACATAATTAATCGCTATTTAAACACATAATTAATCGCTATTTAAACACATAATTAATCGCTATTTAAACACATAATTAATCGTTATTTAAACACATAATTAATCGTTTTTTAAACACATAATTAATCGCTATTTAAACGCATAATTAATCGCTATTTAAACACATAATTAATCGCTATTTAAACACATAATTAATCGCTATTTAAACACATAATTAATCGCTTTTTAAACACATAATTAATCGCTATTTAAACACATAATTAATCGCTTTTTAAACACATAATTAATCGCTATTTAAACACATAAATAATTACTTTTTAAACATATAATTCATCGCTATTTAAACACATAATTAATGGATATTTTAACGCATATTTATTACTCACACTCTTTATTTATGGCGAAAAAGGGGCATGGTTGGGGGTGCCAAATACTGTTTGATAGAAGTTTGCTGATTGATGCTCTCAAAGAGAAAAATCTCTTCCCCCCTACCCCTCTCCCACCGTTAATAAATTCTTAACAGCGTATGATTAATATTATAACTGTCAGAACAAAAACACGGAGAAATTTGAGAAACAGACGTAGGCCTGGTATAGAGTGCCCAACATTCAACTGGATGAGCTGTTAAAGGGGAGGTGGCTGGTTGGGGGTGAGGATGGGGGCGAGAGAGAGAGAGAGAGAGAGAGAGAGAGAGAGAGAGAGGGCTCTTCAGCGTTGGGTAAATGGTTGGGGGAGGGAGTGTTAGGGGGTGGGGTAGAAATACTCAGCTGCTCACATGAGAAATAAGAACAAAAGGGTGAAATACCTCCTGCATCCAGGAAATTTTTACAATTATTACTTTATTTCGAGTGAATCCTTAGAGGAAAAATTACACAAAAATAAAAAATTTATTTAATAATAAGACACAAGGTTTTTATTATATCTTTCACATTTCTCTTTTTGAATGTCTTGTAAGAATTTCGCTTACCTCCTCCTGTGTCATATATTCTGTATATTCAGACTTTGTTATTTCGTGTCTGTAAAAAAAATATAGGTCAGGAAGACATAAGATCTGGACAGAATGTCTGATTCAGTGATTAACAAATAAGCAAAGACAGACTTAAGATCTGGACAGAATGTCTGATTCACTTATTGACTAAAAAACCAACGCAAGTCCTCCATCTCCCCCCCTTTCTATTCTATCTGACTTCAAAGTTCTAAGACAAAAGTGAAATTTAAAATGCCATCGTAAAATATAATGTCCAACCCTATAACCCACAGAGCACAGAGAACAGATCTGTTTAATGTTGGGGGAAACCCATTTTTTTTTATTTTTCAACTAATGAAACTTTTTTTAAATATATTTTTTTTGTTATTTATAGAATATAAAATATAATATAATAAAACATAGAATAATACAAAATATAATATAATAAAACATAGAATAATATAAAATATAATATAATAAAACATAGAATAATATAAAATATAATATAATGCAACATAGAATAATATAAAATATAATATAATAAAACATAGAACAATATAAAATATAATATAATACAACATAGAATAATATAAAATATAATCTAATACAACATAGAATAAAACAAAATATAATTTAAAGAAACATAGAATAATACAAAATATAATATAATAAAACATAGAATAATACAAAATATAATGATTCGTTCTAGTTGTTCAAAAAACCGAGAAAAACATGGTCGCGTTACTCTAACGAACTAACCGAGATAAACGTGTTGAGTTACTTCCCTTGGGGCAAGTTAAAGTGACAACCGAAAGCAAGGGTGGGAAAGGGATTGGGGGGGGGGATAATCCAGGATAATCCACAGACCCCACTATGAACCACTTTTGACTATTAGACCAAATGTCTGGGCTCATTTACTATATATATATATATATATATATATATATATATATATATATATATATGTATGTATGTGTTGTTATTATTTTCAAATATGTAACGTTATTATATTGCTTTATAATTTCTAAGGCGTAGGATCGCCAAATATGTTACGAACACAATTATCTAATATATATATAGCAACACCAACACTGGTATATAAACTCAAAGATCCAACTTTAATTGCTTCTAAACATAGATGAATATATATGTATGTATAATATAAGTCCTTTGTCTAATGATGTCTACTTAAACAAATGTCACTACAAGTTTACAACTAACTCTTAGAATCTTGGAACTATCTACACTACGCTACGTCTAACTCATATGACTGTCAGCACCTTACTAACTCAACTACTGCTATTCACGTATTTATAAGGTCGGGGCGAATACGTTGGTGCAACGTTTGGGGGGGTGAACGACGATGTCTGTCACCGAAACGTTTGGGGGAGAAAGAACGTCAGTGAAACGTATGGGGGGAGGCGACGTCGATGAAACGAATCTACACAAACATAGCGGCTGGAACCTTGACCCTGTGGTGAACTGGGGTTGGTGGGGAGAAGGGCAATTCTACACGTCACAGTATGTATGAATGTTTGTGTGTATGTATGTATGTATGTATGTATGTATGTATGAATGTATGAATAATTCACGTCATTAATAATAAATGAATGTACTTTTAGGAATGTTGCATTGTATGTTTGTATGTTTAACACTGACCGGAAGTGGACTGATATCTTTTGGGTCAATGTTACCGTACATTTTTCTGCGCAGTAAAAGATGTTTTTGCTGGGCAACTTTTGGAAGAACATTGAGAAACCGTGTGCGGAGCATTATGGTACATAGGACTTCTATACGAAACATCGGTGCGAAACATAACGGTTTATAAGACAACAACACTAAACATTTGTGCGAAACATATTTGTACATAGGACAAATACACGAAACATCGGTGCGAAACATGACGGTACATTAAGACAACTACACGAAACATCGGTGCCGAACATAACGGTACATTAAGACAACTACACGAAACATCGGTGCCGAACATAACGGTACATTAAAGGTATCTAAGGGCATTGCGAATTCCGTCTCTGTTTCGCTGCAATCATATTCTAATGAGAACATGTACACCGGTCAGAAATTCCGCTGCGGAACAGCGAAAGTTTTCAGTTTCGCTGCTTGCAGAGTTTTTTTCCGGAGAGCTACATTTTCCGTGATAATAAACAAACAAAATGGCTGCTTAGAAACGTCGATTCGAATAGAAAAAATGATTCACATTAGTGTATTTTCATTAAAAACAACAACAACAAAGTGAATTTTGACAGAAAAACATGAATTACTATAAGTTTTGCCCGGCAACAGTCTTTGTAAATGAATTTCTGAAAGGAAAATATACATCGTCTATCTACATATTCTACAAATGAAATTTCTTTCGATCTGAAAACATAAATGCTATTAAATAAATGTTCGGCTGATCATGAAAACGAAAAAAAAAATGAACGGCTACCGATCGAATAAAAAGTTTAAAAAAAAAGTTTTCCATTTCCAGCTAGACAATTTATTTGTAATAAGAACAAAAAGGCACACGGGATGCAGTATTTTCTGTTTTTCAAAGTATCATTTTTTTTTCACTAGCACGAAAAAGTGCGAAGTAATCATTACAAAATCTTGTTTCCGGTGAGTTGTTTCGGCGCTCACCGTTTCGTCCCGGTGTATCTACAAGAGTTTCGCTAAGTTGAAACTTCCGCGCGGAAGGTTCCGCGCGAAAGTGTTTCGTGTTGGTGGATCCAGAACTTAAGACAACTACACGAAACATTGGTGCCGAACATAACGGTACATTAAGACAAATACACGAAACATCGGTGCCGAACATAACGGTACATTAAGACAACTACACGAAACATCGGTGCCGAACATAACGGTACGTTAAGACAACTACGAAACATTGGTGCGCTCTGTTGTACACCAAAAAATCTTCTATTAGACCGAAATTATTTTGCGATTCTCGACGCACGAAGAGACCTATCCGGTTTTCGGACCTACCAGTTTAAAAAAAAGAGAATAACTGAAAGCTAAAATTAATTGCATAATTCTCAAAATTTGAGGACCCCTGATTTAGACAGTCTATCAAAACTGACAGCTTCGTTAACACCGGCCATATGTGAACTAAGGGCGGTGGTTCATTTCGGCCCGCGGTCCACCAGTTGTTTTTAGAAAGAAGCCACAAAAATAGTTTATATGTAAGAATGTCCACATTTAATCTTTAGTCATTTCACGTCAACACTCCCTCCATCCATCCATTTATCCGTCCATCCATCCATCCATCAATCCATCCATCTATCCATCCATCCATCTATCCATCAATCCATCCATCCATCCGTCAATACATCCATCCATCCGTTCATCCATCCATCCATCCGTCCATCCATCCATCCATACAACCATCCATCCATCCATCCATCCGTCCATCCATACATCCGTTCATCCATCCATCCATCCGTCCATCCATCCATCTATCCATCCAACTATCCTTCTATCCATCCATCCAT
Organism: Bulinus truncatus; assembly: GCA_021962125.1. Taxonomy (NCBI): domain Eukaryota; kingdom Metazoa; phylum Mollusca; class Gastropoda; family Planorbidae; genus Bulinus; species Bulinus truncatus. The sequence continues at coordinate 4,682,662 of JAGDYQ010000031.1, read as the reverse complement.
CCATCCGTCCATCCATCCATCCAACCATCCATCCATCCATCCATCCAACCATCCATCTATCCATCCATCCATCCATCCATCAGTCCATCCATCCATCCATCTATCCATCCATCCATCCATCTACTCTTTGTCCGCCCCCCGGTCAAATTTTTGCGCCCACTGTGGCCTACTTAGAGCCGGATTTTCAAATTTAGGGGACGTAGGCCAACAGAAATAAAAAAAAATTGGCGAAATTTTTATTTTTATTTTTTTTTAGATTTGTGTATACTACTCAACATTTTGGGGGGCCCCTTAAATCGCGAGGAGGGGCTGTATATCCGGCCCTATGACTACGTTGCAGAAGATTAGCCGACCCCTTTGGTGGGCTCTATCTCACATTTGCACTGAAGTGAAAAAAAGTTAACAGGAGAAATAAAACAAAAATAATGGAGATCAAACCCACGAACTCCGGAATGTTTCCAGAAAATTATGTCTCATTTTACTGCCGCGATGATTAAAGTTCTTAGTGCAAAAAAAGCATTCTCCCATAAATAGCTGGGTTTTTTCTCTTTGTCCTGTCTATGTTTAAACCCAATTACACGTCTTGAGCAGACCTTACGTGTCCTGACTGACTATGTGTGTGCCCTGGGAAAAAAAGTGCGAGAGGAGGAACAAAAAAAATCCCAGATTTGACTATGCGTTGACGTCACTTCCGGTGCTGTAAAATTGACCGTAAAATATCCCAAGTCTTAGATGAACATTTTTTGGAATGAAATTGAAAAGAAGAGAAAGGTCAAGGTTGAATTGTTTAATGGGAATTTCCGCTACTTTGACTCGACCGTTCTCCCGGACTATTAGCTCAGTTCCATCTTTTCGGCTGCTGTACGGAGCATTTTTTCTGAACATTTGTTGTGTTGCGTACATTCTCGCGTCACTTTGGGCCCAGACTTTTAGAAATATGTTTGGGCCCCTTTTTTAGCGATATGGCATCCTACTTGATCATAGGGGGCCCATACATATCGAGGGGGGGAACCTTTCAGCGGCAGATTTGATATAAATTAGTCTGAAATGAGTTATATAGTTAGCTCTGGGGGGACGATTGACGCTGTGGTTGATCCATCCATCCGTCCATCCATCCATCCATCCGTCCATCCATCCATCTATCCATCCATCCGTCCATCCATCAGTCCATTCAACCATCCATCCATCAGTCCATCCATCCATCATCCATCCATCCATCCATCAGTCCATCCACCCATCCATCCATCCACCCATCCATCCATCCACCCATCCATCCATCCACCCCTCCATCCATCCATCCACCCATCCATCCATCCATCCGTCCATCCATCCATCCATCCATCCATCAGTCCATCAATCCATCCACCCATTAATCCTCCCATCCACCCATCCATCCATCCACCCATCCATCCATCCATCAGTCAACGCTGTGGTTTATCCCTACTGATGAAGGCGGTGAGTTTGAAACCCACATTGCCACGGATACTTCCATTTCGTTTGAGATTCACTGTAGCCCCCGTCGTGCCTCAATGGCCGTTGCTGTACAGCAGAGCTTCCCAAACATTTGGCATTTGTGTACCCCCATTTTTTTTATTTTCGCAATACTGAGTACCCCTAGAAAAAAAACAAATCTTGCCTATTGTTATTATGGTCTTAGTTTCACCTCATTTCATTTATTTATTTTTAACCGTGAATGTTTATCAAGTGTTCTCAGCCCGGTGTAGCCCTTACCCCAGGTAAACTCTTTATGCACCGCCTGGGGTACGCTTGCCACACTTTGGGAAACACTGCTGTGTAGATATAAAGGGACTTTCCCTAGAATTGCTGTAGATATTAAGGGACTTTCCCTAGAATTGCTGTAGATATGAAGGGAATTTCCCTAGAGCTGCTGTAGATATAAAGGGACTTTCCCTAGAGTTGCTGTAGATATAAAGGGACAACCTAGAATTGCTGAAGATATAAAGGGACTTTCCCTAGAACTGCTGTAGATATAAAGGTACTTTCCATAGAGTTGCTGAAGATATAAAGGGACTTTCCCTAGAACTGCTGTAGATATAAAGGTACTTTTCCCTAGAGTTGCTGAAGATATAAAGGGACTTTCCTAGAGTTGCTGTAGATATAAAGGGACTTTCCCTAGATTTGCTGCGGGGTATAATTTAATTTGTTTTGATGTATAAAAATGTCTTTCTTCTGAGGAGGCCCGTCGAGTCAGATGTCTTAAGTCAAACCGGAAATGAACTATAGTCAATACATTTTACACACATGTTTTTCTATGTCAATAATATAGAACTGTAATACAACGATATTTGAAAAGATATTTGTGTTCGAGGCTATCTTGATGACGTAATATCTCTCATTTTTCAACACATCCAACCTAATCTTGTTTGTTATATTTCAAATCTCCCTGCTGTATTATTGCACATTTCACAAAATTTAATTTCATATTTCAACAGCCCGTTTCATCATACTTGATTTCAGTTTCAACACATGTTAAAGGACAATCCAATAATATTCTCCATGAGATACATTGGCTTACAAATATCTTACGCGATATAATTAAGGGAAATATCACAGATGTAAAGGCAGACTGAATAATTGATGATCAGTGGTGTAGCGAGCTTAACTCGCGCCCGGGACAAAATACCTGTTTAGCGCCCCGCCCATTCGAAAACCATATATGTAAAATATACCATTTGGCGCCCTTTTGTGATTAGCCCCCGGGGTATGATGTTCCCTTACTCCTCTCTCACTACGCCACTGTTGGTGATAGCTTGTAGGTTGCGTATGCTAACATAGGCTCTGCGTCATAACGCATGTTATAAGCAGAACACTTTATAATACATGTGCTAACTTTAGCGATGTACAATACATGTGCCAACATTAGCCCTTTTTAATATACAATGTGCTTACATTAGCTCTTATAACGCATATGCTAACTTTAACACTGTATAATACAGCCATCGGCGAATGCCGGGCTATTCGGACTGTTTAACCGGCTCGCGGCTCGCCACTCGTTTCAGAGTGCAGCACGGCACTAGCCATTTATGCTATGACTAGATCAAAAGGCTCGGTACCCGGACCGGCGAGTTACTCCTTATAATTGAGTTGTATCCCTTTGACCATCTTTACAAATTCCCCAGTCTATATTTTTCAGCCGCGGAAGTTATACACACGTACGTACGTACGCCAGGCTAGCCGATTATGTATTAGATGTTTATCTTTTATTTATATTGGGTCATGACAACACTTTATCCATCTGCTCTTAATCCGACCCGCTGGCCAAAAGTATAGAGCCCACCGTCGCCCGCGACTTAAAACGTTTGCCCACAATTGGTTTAATAAATGTAAAAAAAAACAAATCGCGGGTCACTTCATCATGCACAGTGACGGCCGTCGTACTAGGCACCCCGCGTACCGTCCTATGACTGTGAGTTGTGGGGGGAGGGGAGGGGGCTGTTATCGCTCTAGGACTCCCCACTCCCCCCCCCCACACCCCATCCCCGATCCTTCAGTTATGTTAATAGCACTCACACGCTTAGCGGCACATTAGGCAAATTAGGTTTAGGTATTGGACTGGCTCGCTCTCTCTCTCTCTCTCTCTCTCTCTCTCCGTAACGTGAAGCGGCGAAGGATAGGAAGTGGGAATTACGTTGTGCGAAGTACAAACGTCAAAATGGACTGGGGCAGACAGACAAACAGACAGACAAACAGACAGACAAACAGACAGACAAACAGACAGACAGACAAACAGACAGACAGACAAACAGACAGACATTTCAGATTGACCACCTGGTGCTGCTATCCCGCCTGTATTTTAAAAAAATATATATTTTTCTTTTTTTTTACTTTCGAATTATCGATACCCCGTTGGGGTCACCCTGACCCAGCGTCCAATGACCGCCATCACGACACGAGGGACCTGGGGGCTAGAACAAAAAAGATTGTTTCTTTGAATATTGAAGTAGCACACGTGGGCTAGCAGACGATACAAATTTCATCGTTAAAATCCCTTGTGACCGTGGACATATTCAGTAAATATTCTGGTAAAGGTCATTTTTTGATTTTAAAAATAAATGACCTGCCAACGATTCCGGGCTCACATTTCATCTGACCTCATCTTGACCGCCATCTCATCCACCCCTTCAGTGAATAATCTAAAGCCCTATATCTTATTTCGGTGAAGATCATTCCAAGACGTCACCGTTTTGAGCCTGAAAAAAAATCGTATCAATCCAGCCTTGAATGGCTCATACAATGGCGCATGCTTCCAAATAATGGCTCAAACAATGGCGCATGCTTCCAAATAATGGCTCAAACAATGGCGAATGCTCCAAATAATGGCTCAAACAATGACCAGAACTAGGAGCGTGATTATTAATTTTACGTTGTTTTTTTTTTTGTTTTTGTTTTTTTTACAATTACGAAGAAGAAGATCTATGAATGTTTGGCGCATGAGCTGTCAGAGGTTGGCCAACCCAGATTTACGCAAAGAGTTGCAGAAGATATCTGCATTGAATTATGCCTTAATGGAAACAAATATTCTTGAGATTTCCAAAAAAAAAAAAAGAGAACACACTTCTGTGCCTACCCCCCTTCCGCCCCCCTTCCAATGACACAAAATGCGACGGACAGAGAAATGATACGGTTCAGCAGCCAACATGTCATGAGCTATAAATACTCCCGAACCTAATAGCCGGTGCTTTAAGACTTCCGGCTTTCACTTTTTTTTTGGATTAAAAAAAAGTAAAAACCAATGAATGGGTCAAGCTGTCTGCCCCTAAGAGTCTGTTTTTTGTTTAGAGTTGCCTATCTTTGGATACAGGGGAAAAAAACAAAAAATCTATTTCTGGAAGGACTTTATTTGGTCGACATGACCTTTAAATCTGTATATAAAAAATGTGGACATTTTTATGGTGATACCCCCCTGCTGGATGTGAAAGTACTAATACTATAATGGATTGAGGAAACTCTAATGGTCTCAGGTGGACATAAGTAGGTCACAAACACAACGCCTCCGCTTTCAACAACTAATGCCAGGTGCCCCAATTTAAACTTGAAGACATTCACCAGAAACTGAACGAAATGCCATGGTCGGTCAACAGGAATCGAACCCGGGGCTTCAGGTTGAGAATTCACGCGCTCTAAGCCGAATTGATTTCATTTCAATCTGCATTGCTAGTCTGTCTGTCTGACAGTCAGTCTGTCAGTCTATCAGTCCAGCGACAGTATGAGCCCGTGTTTAAAGTCTCACGTTGTGTGCGATGGCCGAAGTTGCTGTAGCAGCCGTGGATGTTGCTGTTGTGGTCATCTTGTTGGCACACAAATGTAGGTCAATTTCTCTCTGTGTGGCCGGTACAGCCGCAGTACACCAACGGGTTACGGGAAAGATTATGCTATGGGGGGGGGGGGGGGGCAGTGACACACAATTTGAAGAAGGTTACCAGTTTGAGACAAAACTTCGCATTAGAAAAGTAAACACATTGCGTTAAGAAAAAAATGAATATTTATTCGCGAATTTACTTGTGAGGTGTACCAGCGGACATACTTTCGTCGCATCTTTTTTTGGGAGTACAGTCGCGAATTTTTTCGAGAACCACTGCGGTACGGTGCTGACACAGCAGCACGTGCTAGCGTTAGAGGTCTATGCCTAATGTCCTATGATGTGCTGTAGGACCTGGTATGTGTCGGCTATGAATCGTATCACAGAATGTCCTATCGCTTGGTGCACCTTGGAGCGCGAGCCCTGCAGCGGTAACCCTAGTTTCCGCCCCAGCCTAAAAAAACCCTTACTGCGCTCCTGCGTTCTTGTTCCCATTTTTTTTGTTTAAATGTTTTTATCTTTTCAAAGCAGCTTTTTCAAATCCAGTGACTCAATGTGTTCATTTATTCACATTTTGTAGACTTGGTCCATGAACACATTGAACAAATACACACACTGGCTAGTTCAGTCGCCATGCAATTTAGCAAGGCAAATAAATAAATCACTGACCTGCATAAAGAAAAAAGATTTTTCAAAAAAAAAACACACAACCTGTATTGTGTGGTTATGACGTATTGTGTGGTTATGACGTAATGTGTGGTTATGACGAATTGTGTGGTTATGACATTGTGTTGTTATGACGTATTGTGTGGTTATGACGTATTGTGTTATTGTGAAGTATCGTGTGGTTATGACATATTGTGTGGTTATGACGTATTGTGTGGTTATGACATATTGTGTGGTTATGACGTATTGTGTTATTGTGAAGTATCGTGTGGTTATGACGTATCGTGTGGTTATGACAGTAGTAGTAGGCAAACCGTCCATCTCGAAAGATGATGGTAGCGCTCTGGTTAGTCATCTAGTCGTTTTTTTTATATAGCAGGTTCTTGAGTGACTCAGCAGACCGATCCTGGACTGGCAGACTCTTCCGCAGGGGCCACAAGTGAAGCTGGGTGGGGACCGAGGGCCTGTTTCTGTCGTGCGGTCTTCCTTCTCTGTCTTTTGGACTCCTGCTGTTGGTTCCTTACTTGTTCACCATTAAGGATGCCTTTGTGGACAGCCTGACGCCACCCACTCCGGTCGTCGGCGAGCTGTTCCCAATTGTCGAGGCTGATGCCGGTCAGTTTGAGGTCGCGTTTGCAGACATCCTTGAATCGCAGTTGCGGGCGACCAGCGGGGCGATGCCCGGTGGCGAGCTCTCCATATAGGATGTCCTTTGGTATGCGTCCATCTTGCATTCGATGCACATGACCCAGCCAGCGTAGACGTCTTTGGCACAGAAGGAGATGCATGCTCAGTGAGCTGGCTTGTTTGAGTACGGCAGTGTTGGTGATTTTGTCCTGCCATCTGATGCCAAGGATGCGACGGAGACAGCGGAGGTGGAAGCTCTCGAGACGATTTTCCTGTTTGGTATAGGTAGTCCAGGTTTCGCTGCCATATAAAAGAGTGCTGAGAATACATGCTTGGTATACCTTGAGCTTGGTGTTCAGTGTCAAATGTTTGTTAGTCCATACTCGTTTGCTTAGTCTGGCCATGACACTGGTTGCTTTGGCAAGCCTTTTGTCGATCTCGTCATCCAGGGACAGACTGCTGGTGATGGTGGAGCCCAAATATGTGAATTTGTCGGTGACCTCCAGAACTTCGTTGTCGATGGTGATTGAGGGTGGAGCTGGGATGCCTTGACCCATGATGTTGGTTTTCTTGATACTGATGGTCAGTCCGAATTCTATGCATGCTTGAGCTAAGCGATCCATCAGGAGCTGTAGGTGTTCCTCTGTGTGTGCTGTCAGGGCTGCGTCATCAGCGAACAGCATGTCTCTGATAAGGATAGTGCGGATCTTGGTTTTTGTTCTTAGGCGGGCCATGTTCAACAGCTTCCCATCACTTCTGGTATGTGGTAGACACCTTCTGTAGAGTCTTTAAATGCAAAATTCAGCATCATAGAGAAAAATATGCCGAATAGTGTAGGCGCTAGAACACAGCCCTGTTTGACTCCGCTTTTGATTGTAAAGGGTTCTGAAGTGTCCCCATCGTAGCTGACGACTCCCTGCATATTATCATGAAAGGAGGTTATAATGTTGAGCAACTGAGGTGGACATCCGATCTTCTTCAGTAACAGGAGCAGGCCGCTTCTGCTTACTAAGTCAAACGCCTTGGTTAGGTCGATGAAGGCGATGTACAGCGGCATCTGCTGTTCTCTGCACTTCTCCTGGAGCTGACGCACTGAGAATATCATGTCGACAGTGGATCTCTCTTGTCGGAAGCCGCATTGTGATTCGGGGTACACGCGGTTTGCGAGAACCTGAAGACGGTTGAGGACCACGCGTGCAAAGGCTTTGCCTACAATGCTCAGCAATGAAATACCCCTGTAGTTGTTACAGTCACTGCGATCCCCCTTATTCTTGTACAGGGTGACTATCTTGGCGTTGCGCATGTCTTGCGGAACTCTGCCTTCCTTCCAACATAGGCAGAGGAGCTCATGGAGTGGCTCTAATAGGGCAGGTTTTCCGCATTTGATGATTTCAGGCGGGATGCCATCCTCACCCGGCGATTTACCACTGTTCAGGGCATCAATGGCTTTACTGAGTTCATCCATGGTAGGTTCAGCATCCAGCTCCTTCAGGACGGTCAAGTCTTCTGTATCGTCCAATGCTCTCTGTGTGACAGAGTTTTCACTGGAGTACAACTCTAGATAGTGTTCCACCCACCTGCCCATTTGCTTGCTTTTGTCAGTGATGATATCCCCTGATTTGGATTTCAAGGGTGCAGTCTTCTTTGATGATTTGCCAGTTGCTTGCTTGATGCCCTCATACATCCTCCTTATGTTGCCAGTCTCCGACGCTTGCTGGATGCTGTATGCCAGTTGAAGCCAGTAGTCATTTGCGCAGCTACGGGCAGTCTGCTGGGCCTTTCTCCGAGCAGCCTTCAGCTCCAGAAGATTGTGCTGACTTGGGTCGCGTTTGTAGCTTATCAGTGCTTTTCTCTTGGCATCAATGACGGGCTCTAGTTCAACAGCGTTTGCCTCAAACCAGTCGGTATTCTTGTGCTCCTTTGTACCATACGTCAGAGCAGCAGCTCTGTAGATAGTGTTCCGGAGCGAATTCCACATATCTTCTGCATTCGACTCTTGGTTGCAGCTTTGCAGTTCCCCAGCCTTGCTATGAACTCCTGGTTTTTGGCTTGGTTGGTGGTTTGACTGGTGTTGATTTTTGGCTGGCATTTCTTTTTGGAATGATGGAGTCTCTTGGGGCGCAGCTTTATCTTGGAGGCAATGAGGGAGTGGTCTGTATCGCAATCGGCGCTATGGTAGGCTCTGGTGTTACGAACGTTATTCAGAGAGTCGCGCCTGGTGATGATCAGGTCCAACTGATGCCAGTGATTTGATCTTGGATGTCTCCAGGACGCCTTGTGACATGCCTTGTTCTGAAAGTAGGTGTTTGTCACGCATAGGCCGTGATAGCAGCAGAGTTCGAGTAATCTCTGGCCGTTTTCGTTCATTTTCCCTATGCCATGGTGACCCAGCACACTTGACCAAGAGTCATGATCAGAACCAACACGAGCGTTAAAATCCCTCAGGAGGTAGAGGTGTTCCGAAGCAGGGACTGCGGCAATTACGCTGTTTAATAGCTCATAGAACTGGTCTTTAGTCTCCGTGCTGGCTTGCATGGTTGGTGCATAGATGCAGAGGAGGTTGGCGGTACCAGATGCTGTGAATAGACGCAGGGTAAGGATTCTCTCTGTGCCGTGGGAAGGAGGTTCAATCATTTGGAGCAGGGTGTTCTTTATGGCGAAGCCGACTCCGTGTTCTCTGGGTTCCTCGACGTCTTTCCCCTGCCAGATAAACGTATAGTGTGCTTCCCTCAAAGATCCAGTCTCTGGGAGGCGCGTTTCTTGTAAGGCTGCCACATCGATGTTTAGTCTGTGCAGCTCAAGATCGATGACTGCGGTCTTGCGGAAGTCATCGATTTTCTGTAAGTCATCTGTCAGTCCAGTGCGCATAGTGCGCACGTTCCAGCTTGCAATGGAGAGCTGGAGACTCCGTCTTTATCTTTGAATGTCTTCCTGGTGCATGTGGTAACGATCTGCCTGTTGAGCTGCGCTCTAAGCTCCAGGCACCCACTGGAGCAGGCAGGCCGTGGCGGGTCAACACCTTATTGGCCGGGGGCTGCCCAGCTTAAGGCGGGCGGTAGTTGACCAGTGGGACTACGAGGGACCCTCCCACCATTGAAGACAGCCCGTGGCGTCCAGCTCTACGCCAATTGAGCAAGGACTTATAACCCGTAGACTGCTGTCTTCTTGTTTGTGCTCTCGCCGTGGGGCGAGACTGGAGTAACGTCTCCAGAGCGCAGGCCTGGGCGAAGTTTGTGGAGGCCTTGCGCTGCCCAGACAACAGGGCCTCCCTCTCGGCTTTGTCGACGGGGCCCAAGGGGGTGCAAAGCACCACGCTTGGAGACGACTTGGCTGCAGAGTTGCCGGAAGGACATCATGAATGGTGTGATCCGTCTTAGGGACCCCGGCTCCTGATTTTTCCTCGGGGTTGACTCCCGAAGCCTTTCCCATGGTTGGGTTAGCCTGCAAGGCAGCAGCGGTTTGAAATCAGGGTTTTCCTTCCCCTAGATGGGTTGCCCTCCCAGGCTGACGAGCCCCAACTGCCCGAAGCGGCTGGTTTTGAGGCGCCAGTGGCCTGCCTTTACCCTTCTCCTGTCAGTAGAAGCAGTTTCGCCGGGCTTGAAATAAGCCACACGAGCAGGCCAGGAGCTGGACTTAGCTGTCAGAGGCTATATGAGACGCACGCCATGAGGGGAGCATTTTATAGGCAGTGGGAGCTTATCCCCTACCACCACCACCCCGGCTATGACAACCATTGAAACCATCGTGTGGTTATGACATATTGTGTGGTTATGACATATTGTGTGGCTGTGACACAGCTGACATACAGCGAGACACAGTTGACATACAGAGAGACACATTTTACATACAGAGACACAGTTGACATACAGGAGAGATGACAGTTATATACAGAGAGACACATTTGACATACAGCGAGACATGCTATGTTTGATGATGAAGACAGACACAGTTGATAAGAAGAGACACAGGAAACATGTATTGTTAATACAACAATGCATAACATGTTTTTTTGTTTATTGCTCATGTCAGTCTATAATGTAGTGACAGTTTATATAACCCAATCAAGACAGATCGGTCAATGACTGCATGTCATGTAATAAATATAGACTGTGAACAATGTACAGACTATGATAAAGGGAGGAGGAGTTATCTATGGGATGTAGTAAGGAACAAGTAACTTCCGGAATATTTAAACTTACCATTGGTCACACACAGACATATATATCAGTATAATAGACAGACACGCAGACACGCAGGTGGTAAATAGTTAGTTAGAGACAGACAGAGAGAGGCAGACAGGTAGAAAGACGTACTTAAAGATAGTCCGATAGAGAGACAGACAGAAAGACAACATATAGATAGATAGACAGACAGACAGATAGATAGATAGATAGATAGATAGATAGATAGATAGATAGATAGATAGATAGATGGATGGATAGAGGATTAGATAGATAGATAGATAGATAGATAGATAGATAGATAGATAGATAGATAGATAGATAGATAGATAGATAGATAGATAGATAGATACTGTATTCTACCCCTGTATGTGTGTTTTGAAGTTCAGTGAATTGTCCACTCAAAGTGTAACGTGACGGTCATCAAACTGACCCACTTAATTTTTCATTCATTGACAAGCATTGTGGTCATCTGGTCATCTCACTCGCAGCTGTACCTTTCCAATCCTGATACTTGGTCAATGAAATCAAAAAAGAAAATGCTAACCATACAAAATATTCAAATCAATAGACACACCCCCACACCCCTTAATCTTTGTGACGCTTGTATATACAAATGTATAAGAGCTATTTAGGTCAGTGGGTCATGAATCTATTTTTAAATATTTCTTTAAATGTTTATTGAACTCTAATTACAGACAATCTGATAAAAAAGGGGGTTCTATTCGTGACCTCGCCTCCCCCTCCCTCATACAAATCATCTATCTATCTGGTTCTAGCCTGATGCCCCCAACTCGTCCACCCCCTCAAAACTCTCGTCATACTCACCACCCACCCACTCTCACACCACCACCACCACCGCCACCGCCACCACTTGAGAAAAAAAATTTTGCGTCATCCATCGCTGGGATATCTGACGACACAAAAAGCTCAGGAGAGAGAGGTTTTTTTATCCTTCGGCTGTGTTTTTTTTTCGTGTGTACGCCATGTATTCTCTGCGGATCGCTGGAAGCGAAGTGGCAGCGTACAACTTCTGTACTCTCTCTCTCTCTCTCACACACACACACTCTGTCTCTCTCTATCTCTGACCGACTGGTCCAGTCAAACGATTTGAACCAATTCGTTGGACTTTGGACTTTTTAGTAAGAGCTCAACAATAAAAACTTTTTTCTTTTATAAAACACCATGGCCTTACAAGACATTGAGAGACAGCTTATGAAGGTCAGTGCACAAAGTTTTTAAATGTACATTCTTTTTGTCGCCTTACTGATTTTACTAATTTTTTTTATCTTATCGTTTTATGAGAGTTTTTTTTTTGTTCGATTTGTGTCGATCCGATAATTGAACGTGTTCACTCGGCATTGCCTGTTCTTTGATTGATTTTTTGATTGGCCGCTGATCGAACGTAAAAATCTTGATTTATGAGGTTATGGGTTGAGTGCCATAATGTCTCTTTCATCTTTCTTTTTTCTTTTATAAATATGTTTTGGTCTTTAAACGCTGACAGCGGAAGTAGCAACGTCACATTCCAGGTGAAGGTAGAGGTGGCAGCGAGGTAGGGCGCGCGTTGGCTGACCGGAAGTTGGTCCCGATTGCGAACCACCGTGAACACCTGGTCATTTATCTGGTCAGAGTAGAAGTCCATAAGTCCATCTAGCTCAGAAAATAGGTACTGGGCTTTCAGTCTGGGGACGGTAAATTCGGCTGGACACACGGCTGGGCATAATTCCAGCAACAGACCAGCCGTGGCAAGAAGACCGTTAGAGACGGATGATCGGGTCCCTGGTTCGATCTCCGGTGAGGACCAAAGGATTTTTCAGGTCAAGGTTAAAGATACCGCTACATCTCCCGTGATGCCTCCATGGCCATTGCACTATGGGGCTATGATGTAGATGAAAGAAAGGCACAATACAAAAGAAGTCCCATTATTTGGTTTAAAGATTCTAAAAGATTTCATCTCCTCCTTACAGGGACATCACTCACAAAAACGGCTGACCTTTCTACATCTGACCGCGTTTGGTTTTAATAAGTTTTATGACAGAAACGTTTTAGCTGATATAATATCCATTCTTTACTGTTTTAACCGTTATATTTGAAATGGTTTCGGTTTCGGTTTTCCGTTTGTGCAATAATGGTGAATTTTCTTGTGGATTTAAGGAGTAGAATTTTCAATTTTTTGGTTAGACTTTTCCAATATTTGGAATATTACTTCTGTGTGTGTGGGGGGAGGGGGCGGGGGAGCTGGGGCGCAGGGCTGTGTGGGTCGGTATATTGTCGAAACCACTGATTAGGCCATTGACTGTCGAAATGTTATCAGAGCGATGTTTAGGCCTGGGCTGAAATATATCACTTAAATCTCATTGGGGTGAAGTGAGTGGGGGGCCGGGGGGAGGGGGCCTGGGGAGGGCTTGTTAATTATGTGTAATTTAGGACCGTGCGGTTATTCGTTACCGGTGATATTTTCCTTTTCTTAAGAGTCCACTGAACGCCCCTTGAAATGGTCGAGCACAACTATATATAGGTCGGCAGTGAGGCGCGGGCCACATTGGGCTTTTAAATTTAACTGAAGGGCCGCATGGAAATAGGACAATATGGTCACACCAATAGCAGGTGGGTGGATTGTTTATTTGAACTAAAATAAATGCACTTAAAATTAAGTGCGCGGTCCAAATCTAACAGTCAAACGAGACTTACTTGACCCGAGGGATCTTAGCTAGCCCCGTGTCTGGTTTAGCTAGTAAACATTCATTTAGTGAGCTAGAATTTCTGTGAAATATTTCAATAAAAAATATTTCCCCAAAGTCTTGTCAATGCCAATTTTCATTTAAAATAAAAATACTGATCGGCATGAAAAAAATGTAAACAAAAATGGCGGATTCCTTGTTGTTTAACTGAGACTCTAATAAAAGAATTCAAGCTATTTTAAATAAATGTTTAAATTAATACCAATTACCAACAAAAGTGCATGCTCCTATAATGGGCAATTTACATTTATAGTTCAACGATACTTTGGTAATAGCAGTTATTGGTGCTGTTGGGGCTGTCATTCAATCATAGAGATATCATTGGTTGTGTCTAGTCAGGTGGTGTAATGCGTCATTTTAATTTAACGAACTGTACAATAGGCTGACTTAAACGGTATAAATATGTTCTTTTGTAATCAATCTGCAATATTGTTTTCAATTTAAAAAATGTTCTGAATACCGCACTTTTCATACATTCAATTTACAACCGATTATTTTCTCGCTGTGTTGAAAAATTCAACTTTTGTATAGCAGGGGGACATAAATAAATTTCTCTACATTTTATTAGCTACTAGTGGTCGGCCCGGTAGGATCAGTTCTCCCATGCCAATGACTTATCCTTTCAGTAGTGTCCCTTTACAAGAGAATTAACGGTTTTTTAAGAACTTTTCGGTTCTTATATTGCCATTTATCAATTTGTAAATTTAGATATTTTTTTTAGATAAAATTGTAATATATCACATTGTAGCCACATATGCGATATCTAATTTACATAAATCTGAAATGGCGTGATAGGAATTTTAATTCTATTCTGGAAGTTTGTATTATTATCTCCCTTTGTGGCGTTGACCTGTGAATTTCTGACCTCCTCGCGGATTTTGTCATTTGACAACAAAACAAAACAAAAAAAAAAACCGCCAAAGCTCGAACGTTGAGGAACATCTCCGACGTCACGCAAACTAGCAGACGACATTATTTCTCTTTCTTTTTGATATATATATATTATATATATATATAAATATATATACAAATATTGTGTTTAGAGTGAATGCCCCTGCTTGAAAGGTGTCATTGACAGCGGCTAATCATTGAACAGTGCGCGTGTCTTGTCTTTATGTGTCTATCGTGTGTCTGTCAATATATGTCTGTCTGTGCGTGTGTGTATGTCTGTGTTTTTTTATACATTTTTGTGAGTGAGCATCTGTTTTGTGTGTGTGAGAGTTTGTGGAGGGTGGGGTGGGGGGATACAAGATCCAATACGAACAGGTCCAGAACTTTTAATCATGGCGTCCTGCCTGTTACATTATCCATATTGAATTCCCCCTGCCCCCCCTCCTTCCCTCGTCTTTTCCATCACGTTATATATTTTTAATTAGAGTTCAACAAATTTTGCAAGTTTCCATTTTGGTTTGTCCCGAGGGGGTGGGGGTGGGTGTGGCATAGCGTGAGAAGGGCTTCTGTGCAATTTGTTGTCACAATTGTGTGCCATGGCTGGAGGCGAAAGTTAAAAGTACATACGACGACTATACAAAAGATGGTGATTCATAGACACAATTACGTGGACACAAACAAATAGACACAAAAACATTGACATCAAATTTAAACATACATTCATAGACACAACACGTGTCTACGCTAAGTCAGTGTTGTTTTCTATATGCATTGTATTGCGTCATATTTGTTATTTCTAACCATAAATATGGTGGGAAGGGGGCGCATCTTTACAGGGCTTCCTTTAAGGGGCCGCATCAGGGAAACCATGTAAGGGGCCCCAAAATTTAGTGCCCCCCCCGTTGCTTTCGAAATTAAATTTGAGTTAGTCGGATTGTTTGTTGCAATTTTGTTTGTGGGCATTTACGGGGAAAGGGAGACAACGCACCACAGTTTTAAGACTTTGTGAGATGACCCCAGACTCCCTGGCTACCCCTCCCTCCCACGTATAGTATTGTACGCCTCTGACTATCTTTGCATCAGCGAGAGGGGGGGTTGGCGGGGTGGCGATACGATAGACTGGACTGCCTGGTTCACTTTGATAAGAGACCTGAACTCTGAACTCGCTCGCCGTCAATGACAAACAAAACTTGAGCGTTGCCCGAGGCCGTACACTATAATACACGACGCCGCTGAATGGGGGCCGACGTGTGATGTCCAGAGGAGGACCGTTCACACCGCCCCTACCTCCAGTTACGCCGCTGAAAAATGTGTACCTTTGTTTTTTAATGTTCAGATGTATTGATGTTGTTTGTTAATGTAAACTATCTAGCCCCTTAATGTTGTTTGTTGATATGTTCAGATGTTGATGGTTTGGTATGTTCAGATGTATTGATGTTGTTTGTTTATGTTCAGATGTATTGATGTTGAATTTCAACTGATGGATTGATGTTACTGACAGCCATGTTTTAATTTTTTCATGTCTGTGTTGATTGTTGCTTTGTTTTGGTGTTATTGATGTTGTTGGTTTATGTTCAGATGTATTGATTTGTTTGTTTATGCTCAGATGGTCATTGATGTTGTTCATTAACGGGTATGTATCAATGATGTTTGTCTTGGGCCAATGGTAGGTATGGGTGGGGTGGGGTGGGGTAAGTGGGGGTTAGGGGGCTGAAACTGTTTTAGTTCAGATGTATTGATGTTGTTTGTTTATGACAGATGAACATTGTTTTTATTCAGATGTACTGATGTTGTTTTTTAACTCGGTGGTCTGTTTGTCCGCCCAATGTACAGTTGACTGAGAGTGCATGTTCAGATGTATTAGGCAACTGTAGTCTTGTTTGTGCCTGTACGATGTCATTGCAGTCTAGATGTATTGATGTTGATTAATGTTCAGATGTATTGATGCGCAATAAAACCTTTCCAGATATTGATAGTTGTGTATTGATTTGTTTGTTAAGCAGATGTATTGAACATCTTTTCCTTCATTTGTTGTTTGGCTCGTTGGGGGGATGGGGATGGGTTGGTGTTATCTAATGGTTTTCAGTAAGGTACGGATGGTTGTGTGGTAAAGCGCCTGACTGTCGACCTGAAGGTACCTGGTTCGATCTCCCCGTGATGACAAAAGAAAATTCATCAGGTCCTGGACGTAAGTCCCCGCTATGTCTCCCGTGCTGTCTCCATGGTCATTGCAATCCCGGCTGTAGGTGGGGGAGGGGTGAATGAAGGGCACTTTATAAAATCAAACATTGTCGACGTTTAGGTGGGCGAAATTTTTATTAAGGGGAACGGTTGATCGTGGTGCGGTAAAACGCTCGGGCTGCTGAACTGATGGTCCCTGGTTCAATTGGAAGAGGACCATTACGAACAGTATAATCATCTTGGCTGTGACCCGTTTAAGAACCTAATATTATTCCAGCCCCCGTGGTTTCTCCCTGTTCTCATATTAAAAGGTCCGACATAAAGAAATGTCGTTTATGACAACGATTTTTTTTCCTATAAAAGAAAAAATACTTCTAAAAATTTCCCCATCACAAAAAACCCGATTAGCTCCCCTTATTTTTTTTTTGCTTTTTTTGGGGGGGGGGGGATATTTTACCAAAAAAAATCTTTTGTCCATTAAGGAAAACACCCCCCCCCCAAACTTCCCAACTTTCCCAAACTACCTTGGTACTTACATTTTTTTTTACAATGAACGTTTCCTCCCGTGTTTTCTGGAACCAACTACTGAGGTGTTAAAGATTTATTACGGCTTGCTACGTTTACATTATTGTTGAGTGAGCCAATTAGACAGATAGCTACACCAGGCCAGACAGACAGCCACATTAGGCCAGACAGACAATTACATTAGGCCAGATAGACAATTACATAGTCAGACAGACAATTACATTAGGCCAGACAGACAATTACACCAGGCCAGACAGACAATTACATTAGGCCAGACAGACAACTACACCAGGTCAGAGACAATTACATGAGGCCAGACAGACACTATATAACCAGGCCAGACAGACAACATGACCAGGCCAGACAGACAGCACACCAGGCCAGACAGACAATTACACTAGCCAGACAGACAAATTACACCAAGGCCAGACAGACCAATACACCAGGCCAGACAGACAAATACACCAGGCCAGACAGACAAATACACCAGACCAGAGAGACAACTACACAAGGCCAGACAGACACATGTTCCAGGTCACCGGGGACAGACAAATACACCAGGCCAGACAAATACACTAGCCAGACAGACAGCTACACCAAGCCAGACAGACAACTACACCAAGCCAGACAGACAAATACACCAGGCCAGACAGACAAATACACCAGGCCAGGCAGACAAATACACCAGGCCAGACAGACAAATACACCAGGCCAGACAGACAACTACACCAAGCCAGACAGACAACTACACTAAGCAGCCAGACAGACAAATACACCAGGCCGACAGGCAAATACACCAGGCCAGACAGACACAAGGCCAGACAGACAACTACACTAAGCCAGACAGACAAATACACCACGCCAGACAGACAGCTACACCAATCCTGACAAGAGAAAGTGCACCAATTAAAAGGTTGATTCTATTAAAAGTAGTTGATACTTAAGCATGACAATTGAAACAAAACAAAAACAAAACAATTTTACACTTCAATTTAAAAATGTGATCAGAATGTAATGTCAGCTTGAAATATTTTTTTTTCTCTTGTTTAAAAATATAAAAAAAAAAACATAATGGATAATGGAAAATACAAGGAAATTATCTGAACTCAATTCGATGTCTAGGTGTGTGTGTGTGTGTGTTGGGGGGGAGAAATTTGAAACCATGACGAGAAAATGGTCCAGACCAGTAAACAAGACGAGCCTCCACTCCCCAACATCGCCCCACCCCACATCCACCCCCCTCACGTTCCCAGTCAATCCCCTGGATGATAGACTACATCTGTATCTGTCTTAGTTTTTTTTTGGAACAATACACTTCCTTGTTATATAGGCCTGCTAAGATTTGGTTTTTGTTTTCTCATTTAAAGAAGACAATAAGAGGCGGAAATCTTTTTTTTCCCCACTCAGTCGTAGAGGTGCAGTAAGCGAGTTCAAATCCCAACGGCCACCCCCAGCCTTTTCTGGATGTCCCCGTGGTGTCTGCGAGGCCACTGCGCCCGTTGCATACGTGGGATTGTGTTGATGCCTGTCGATAAAAGCTGACAGACAATACACGGGGCGATACTGATCGTCTGCTACACTGATTTGTTTACACTAATCAAGTATGACCAGTATCGATACTGATAAATCTAACAAACTACACTGAAATTTCTTCTACGCAGAACTCAAATCATGTCCTTCAGCAGCATCGATACTGATAAATGTAATTAAATTTATGACCAGTATCGATAGTGACAGATGTTACGATCTACGCTACGATACACTACTCTCTATGTATTATCAGAGGGATATTATCAGTATCGATCCCTAGAATATAGCAAATGTTGTCCTGTTTTGACCTTGTCCAGATACAGAAGTCCAGCTGATCCATTAAACCTTCATTTTCAAAGATTCATGGATCACTTGGTCTGACAGGTGGACTTGAGTACCAGTCAGCCGTGATTGTTAGTCGATGTTAGAGTACTTGTAGCAAACACGTAGAGAAAGTACTTGTAGAATACACTTGGTATAGTACTTGAGGCATACACTTGGTATAAGTACTTGAGGCATACACATGGTAGAAAGTACTTGAGGCATACACTTGGTAGAAAGTACTTGAGGTATACACATGGTAGAAAGTATTCGTAGCATACACATGGTAGACAGTACTTTTAGCATACACATGGTAGAAAGATTTGTAGTACAGATGGTATGCCTGACAAACCATAATTTTACACTTTTAGATTTATTTTCATTGTCTTTTTTATTTTCAAAGAGCCCCTACCTTGCTGCTGCGCTGGGGGGGGCAACAGCTGTAAATCCGCCTCTGTATGTAACCATTGTGTCGTAAATATGTAAACAAAGTGGGCATTTCTTAACACATTATCAATCAGTATATTGACACTTTATCAACCAGTCTATTGACACTTTATCAATCAGTCTACGAACACATTAATAATCAGTAAATGGACACTTTATCAATCAGTCTATGGCACTTTATCAATCAGTCTATGAACACATTATCATTCAGTAATGGACACATTATCAATCAGTCTATGGACACTTTTTATCATTCAGTAAATGGACACATTATCAATCAGTCAACGAACACATTATCAATAATCAGTCTATGGACACTTTATCATTCAGTAAATGGACACATTATCAATCAATAAATGGACACTTTATCAATCAATAAATGGACACTTTATCAATCAATAAATGGACACTTTATCATTCAGTAAATGGACACATTATCAATCAGTCAACGTCAACGAACACATTATCAATCAGTCTATGGACACTTTATCATTCAGTAAATGGACACATTATCAATCAATAATTGGACACATTATCAATCAATAAATTGACACTTTATCAATCAATAAATGGACACTTTATCATTCAGTAAATGGACACATTATCAATCAGTCAACGGACACATTATCAATCAGTCTATGGACACTTTATCATTCAGTAAATGGACACATTATCAATCAATAATGGACACTTTATCAATCAATAAATTGACACTTTATCAATCAATAAATGGACACTTTATCATTCAGTAAATGGACACATTATCAATCAGTCAATAGAACACATTATCAATCAGTCTATGGACACTTTATCAATCAGTAAATGGACACATTATCAATCAATAAATGGACACTTTATCAATCAATAAATGGACACTTTATCAATCAATAAATGGACACTTTATCATTCAGTAAATGGTCACATTATCAATCAGTCAACAGACACATTATCAATCAGTAAATGGACACATTATCATTCAGTAAATGGACACATTATCAATCAGTCGACAGACACATTATCAATCAGTCTATGGACACTTTATCATTCAGTAAATGGATACATTATCAATCAATAAATGGACACATTATCAATCAGTAAATGGACACTTTATCAATCAATAAATGGACACTTTATCATTCAGTAAATTCACATTATCAACCAGTCAACAGACACATTATCAATCAGTAAATGGACACATTATCATTCAGTAAATGGACACATTATCAATCAGTCAACAGACACATTATCATTCAGTCAACGGACACATTATCAATCAATAAAATAGCGTTTATATTTATTAGTGCACTCGGTAAAGAAAAAAAAAAAAAATGACGACAAATCTTTAAAGTTTAATTTTATTTCACAAGTAATCCCTCCCGTAGTTCTGTCCAGAAACACTTTAGACGATTCATCGTATGGATTCCACGGGAAACTCAATCCAAATTTTATAGCGCACCTTTGGCTGCACATTATTTTATTTGGCTTTTTAAATTTAATTTTGGCTTGTAAACATCCACCCACTACAGAAATATGTTATTAAAATAAACAAGATAATTGGTCATGAATTTTATTTTATACAGATGACAGGAAGTTACCGAGAAATTCCCCGAGGGTGAAGTAGTTAACTGACTGGTTCTATATTCAAATTGTTATTTATTCATCCTCTTACTCCATCTCTCTCTCTCTCTCTCTCTCTCTCTCTCTCTCTCTCTCTCTCTCTCTCTCTCTTTCTCTCTCTCTCTCTCTCTCTCTCTATTTTCTCTCGCACGCTTTCTCTGTATATATATATTTATCTTAATTATATGTGTATCTGTCTAACTCATGCATTTAACTTTTTCTATAACGACTCTCTCTCTCTCTCTCTCTCTCTCTCTTTCTCTGTTCTATCTCCCCTATCTCTCTCTTCATCTTTTTCTCTCTCGTGCTCAATTTCTTCTCTCTCTTTCTCGTCTATCAAACTCTCGTCCATCAAACTCTCGTCCATCAAACTCTCGTCCATCAGACTCTCGTCCATCAAACTCGTCCATCAGACTATCGTCCATCAAACTCTCGTCCATCAGACTCTCGTCCATCAAACTCTCGTCCATCAAACTTTCGTCCATCAAACTCTCGTCCATCAAACTCTCGTCCATCAGACTCGCGTCCATCAAACTCTCGTCCATCAAACTCGTCCATCAAACTCTCGTCCATCAAACTCTCGTCCATCAGACTCTCGTCCATCAGACTCTCGTCCATCAGACTCTCGTCTATCAATCAAACTCAACAAAATCAGGTGTTTCTGCATTTTAATCTGCCCAGTTGTGTCGGGCAGCGCTGCCCTGCAGGGTTGTCTTCTGTCATTCCTGCTTTCCGATTGTCTCACAACTTGAACAACGACAGATGCCACTGCTAGTAAAATGAAACTTCAGTAACAAAAATATTTATTTATGTAGATATGCAGAAAAGCAGAAACCATCATTTGAGATCCACTGCCATCATAAAACATACCGCCCTGCTACACCATCCCCTCCCCTACATCGATGGGGGTGGGGGGTCTATAATTATTTAATTAAACAGAATGATCTGCCATGTTAGATATCTGGGTGGAAATAAACCCAGCTGCCCCGGAATGGTTGAAACGTGGCCGAAGCACGTGACATATGTGGGACAACTCTAATCAAATTGTTTGTCAAGAGTTACGGGGCTTCGCGCATTGAATTACACCCCCCTACTTCCTTCCTCCAAGATTTCAATGAATGGGGGAGGGGAGGGGTAAAAAACGTAAACAAAACTGGCTTCTGTACCGGATATTGTGACGTATTTTGCAATTTAAACATTTGAGAAAACTTAATCAGTTGCAGAAAGTTAAATAAACATTGATTAAGGAAAATGATCTTATTGTATATTGATAGGTTTATCCGGGGTATGGTTGATTTAAATCCTACAGCAACATTGGAATACAAGTAAATGGACAATATTACTAAAGTGTTATTATAAACTTTTTTAATTTGTATTTTTTTCAAGTCACCAAGGTTCATATCAGGGAAGGACGGATGGCAGAGTGGTGTAGTTGCTCAACCTCGAAACCTGAGAGTTACAGGTTCAATCCAAGGAAATTTTTTCCAGGCATCCGTCCATCTCGAGAGACGATGGTGTAGTTTAATTTGAGTCTACATTTGTAGACTATACAAGCGCTGCCGAGAACGGCTGTGCAGTCCGACTCGGGAGTGGAAATCCCTGCCTCACTTGTTGCACTTGAATGTAGCTGGTTGTTGTAGCTGTTGTTGTAGCTGTCGTTTTTGCTGCTTCCGCCTTGATCTTTTCAGGGCGGTATTTTCGTGTCGCTCAGCCTCTGCGCGCGGTGAACCCTGCCGGACAGCGAGCCTCCAAGACTGGCTGTCAGCTCTTGACACGCCCAGGAGTTGGGGTCTTTGGACACTGTTTCATTTCCTTTTTGCAAGTATCTTTGAAGCGCATTTTAGGGCGCCCTGTTTTCTCTGGCCGGTAACTAGCTCGCCATAGAGTAGGTCCTTCGGGATGCGGCCTGCGTCCATTCTCTTGACATGACCGAGCCATCTGAGGCGTCTCTCGCTAAGAACTGCGAACAAGCTGCTCATGTTGGCCCTCTACAGCGCCCCAGTTTTTAGTAAAGTTAAAAGTCCCCACAAGTTCACTCAGCTGTAAATTTGGTACCTGACTTTAAGTCTGGGAAGTAAAGGCAGCTAAGCATGATGGTAATGATGTAATCACTTACACAAAGTGATTGTGATTTTGATTTGAGTTGTCTTTAATTTGTTAACTTCATCTGCTTTTTTCGTTTATTTATTATATTTGTGGGTAAAATGAGTTAACCAGATGATCCGCTCTGAAGAGTTTTACTTACATAGGTTATGTTTGTGTAAATATTAAAAATAACGATGTTCTGGTGTGAATAAATGAATAAGAAACGGAACGAAAGATCCACAAGGGATGTCAATGAAAGTGCATTAGTTAAGTGAACGGTACTATTTGGTTTTACATAAACACTGGATCGCGTGTGTGGTCCACTAGCGGATACCATTGTCGGACATAGAGTGCTCACACACGTTTTGGACTCACACGCAAGAGTCCTAAAGAACTTAGTTGACCTGTTTGTCTATCTTGTCTATTCCTATTTTTACCTTTTGTCAATCTCTTTCTCTCCACTTCCATCTCTCTCTCTCTCTCTCTCTCTCCCCTACCCCCAAGCCCTAATCTCTATTACACACGTCACAAAGTCTCTACAGATATTCGTCAACTAAGTACACAATCTTCGATCGACTCGATCTGGGGCGAGGGACGGGGAGTCCACTGAGCTCATCAGACCTAATCAGACCTGGGGTGTATTAATGAAAACTGTTAACGAGCCGCCACTTATCGCCCTCGGGCAGGGCCCCCACGATTATTATTAAATATCGAGCCACGTTGACCCACCCAGGGGCAGTGCCCAGGATCTGATGAACACCTCCACCCACCCACCCCACCCCACCCTCGGGGCATTTGGTGGGATAAGGTTGTAACCTTGACTGGTATTGCGCAGGTCGCGAGGTTCAAAACCTAGCCGTTTGATAGACCACATACATCTGTCCACCTCTGTGATGGTGGGAGATGTAGACAGTCGACTTTTTTGACTGGTCAAGCATTGGACAACGGGTGATATAAAGTAGAAATAGATAGGGTACAATCCTTACATTGGGGACGTGATAGAGTCAGGCACATCACTGTAAAGTCATCTTGTCTAAATTGTCTGGACAGCATTGGTCATCTAAATAATGGACATATGGTCGTTTAGAACTTGGGTGAACTGTAGGTCGCGGGCTGCGAACTTACAACCGACCAAGTCTGTTTGAGGGGTTCTTCTGAAAAAGTATACTCTTGAGCCCCCATTTGTGCCTCCATATCTACAGCATCCCCGGATATGGATGGTGTGATAGAGAGTAGCTCATGGTGTACTTATGAAAAAAATAATAATAAGCCGTTGGTATGTGTTTTTTGAAGCTCTAGGCCAGAAATGGGTCAACTGAGTCCCCAGGGCCAAGTCCGGCCCTACAAACTGTTTGATTCGGCCAAAGGCGTTTACACTTACGGCGTTTACACTTATGGAGTCTACACTTAATTTTTTATTATGCATGAAAATCTCAAAGTTGAAATATGGTTTGTTTCTATACAAATATATCAGCACTACACACATCTGCCCACTACAAATATCTGCTCATCACACACATCTGCCCACCACATACATCTGCCCACCAAATACATCTCCCCACCACATACACTCCCCACCACATACAGCTGCCCACCACATACATCTCCCCACCACATACATCTGCCCACCACATACATCTCCCCACCATACATCTGCCCACCACATAAATCTACCCACCACATACATTCCCCACCACATACATCTGCCCACCACATACATCTCCCCACCACATACATCTGCCCACCACATACATCTCCCCACCACATAATCTGCCCACCACATAAATCTACCCACCACATACATCTCCCCCAACACACACATCTCCCCACCACACACATCTCCCCACCACACACATCTCCCCCACCACACACATCTCCACCACAGCACACACCTCCCCACCACACACATCTCCCCCACCACACACATCTCCCCACCACACATCTCCCCACACACATCTCCCCACCACACACATCTCCCCACCACACATCTCCCTACCACACACATCTCCCCACCACACACATCTCCCCCAACACACATCTTCCCACCACACACACCCCCACCACACACCTCCCCACCACACACATCTGCCCACCACACACATCTCACCACACACACCTCCCCACCGCACACACCTCCCCACCGCACACATCTCCCCACCACACACATCTCCCCACCACACACACCTCCCCACCACACACATCTCCCCACCACACACATCTCCCCACCACACACATCTGCCCACCACACACACCTCTCCACCACACACAACTCCCCACCACACACACCTCCCCACCACACACATCTCCCCACCACACACATCTCCCCACCACACACATCTCCCCACCACACACACCTCCCCACCACACACATCTCCCCACCACACACACCTCCCCACCACACACATCCTCCCCACACACATCCCCACTCACACACACTCCTCCCCAATATGGCGAGGATGGATGTTAAACAATTGAAATCAAAGTTGGCCGCCATGTTAAATTTAAAGTGGGATAATTTCAAATTGACGATCACATCTGCAGATACAGTTTTAAAATTTTAAAGAGAGAGGGGGGAGGGGAGAGAGAGAGGTTTTGTTTGAATAAGCCTAATGTTGAATAATTTGGATCTATGGTTAGAATCATTTGGATTTACTGTTTGAATCATTTGACTTACGGTTAGAATCATTTGGTTTTACGGTTAGAATCATTTGATTTACTGTTTATCGATGAATCGATTGTCTCTTAGACATATCAGTGAAGTCTCTGTAATGATGAGATGTGTAACACTTAGTCCTATAAAACCACTTAGGACCTATAAAACCACTTAGTCCTATAAAACCACTTAGTCCTATAAAACCCACTTATGTCCTATAAAACCACTTAGTCCTATAAAACCACTTAGTCCTATAAAACCACTTATGTCCTATAAAACCACTTAGGACCTATAAAACCACTTAGTCCTATAAAACCACTTAGTCCTATAAAACCACTTATGTCCTGTAAAACCACTTAGTCCTATAAAACCACTTAGTCCTATAAAACCACTTAGTCCTATAAAACCACTTTGGACTTATAAACAACAACGGGACTGTTTTTGTTGAAGTGCCTTCTTTTCATTCTCATTATAACTGACAGTGCAGTGGCCATGGAGGCACCACGGGAGGGGGGACAAAGGGTTAGGTCTTCCGCGATGACCTGGAAATAATTCCTTCGCTTCCACTGAGGTCGACCTTGGGACCTGTAGGTCGACATTTGAATGTTTACCGCACGACCATCTTTCCCGCCACTTTTTTTGTCCAATTGAACGATTCACTGCTACAGTAGTGCTACATCCTAACGATTCACTGCTAAGCATCCTAACGATTCACTGCTACCTCCTAACGATTCACTGCTACATCCTAACGATTCACTGCTACATCCTAACTATTCACCGCCACCTCCTAACGATTCACTGCCACCCTCCTAACGATTCACTGCTACATCCTAACGATTCACTGCTACATCCTAACGATTCCCTGCTACATCCTAACGATTCACTGCTACATCCTAACGATTCCCTGCTACATCCTAACGATTCCCTGCTACATCCTAACGATTCACTGCTACATCCTAGATCCATACGAATGTAGATTTTTAAATCTAATACACATGTAATATAATAGCGATTTTGGGTTCTGCGTTCAATCAAAAGTAAAAATTAATACAACAGTATTCCCAGTTTAAAATACAATCATGAACAAAAAATCGGATCTGCCCGAAATCAAAAAAAATAACCTAGCCTACCGATCAAGCCTAAAGGAATATAACTCTATGCAAAGATTTAGCAGGGTAAGCTAGTAGCAGTAATAATAATAATATTACATTCATATGATGCATTATTCTTTATCGAAAGGGCGGCCGTCATGACAACACGTCCTACTCGCCCCACACCTTTCCCCGCCCCCCCCTTTCATTATATTTCAGCCAATGAGAGATCAGTGTCTGTGAATGTGTCCAATCAAATCCTTCGAGTGCAGCTGCCTTGATATTTGAAACAGTTTTTTTGTTTTGTTTGTTTGTTTTGTAAATTAAATATTGCTTTTGGTTTTTAAAGCTGAAAATAGGGTTAAAGTCAATGCTATGTTATTTTATCCCTTTTAAGACCAGATTGTATTAAATGTGAGTACATTTAACAGAGTGAAGTACATTTGTCCATGAAGATGTTTCGTTTTGATAATTTCGGTTCATGTGCACCAGGGGCTCTCAAAGCTGAGGGAGAAAGGGGGCACTTTGGGCCCAGCCCGACCTATTGACATGTGCCCGACGCTGTACGACTGTCGCCAGACGACGCTACCCTTCGTATATGTACCAACTAATTGAGAAAATATCATTTCGAAATATGACAAGGAATAAATTTAGCAGAACTTTTTTATTTAAATAATTAAAATTGCGAAAGGTCACACAATCTGGCAACTCACCAAAAATGAAATGTCTTTTTTTGCCCACAGTAAAATTCTCACATTGACTTCTGACATTGCTTTTTTTTTCTTTCTCAAAATAGATGGCATCCTCAGCACCTGTCCTAATTGTAAAATGTGCTCTTGAGTCTAACTGTGTGGGGACCCTTGATGTACATATCAAACGTCGGAAATCTGTTACATGAGTCTTAAAAACAAAAACAGAAAATTTTTGTTATTAGACGCTAAAACAACAAGCTATCAGATTTCTGTCAACCGATTCCGAATATTGGAAGGAAAAATCTTAACGAATGTTATAAAAAGGATACAGTAACCAGATTTGCAGACACAATTGCAGACACATCTATAGATACACAGACACACTTATAGACACACTTACAGACACACGTGTAGACACATTTAAAAACAGATTTACAGACAGACTTACAGACACACAGACACATATACATGTTTACCCATCCAGACACACGTATAGACACATTTACAGACAGACTTACAGACACAGTTATACACATACTGACCCACTTACAGATACACAGACACAGCTGTACCCATATTTAACCAATTACAGACAGACTTACAGATACAGACTTACAGACAGAATGACAGACTTACAGACAGACATACTGATAGACTTACAGACAGACTTATTGCAGACAAACGTATAGACACATTTACAAACAGACTTACAGACTTACACAGCACAGACTTACTGACAGACTTACAGACAGAATTACAGACTTACAGACACACAGGCACATATTCATATTTACCCATCCAAACACACAGACACACAGACACAGTTGTACCCATAATGACCCCTCACAGACAGACTTACAGACAT
Organism: Bulinus truncatus; assembly: GCA_021962125.1. Lineage (NCBI taxonomy): Eukaryota > Metazoa > Mollusca > Gastropoda > Planorbidae > Bulinus > Bulinus truncatus. The sequence continues at coordinate 4,654,226 of JAGDYQ010000031.1, read as the reverse complement.
ACACGTTCACACAAATAAGTACCAGTAGTTTTCTGTTGACTGTTTTAAATATTGCCTGGCTATTAGGTAGACGCAAGGGGTGGGGGAGGGGAGGGGTGTAAGGACTCAATAATTAGAGTAAATTACCCCGTCTACAGCCTGAGGCTATCTGAACTTAAAGACTTTTGGGGAGCAAAGGGAAGGAACTCGTCCCATGGCTATAAACAGTAATGTTAGTTATGTCCCCTCGCGTCTAAGAAATTTCTTACGTAAAAAAAAAAAAAAAATAATAACAGCGTGGAGGAAGGGGGTGGGGTAGGGGGCGTGGTGTTAAGAAATTGAAATAATGATTATAAAAACGATGGCAAGGGAGACAATTGGTTGTTTTTTTTTTTGTAGATTGGGCGAAAAATAAATAAAAATGAGTCAAAAAGAAATTTCTTAAATACAAAAATGTCCTCAATATAAAATAAGACAATCCTTGATGAAATGAAAAAATAAAAAATGTCCTCAATATGAAATGTAAAATAAAATTAAAAATTTAAGTGAATTAAAACTTTAACGAAAAGGAATTAACTCTGGCGGCAATGTCAATCAAAGGATGGCCGTGTCAGGTTTCTTACGCCCTTGTCTCACTTATCAAGTCAGGACTAATCCTTGTTGTGGGCCGGGGTGGGCAGGGGGAAGGTGGGTTGGGGGCTTTTAGGGGTGAATCTGTCCATTTTTGGGACACGATCTGTTACGCAGTCATTGTAAGGAGGAGATGTTTATCTCTTAGATCCTATCATAGCGGGAAGCGATCGTGGGACAGTTTTTGTATGATAGTGCAATGACAAGGAGGCACTACGGGATACGAGATGGAACCGGGGACCCTTGAGTCAACAGGACAGCATATCGCTTTGCCGCACGACCATCCGTTCACCACCCCCTCATGGTCTCACGTCAATACGCTGACAGAAATTGATCAGTGTACAGCGGCACAATATTTGATACTGTGATGACCCGTGTCTACCACGTGACTATGGCGATGATTTCAGATGTAGCTGACATTGTCGAGACTCGAACCCAAAACCGTCACTACATCAGGTCCAGTGGTCTGCCTATGGCTGATTCTATTGCTGATCTATGGCTGATCTATGGCCAGTCTATGGCTGGCTGACTATGGCTGGTCCATGGCTGGCCTATGGCTGGTTCATGGCTGGTCCATGGCTGATCTACGTGGCTGGTCTATGGCTGGTCCATGGCTGATCTATGGCTGTTCTATGGTTGATCTATGGCTGGTCTATGGCTGGTCTATGGCTGGTCTATATGGTCCATGGCTGGTCTATGGCTGGTTCATGGCTGGTCCATGGCTGGCCTATGGCTGGTTCATGGCTGGTCCATGGCTGATCTATGGCTGGTCCATGACTGGCCTATGGCTGGTTCATGGCTGGTGCATGGCTGGTCCATGGCTGGTATAGGCTGGTCCATGGCTGGTCTATGGTTGGTCTATGGCTGGTCTATGGCTGGTCCGTGGCTGGTCTAAGGCTGGTCCATGGCTGGTCTATGGTTCGTTTAGCCGGTTCCTCCTAAGATCAGTGGTTGTGAGCTCAGATTGTGAAATAGACATACATACTGTAGCTCTTATTGTTCTGTGGGTGTGTGGTGTGGTCACTTGCGTGCATGTCTTGTATTCTCGTTGATTTAGAAAGCTGGAATTTAAGAAAAATGAAAGACCAAAAAAATTAATTCTACAGACAAGGCCATAAAAAACCGCACAGAGTGAACAGACTTAGTGAAGGCGACATAAGACATTGCCTGAGGCCGGGACGTTCATCTGTCTTGACTGTGTCTCGTATTTCACTGATTGCTAGTCCCCCTGCGTACCACCGCCCACTTGTTCTGGCACGGGTCGTATGTTGTTTTATCGTCCAGTGACCGGTCAGCGGACAGTACTGTTATTGCCTGTCAATGGTCAGCTATTTCCCCCCCGAAGGTCAGTGAATAATGGACACTTCGGCCAAAATAAAAAAAAATAAAAATCGTTCAATTTTTTTTTTAGCCGACTTCGTAGTAATCGGACTTTTATTTTTCTTTTTGTGTCCGTTGAGAGTCAATGATAGCTACGAGGGATCTCAGCCTCAGGCGATCTGTTCTGAATTGCGAACTAGTGACCCCATACCTAGTGTGGGTCCATTTAGTGGTCAGCGCTGTGGTCAGTGCAGTTGTCAGCACAGTGGTCAGTGCAATTTTTGGTGAGGTGGTCAGTGCAAGTAGTCAGCACAGTGGTCAGTGCGGTAGTCGGTGCAGTTTCGGCGAGGTGGTCAGAGCGGTTTTCGGTGAGGTGTTCAGTGCGGTGGTCAGCGCAAGTGGTCAGTGCAATGGTCAGTGTAGTTTTTGGTGAGGTGGTCAGTGCAAGTAGTCAGCATGGTGGTCAGTGCCGGTAGTCAGTGCAGTTTCGGCGAGGTGGTAAGTGCGGTTTTTGGTGAGGTGTTCAGTGCGATGGTCAGCGCAAGTGGTCAGTGCAGTTTTTGGAAGAGGTGGTCAGTGCAGTGGTCGTTGAGGTGGTCAGCTCAGTGCGGTGGTCAGTGCAAGTGGTCAGCGCGGCGGTCGGTGCTCACGATAACGCCAACATCAGTGGCGAGTAAAATAGATCAAACGGCTTGTTAACAAAAGCTAACTTTCCCTTTGTGTGTAACAGATGTTAATGTTATTTCAAATGTTTTTTTCTTTGTATTTCTAAACTTAATTTGTTTTTGTATTTACAAATGTTAACTCGTTATTTTCTGCGTTACATCTGTCAACTATTTTTTTCGGTGTTATTAAAATTAACATTTTTTTAGTGAGATGTAAATGTTAACATTTTTCTTTGTATAGTCACAATGTTAACTTTTTTCTTGTGTGTGCTTTTGCATATGTTAACATTTTCTTGGCACGCTCCAATTTTTTTATTGTTTCTTTGTGTAATAAATTGTTAAATATTTTTATTTTCATGATGACAAATGTTAGCTTTTTTTTATTAATTAAGGTATCACAAATGTTAACCTTCACTTCGTGTATGATCCGAAGTTTAAATACGATTTAAACTTTTTTTTTTAATTCCTGTCCTCTCCCCCCCCTCGTCGCCCCGCGTGAAGCTTTCTTACAATTCTTTATCATAACGTGTCACACTTCGACCCCCTAACCCACACCCCCTCCACCCCACCACAAAGTTACCTAATAAGTGAACGGTCCCTAAGGTTTTTATTAAAGATAAAGTGGTGTGTGCGTCCCATATAACTCGAACCTCGGGCCAAGATTTTATAATCATGCGCAAATAATCTCTAAACAAAAAGTGTGAAACTCTAGAAAATAGTTTACTACTCTCTAAACAAATGTTTTTTTTTTTTTTACTGTTGGCTAACGGAAGGCATTGGCCAGGGGGAGGAGCATCATTTGAAAGATGCGTTAGAGGCTTTTAATTAGTTCCTTAGCAGCTTCCGTTGTTAAATATACACAGGGGACGTAAAACTGGGTGTTCATTGAAAGCCCCCATTTTAAAAAAAAATTGCCTTAAGGTTATAGTAGATGTTTATTCTTGCAACGTCGGTCTAAATAGAAACACTTAAAACGTTGGAGAATAAAAAGTGTTTCATCAAAATTTCGCTTGAGAGAACATGAAAAGAAGATTTCCTTTGTTGCAGTATTGAAATAAAAAAAATATTGTAAACTTCAGTGCTGTATAAAAACAATTTTATCAGGCATAACCATATATATAGACGTAGAGAGGGGGTGGGCAAGGGGATGGGGTTAATCATCGCTCCTGGGCACTACTCACTGGGGCGCCTAATGGTATATTTTACGCATAATAGTATCCGGTTTTCGAATGGGGGGGCGCTAATAATGTATTAAAAAGGTATTGCGCCCCGGGGCGCGGAGTTAAACTCGCTACGGCAAAATGGAGAGATAAGCGATAGTGCATGATTTTTATTTTAACCCCTTTAGAAATGGATCACTTCTGATTTGGTGGCAGGACTGTAATGAACTGAAGGCTGATATCGTTATTCCCTCAAGACTATAAAGAGGTGAATCTCACACGGTTCTACCCCCCCCCATTTCCATCAACGCCCACATAAAGTGCCTATCTTTTAGGAAAGTCTTAATGTTCTGTTTAATGGATCTACTTGCTCACGATGTACAGTTTTTGGTGAGTGGACCAAGGAACGGGCTCTAGGTCCCGAATAAACATAAAACAATCACAGATGTAGCCGATCTGAACTGGATATCGCCAAGCTGGCAGGTGAGGAACTCTCCAAGCCCGATCGCACACACCCGCAACATGGCTAAGACTGTTTGATAAACAAACAGTCAGTAACGTCAGGGTTTGAGTGATAGAGAAAACTATTTTTAAACTTGTCACATGACTGAGTGACGCGTTGCCTGCGATGGAACTCCCAATTGGGTTGCCACTTTTTAACCTGCTGTTGTAACTATTCTCAATACAGCTGTCGAACTCAGTAAGTGTTACGTAGTCAGCCGTTATTGATGACGTGTTACACAATCGCCACATCCACTTAGCCAGTTCAATCGATAGGTCGGCGTCACAATGTTTCGTTTTTCGTTCGTTACTTTGAAGTGAGGAGAATGTTTGTCTGAGCGCATGCTAAACATCACAACAGACACAGATAGACAGACAGACCAAATGGCAGCTGGGCATCAGGCCTATCGCGATAAATTTTTAGATATGCCAACACTATTCTTTCTGGATACAGAGACGCAGATACCAGACTGGTAGATTGTTGTGATGACTATGTTGAGTTAGACACGTCTCAGAAATAATTCACGATCGATTGCGTGTGTCGACTTCAAGATTCTAGTTTGGCACTTAGTCACTTGTGGGTGGCAGACTAATCTAATAATGACTATTGACTAGTCTAATGGCTATTGGTAGAAACACAAGACAAATAGATATATCGTTACAGACAGACAGCGGGGGGAGAGATTTATGGTGTAAATTTTAAGAGAGGAAGAAAATGGTTAATCAGTCAGTCAGTCACCCTGTTAGTTTGTCAGTCAGTCAGTTAGTTAATCAGATAATTAGTTAGTGTTATTTAGTCATTCAGTCAAACAGTCAGTTAATCAGTTCATTAGTTAGTGTATTTAGTCATTCAGTCGGTCAGTTAGTTAATCAGTTAATTAGTCAGTGTTATTTAGTCATTCAGTCAGTCAGTTAGTTTATCAGTTCATTGGTTAGTGTATTTAGTCATACAGTCGGTCAGTTAGTTAAATCTGTTAATTAATCAGTAATATATTTTCTAGTCATTCAGTCAAACAGTCAGTTAATCTGTTCGTTAGTTAGGTGTATTTAGTCAAATAGTCGGTCAGTTAGTAAATCAGTTAATTAGTCAGTGTTATTTAGTCATTCAGTCGGTCAGTTAGTTAATCAGCTAATTAGTCAGTGTTATTTAGTCATTCAGTCAAACAGTCAGTAAATCAGTTCATTGGTTAGTGTATTTAGTCATACAGTCGGTCAGTTAGGTAATCAATTAATTGAAGTCCATGTTATTTAGTCATTCAGTCAGTCAGTTAGTTAATTAGTTAGTTAGTGTTATTTAGTCATTCAGTCAGTCATTTAGTTAATCAGTTAATTAGTGTTATTTAGTCATTCAGTTAATCAGTTAGTTAATCAGTTAGTTAGTCTTATTTAGTCATTCAGTCAAATAATAAGTAGTTAATCAGTTAGTTAGTCTTATTTAGTCATTCAGTCAATCAGTTAGTTAATCAGTAAGTGTTATTTAGTCATTTAGTCAGTTAGTTAATCAGTTAGTGTTATTTAGTCATTCAGTCAGTCAGTTAGTTAATCAGTTAGTGTTATTTAGTCATTCAGTCAGTCAGTTAGTTAATCAGTTAGTTAGTCTTATTTAGTCATTCAGTCAGTCAGTTAGTTAATCAGTAAGTGTTATTTAGTCATTTAGTCAGTTAGTTAATCAGTTAGTGTTATTTAGTCATTCAGTCAGTCAGTTAGTTAATCAGTTAGTGTTATTTAGTCATTCAGTCAGTCAGTTAGTTAATCAGTTAGTGTTATTTAGTCATTCAGTCAGTCAGTTAGTTAATCAGTTAGTGTTATTTAGTCATTCAGTCAGTCAGTTAGTTAATCAGTTAGTGTTATTTAGTCATTCAATCAGTTAGTTAATCAGTTAGTGTTATTTAGTCATTCAGTGAGTCAGTTAATCAGTTAGTGTTATTTAGTCATTCAGTCAGTCAGTTAGTTAGTGTTAGTTAAGTTTGTCTCTACCCATAAACGTGCCCCGGGGGGGTAAGTAGGGCCTTTAAAATAGATAGACAAACTCGGTCGATGGTTTTCCCCCCACTCCCTCCTACTCACACAGTTTTTAAGCAGTCGGTGAGTTCTACGTCATTTATTAAATTATGAAAATATTGGCGTAATTTGCACCAGCGGCTATGACAGGTGCACCAAGGCAGTGTCCTTAGACCACGTCACATCCATCTTTTTTCAAACAAACACCATTTTGAGGCATGGATTCAATGAAGTAGGCCTACCAAACATCTATGACATCGGGAGTGGCACCGAGAGCCAACGCGGGCCCCCAGAGCAGGACATCATTGCGGGCCCCTTAATAAACAATGAGTCGTGAAAAAATTGACATGGTCGGGGATGCCGGCCCCCCCTTTATGCCCCCTTACATATGCGGGCCCCCTGGCAATGACCCCCCATCCCTGCCCCCCTCTCGGCGGCCCTGAACATCGGTACATGTTTGAATCAGGTTGTGGTTTTCGTATACTGTTGTTGTTGGTGTAGTTATTTGTCTTGTTTTTTTTTTAATTCCACGTCATCAAACTATGTTACACTGACCCAGCATTTCATTTTCATACGCCATCCGGTAAATCCTACACATCATTTCGACCCATACAAGTTTCCATCTGCGTTTTTTTTTTACTGAGCATAGTGACGTCAAATACCACACAACAAGAAAACACCACTCTTCTTATAAAATATGCACAACTTTCTATAAACGATTACCTCCCCATGAAATATTGTCGTCATTTCCTCTCTCTCTCTCTCTCTGTCTCTCTCTCTCTCTCTCTCTCTCTCTCTCTCTCTCTCTCTCTCTCTCTCTCTCTCTCTCTCTCTGTCTCTCTCTCTCTCTCTCTCTCTCTCTCTCTCTCTCTCTCTCTCTCTCTCTCTCTCTCTCTCTCTCTCTCTCTGTCTCTCTCTCTCTCTCTCTCTCTCTCTCTCTGTCTCTCTCTGTCTCCCCCCCCCACCACCACCACCACCACCACCTCTTCACTGAACTTCATTATCTTCCATAGAACTGGATCAGAACTTATTTATGTCCAACACACAACCGACCGGAAGATTTTTTTTGTCATTTGTATATTAAGCCCCACTCTTATGACGTATTAAGTTGGAAAAGGGGGGAGGGGAAAGACAACTCTTTTCTACATGAGGAAACATAGTGTTTCTAAAGAAAATATGTTCAATAATTACTAAGAATAATACGATCTCGCGAACAAGTCCTGAAAAATTAAAGAGTATGAGTTTTTGTGTTTTTTTGAACAGTGATTCCTTTGCGCTTTCTTCGTCTGCCTCATGACATGATAATGGGCTTCTCAGACGGCGATGACGCCATTCGAAAAAAAAAGAACAAAAAAAAAAAGCTGCATACTCTCGAAACAAACTCAGTGTCAATGTAAGGCCACTTCTCTATGACGTCATTTTCCTATGAATGTTTCTCTGGCGACGACTCGTCGAATGTAAGGGGGATTCAACTCTCTAAGCCTTTCAATTCAACAAAGCTCCACCATCAACGGCGTGTGTAGCTATTTATAGGCTTTAGCAACTCTTAATATAATGACCTAGTCCCGTCTGCCCGAACAAGCGGAATCCAGTGACAGGTACCGCGCTACATTTTTGAAAGCGTAAAGAAAACAAATTAGCGCGATTGAAAATTAAGTTTTAAATGCAACATTCGTCTGCAACTGATCAGTCGAGATATTTTAAGATAAGTCTGTAAATCAGATGATTCAGTAAATCAGGTGACACTGTAAACTTTGGATGAAACTTGATAAGTAGTCGATCCTCAATAAGTTTGTGTGTGTGTGTGTGTGTGTGTGTGTGTGTGTGTGTGTGTTTTGAACGCAATACCTGGAGACATTTTTTTTATTGTATATTAAATTCTGAAAATGTCAACTGTGCGTTGGAACGTTACATGGTCGGATGCTCTCTGTCACTGGTGAAAGGTCAAAAAGATTGTGTTACCAAAAACATTTCACGTGAGAGCTGAATTAGATGTAGGTATACAAATTTAGGTACAGAGATATTCGATACAGATATAGATAAAGAGATATAGATACAGTGATATGGATACAGAGAAACAGCTAGGACAATGGTATTAATGTCACTATAGTCCAGCTAGGACAATTGTATTAATGTCACTAAAGTCCAGCTAGGACAATGGTATTAATATCACTAAAGTCCAGCTAGGACAATGGTATTAATGTCATTATAGTCCAGCTAGGACAATCGTATTAATGTCTCTATAGTCCAAGCCATCCTGAGGTCAAGCAGTCCTGTGGTCAAGCAGTCCTGTGGTCAAGCAGTCCTGTGGTCAAGCAGTCCTGTGGTCAAGCAGTCCAGTGGTCAAGCCAGTTTGCTGTTGTTAACACTACGACATCCATCAACACAACAACAGCAAAAAAAAAGAAAATATTAATGAAACCACAAAAAACTTGGGATACTCACGGGCAGCAACCCTGATGTTTCCATGACGGCCCTGACTGTGATAAGCCTTCCTGGGTTAATACACATATTTATTGCCAGTCTATTGTCAGCCATTCTGAGTTAAAAATCTATTTCGGATTTAAAACAATTTAAACAATACTGTGAGCAATTCATGTAGCTTAATGTTCAATTATTGCCTCTGTGTGTGAAAATATTAAATCAAATTAAATGTTTTGTTTCAAGCAGAAACTGGGAATCAATTTTAATCCATTTTTGTTAAAACAAGGGTTGGCTAACTTTATGACTCGCGGGCCGTAGGCTATAGTGTTGCCCATGTCTGAGACCATGAAGTAAAACTTGCAAGACATTTAACTTGTTATATGTTTCACGATATCATCGATGTCAGATGTTTTTATCATCTTGAAAGATGTTTCATAATATCATCCATCTTTATATCATCTTGTAAGATGTTCACGTTATCTTGTAAGGTGTTCACATCATCCTGTAAGGTGTTTCATATCATCTTGTATGATGTTCACATACACTTGTGAGGTGTTTCATATCATCTTGTAAGATGTTCAGATCATATTGTACGATGTTCACATCATCTTGTATGATGTCATCTTGTACGATGTTCACATCATCTTGTAAGATGTTTCATATCGTCTTACAAGATATAAAAAATGTATTGTTTGAGTCCACAAATACCTTCCACTGTCTTAGATCCATCAATACTGCCAAGGGTCGATAACTCAGTTATTATTCTGTTATTATCTCCCCATGACCACCACAGTAGTACACGGAGAATCATTTTCATTAACAGCCCAAGAGCCAATCTTTTTTTTTATTCTTCTTTCTATTTTCTGCCTCCTAGAAAGTAACAAAACATCCCATCCTCCTATCACAATAACTCCCTCCCTGCCCCAGGTCCTCTTCCTCCCAGTTTATATCAAACATTCCTTCCATAAGTGTGCGTGTGCTAGAATTAAGACAACCAACTAACGTCCGTCAACGTTTTCCCTCAGCGCTCAGTTCATGTTTCGACAACAGTTGTTGTTGTGGCTATTCAGACGGATGAGTTTTTGATATTAAAAGTACGAAGGAAACTGCTATTTGCACTTTTTGTTTTTAAACTTTCATGAATCTCCGTACACTTAGCAGAAAAGACGAATAGAATTTTAACTAGTAGTTTACTTTATGCTATGATGGAAAGCTCACATTTTGCCTAATTAAACTGTGTTACATTTTGGATAAATATTCCAAATAAGATTTGTATTTGGGTTGTACTATCTTTAAAGTAGTGCGTGCACGTGGACAATGTGAAATTTGAAAATAGTGAAATTGAATTGAATCCAAATAACTCTAATTCTGCTACGTCCGCAAGGCAAATATCGAATTTCAAAACAAACGTATCACAATCAGACATGTAAACTAACATCGTGTTAATATTTTTTAATATCTGTCATGTTTCAAATGTGCCCGTGACGTCAGGTTCCCTCATCTCTAGCCCCAATATGTTTGAATGTATCGGATTACATTCATTGGATATGATACTTATAGATAAGACAAGCAGACATATAGATAAACAATAGATAGATAGATAGATAGATAGATAGATAGATAGACACAGATACGTATGTGTGTATGTAATTATGTATATAGGTATGTACCCACTGGCGGCGGAGCAGGGAACAGGGGGGCAGCGGCCCCCCCCTAAAACTTTTAAGGGGTGGCGGCGCCCCCCCCCTTGAATTTCCAGTCTGCCCCCCCCTAAAATTTTAACTTTTTTAACTTTTTAATTCATTTTAGTTTATATGTATCATTTTCATTTTCATAATTCATTTGATTTATTTCTTAAATTTAATATTTGAAAGAAATTATAATTAATTTACATTTTACAGTAATCACATTATTGAGAATTGTTGTAGCATATTTTAAAATTAGTTGCAAGTACCCGGCTTTGCCCGTGTTTAAAATAAAGTTTTCTGTTTATTTAAGAAGCGTAATTATTTGACGTTTAATTAAGATTTAAAATGAGACGCGTAAAAAAGGGTTTATTTGCATACAATAAAAGGGTATTTTTATCTTAAAGCAATGTGATACACAACATTTTTGGCAGTTCCTCTCTCTCTCTCTTCCCCCCTCCCTCTTTCCCTCCCCCCACCCCTCCCTCCCATCCTCCCTCTCTCTCTCTCTCTCTCTTAGACATGACTGTAGCAAAAGATGACAATACCTATGGATGAATGAATGGTATTTAATAATGTAGTAAGTAATGTGATATTTGGTTCCCCGTACCGATCATATTTATAGTAAGTTAGCTATGTGGGAGAGAAGCTCGTAAAACCTGAAATCGGGGTAAAAGTTAGCCAATTTTCATGTCTTTGATATCCAAAATAATTAATTAAAATTAAAGCACCCATTGAGATGGAACGAAAGCTGTTTAAGAACCTTCCACATGTAATCTTGTGTGCGTGTACCAAATTTCACGTTATTTGGATGTCTGGATCTTGAGTTTTAAGGGAACAGACAGACAGCAAATGCATCTCATAAGTATAGGACCCTGATTTAATCAAATTTGATAGAAATTTGTATTGGAAGGGGGCACTGGCCTGTAGCTTGCGGGGGGGGGGCGTACGTTTATTATGACCCTCCCCCTGTGCTTGTTTGCTCTTACATTTATTTCCTGCCCCCCCCCCGCTATTGGCCTGGCCCCTACTGTAGAATGCCTGGCCCCCGCTGTAGAATGCCTGGCTCCTGCTGTAGAATTTTCACGCTACGGGGCTGCCAGGAGGCACTTTGGTGAATGGACTAGGCCGTGGTGTAGATTGCCTGTCTATTTAACGGCCCTGTCATCAGAATAGTCGCAATATTCTTTATTTCTTGCTTCATTCATTTGAAATGGAATGTACAGGAAGGTTTATTGTCGACATTCAATTTTTAGACACGTAGAAATCTTTACAAAAAATATACAAATTAGGGGCCGTCCATAAAGTACGTCACGCTATTTTTGACGATTTTTGACCCCCCCTCCTGTCACAAATTTCGGGACTCCCCCCCCCCCTAAAGTACGTCACACTTTTTTTTTGTATTAAGAACTAATTAAAATTTAATCGAAAACTTAAATCGCACTTCACTATTAAACTGCCTTAAAATATAAATATTAAAAGAACTATCAGATTATTAAATGAGTTTAATAGTAGAATAACTAATTGTCAATAGTTGTATCAGTTATTCTTTGAAACAGTAACTCAATCAATTGAATTTGAAAAAAAAATTGCAAAAATTAGATTGACAATTATATAATAAACATCATTTATCTGCTACCTATTCATTTACAATGGGTGAGGTGAACTTTGAGATAATCTTCCGATTATGCATTCTATTGACACAGGATAAGAAGTAGATTAGCGAAACTTGACCTCAACCGTGATTAAATAATAAAAATGGAAACAAAACAATGTGACTAAAAAAAGGACTAGATTGACAAATTATGTGATCAGCTCTTGTGCTATATTGAATATGTTTATAGTGGACCTGTGAATTATGTTTAATTAAAAAAAAAATTCACTAGACATCATCCATCCATAGTGAAGTGAAGTGTTCATCCATAGTTAAGACTGACATAAATCTTTCCCCATCATCGTTTCCTGGAAGGATAGTTGCAGACAGATCAACTTCATGCTCATCTAGCCACTCAACATTCTCTGAATGTGCATTTTCCTTTCTGCCAATAATTGCCATGAGTTCTCTTTGCCTTCTAGCAGCGATTCTCAAAGGACGAATGCGTTTTATCTGAGTTGATTCTGGAAAATTTGGGGTTGGCACATTCTCCTAGGAGACGGATGGTCGAGTGGTATAGAGCACTCGACTGTCGAGCGGAGGGTCCCGGGTTGGAATCTCAGTGAGAACCTTAGGACTTGTTCAGGTCCTGGTGAAAGTTCCCACGTCCACCCAGCTTTAAATGGGTACCTGACTTTATGTTGTGGGAGTAAAGGCGACTGGGAATTGTGCAAACCACACAATCCCTTAATATGCCTAGGTTATAGAAACAGATGAATTCTACACTTCATCTGCCCCGATGGCCCTTTAGGGCTAAGGAAACTTTACTTTTTTACATTCTCCTGCGCCCGAGCTCTGTGTTATCCTGTATGGTTCTTCAACATTATTTATGAGGCAAAGTATAAGTGACACACTTTGCAAATTCGATTATGTATGCTGGTCTGCAAAGATGGACAATAAAGATCATATGGTTGCACTTTAAAAACTCCTGTTGGTCTTGGCATAGTGTCATCAAATTTGAGAGTTTGTGCCACAAACAAACAATGAAGGAAATGTATGTGCATCTGCATCTGCTCTTTCTGAAGCTCTGAGTCCATCAGTTGTTTGGTTGATTGGGATTGGATTTGGAGGAGGAAATAATCTCGAAGGTAAAACGTTGAAAAATGAGCTCCGTACTTTGTCGCAACATTTTATGTCCTGACATTTCACAATTTGAGTGAAGTATTGGCTGGTGAGAACATGATGGTCAAACAATTCTTATCCTTCGACATCAGTCCTGCTGCATCCAATTCAGATTTCTCAGGGTTGATATATTCTGCAACTGTTGGAAATTGGTCAACAATCACATGCGACCAGATTTCATCTAAAGTTTCACCTGCAAACTTGAAGTTTGTTCTTTCCAAATCCTCATTTATTGTTCTGCCCTGCGAATCAAAGTGAATGCCATAATGTTCATTTGGCAATATGACACCAGACAGTTCGCTGCTAAATGGAGCCATTCGATGTTCTACGCGATTATAAGCACTTCTTCCTGGTGCACTGGTTGCAAGGAATGAGGCATCAATATTATTTTAACGAAGTGATGGATTGCAACTTCAATTACGGTAATTTTTTGTATTATAATACAAATTCCAAATTTCTTTATCAGTGATATAATTATACAGCAGACAACAAAGAAATAATAACACTTCCGTAAGGCTACTGATAAAACAAGGCTTTGCAACAGTTTATTAGCGGCCCTAACTAGCATGAGGAGTTGTGAACAACACATTGAAAAGATATGCATTTCATGCTATTTTGACATAAAACAAATTCAAGTGTTTCACAATTTTTTTTGAAAATTATTTTTAAAACTATTAAGTTTTACTGAAAAAATTAAAAAAATTAAATTAGAAAAAAAATTAAAAATATATTAAAAATGTGACGTCACACTTGGCCTGACCCCCCCTCCCCCCTGTCACAAACTGTCACACTTTCTTATACCCCCTCCCCCCCCCCCCCCCTTGGAGCGTGACGTACTTTATGGACGGCCCCTTAGTCATTGCAACAAATTTGAATTACACAAAAGTAGAAAAACGAAAATGTTAGAAAAAAAATCGGGAATTACTTTGTTAAACAAATACACCCCACTCAGTCTATCATTGATCGTTGATTTAATTATCTAAACAGAAAGTGCAGTTATTTTTGTGCAAAAGTTGACTTTGTTTCGCAAATAAAAACTTCGGGTATTCGCGGCAAGTATCATCTTTTTTTTTAAGGCCACGGTTCTCACACGACGGTAGGGGTACCGTAAGGGATACGGCAAAGTTTATGAAGGGATACGGCAAAGTTTATGAAGGGATACGGCAAAAGTTTATGAAGGGATACGGCAAAGTTTATGAAGGAATACGGCAAACGTTTATGAAGAGATACGGCAAAGTTTATGAAGGGATACGCATCGACGTTTGATTATCGTTTAAACCAACTTTTAGTTTGAAGCACTTACTTGTGAGGGGTAGCTGCGGAAATGTTTTCGCGCCCTTTGAGGTACAATCACAAAAAAAGGTTGAGAGCTGCGGTTTAAAGGGTCACGTAAAATGTGGTTTGAATCGACGACCGTTCTGGTTGACGGAAGATTGTGATGTAGGAAACGTGACTAATGATGAGGGTAAGGAACACAAGACATTCTGAAATGGGTTTTTTTGTTGTTGTTTTTTTTTTAAATGGAGAAATGCCTCCGGGGGGGGGGGGGCTGGGGAATGTCCAGGGGTATTTTTGTCATCTTAGATCATGGCGAGACCAATAAGAAGATAAGTTTTGATTTTCGTAACTGACACTAGAGACTCGTTGAAATACATTCATAGTAATTAATTAGACAAAGTCTTTTTTAGTCTTTTTAATAACTAGTGGTTACAAAACATTTTTTTTTAGAATTTTCTTTGCGTTGCGGTCCGCCAGGCGGACGATTAAAAAGTAAAGAAAGAAAAAAAGAAGGATAATAGTCACTAATAGTCTAAAACCAGTACCGTAGCCAGGATTTTGTTTTGGTGGGGGAGGGGGGGATGTTCCAAGTTTTTAAAGGCAAATTTTTGTCAATTTTTTAATGAGTTTCTATCAGCAATAGAATTTTTTATAGGAGACATTGGCTGTAGCCCCCTCCCCCCCGCCCCGACTAAGGCCTTGGTCAAAACACTCAAAGTCCACGACTCCCCACGACTTCTCCCATATTAAAAAAAAATACACGAAAGAGCTTCAGAGATTCTATAAGAACTTCGGGCTTGATTTTGAGAATCACTGGTCTAGATGACTAGAAATGACTAGAAATGTGTAACGTGTTTTGTTGAATTCTCCAAAGTTCACGGGATGTGCCGGGCTGAAATGAGATATAAGACATGTATAGTCTATCCAGTGGCGCAACCAGGCCAACATCAGAGGGACCCTGCAATTTTTTTTCCAAATCCAACGAATTTTTTAGATGCTGGTTTCAGACTCAATCAGCAGCAGTCTTTCTTTCGTATCATCAATACATAATTAAAGTTACAAAAAAGAAAGACTGTCAAACTCATAATAATAATAATAATTTGTTCTATCCTCAGTTCTTTATTAATTATAATTTTTAGTTTTGATTCGAAGAGTAAATAAAAAAAAATGTTCGACTGCAGCGGGCTTTTGTCTTATTTTTTTCAAAATGTGGGGGGGGGGGGAGTAAGACATTTAAGAAATGGATATTTAAATGCCTCCCAGGCAAATGTCCAGTGACCTTTTTTTTATTTTCACATCAGGTCCTGGCAAGTGGTCTTTATGAATGCATTGCCAAACTAGGTGACTGACACCCCCCCCCTTGCCTTTGCCCCTACCCCTTGTTTTGCTATGTACAGATTCATACAAAACCTCGGGCAATAAAAGCAATGTGGTAGTCAGCAAATATATTCATCGTGAAATTGATCAACGAAATCAATCAAACCATGTGCCCTATTTTCACTGTCAAACGTATGACCTAAAGACAAGACAGCAAACAACATACATAATCCCACAACCGTACTCTTTTATTTTAGGCCCCGGGGGGGGGCAAGGGATACCTAGGTAAAGGTACATTTTGGGGGCTTTATGGGACCTGGACAAAAAGGTACCTAATAAAAAGTCCTGGATTATCTTAGAAAACTGGGACCCTTTCAGACAACCCTGTTCAATAAGTTTATCTTGGAGTACATGGGAAAACTTCAGATTGCTTTTTCTTGTGGCTGGCCGAAGTAAAGCTCAAATAGATTGTTTCTTTTGCATTGTGTGTGTGTGTGTGGGGGGGAGGGGTTAGGTAGTTGTCTGAAATTTCAACTCACAAGAAAGGCTCTGAATAATCCCCCCTAACCTAACATCAGAGCCATTTTTATGGAATGGAGGCAAACGAGGCTTTTAGCGCATGCTAGGTTTAACAAATGAAATAACAAACCCGGAAGTCTTTTATTTTGTATTGTGCATCATATATGCTGGCCTAAAGTCCTGATTTGTATTTATATTTGTTGTTCAGGATGTGACATCTTCCTTGTTTTACTCCACTCCTCTCCCCGCATTATCACACATATCACAATATGAGCTATTCATATCGTTATGTAATAGAAATAAAAGACTAATCCAGCATTTAGAGAGAAATATATGCATACCCAGGTTTATAGATCTTACACTTAAATACCTGCTGTACTTGAAATGTTCTATTCTTTATTCTCATTAATTTTCAAGATAGATGGTCTTCTGTGTTGAGGTTAATTTGTAGTTTCAAATCTATTCAAAGTAGAGAATATTTAAAAAAAAAACTCAATAGGAATAGTAATTATTATAATCAGGTATAACAAATGTGTCCATTATAATTGTCATTTAAAACATTGTAACAACTATATTTACAGGCAGTGCCAGATTTAGACTTTGATAAGGCCTTAAGCTATTTGAGATATGGCGCCTTTTATAAATCCAAATATTATATGTCAGTGTCAAATATTTAAGTTTTTAAGACAATCGCTCTTTTAGACAATTATTCTGGGGGCCCCATTAAAGTGGGGGCCCTAAGCTATAGCTTGTTTAGCGTTTACGTAAATCCTGCACTGTTTATAGTGTTATTGGTAGGTTAATAATTAATCGACTGGAATTTAGAAGAATGCCTTTGGTCCTATGAGGTATTTATTCAGATTCTGACCTGAAAAACGCCTTTTGGCCTAATTGGTCCTATGAGGTATTTGTTATGATTCTGACATACGAATCTTTGTAGGAATCTAAAAATAAAAGAGTACGGTTGTGGGATTATTTATGTTGTTAGCTGTCTTGTCTTTGAGTCTTACGCTTGACCGTGATAACACATGGTTTGATTAACTTCGTTGATTGACTAGGTTGTTTTGAACGAATATTATACGTGTCTGCATAAGCTTTGCCGTACCCTTTGGCCTAGCATCCTAACGGTCAACAGGACCATCGACATGTGTATGTGGGTGTGTGTATGGTTGCGCGCGAGAGATAGAGAAATCTGTCAAGCTGACCTCGCACTAGCAGTCCAGTTATACAAATGTCCTTTACCCTTTCATCTTACCATTCTACACTTGTATTGCCTATTGGTTCCAGACCGTTCACTTTGCTACTGACATGAGGACCGTGTGACTCATTCAAGGCGTAAAGCCAGGGCCATATTAACCATTAACTCTCGTTCATTAGACTCTGAATCCCTGATTTCAACAACTCGACTCTCGTTCATTAGACTGTGAATCCCTGATTTCAACAACTCGACTCTCGTTCATTAGACTGTGAATCCCCGATTTCAACAACTCGACTCTCGTTCATTAGACTCTGAATCCCTGATTTCAACAACTCGACTCTCGTTCATTAGACTGTGAATCCCTTATTTCAACAACTCGACTCTCGTTCATTAGACTGTGAATCCCTGATTTCAACAACTCGACTCTCGTTCATTAGACCCAAACGGTGCGAAAATATGTCCTCCTGTACCCCTCACAGGTTCTACAAATTCTAGGTTGTTTTAAACGAATATTATACGTGTCTGCATAGCCGTTGGGGTACGCGTAATATCGGCCGAGAACCGTGGCATTAGACACCAAGGATTGCACGTTACTGTTACTATATGGACGACATACAAACAAAGTGTGTTTGCAGAGTACATATGTCAGTCATAATACACAAATAATGAGTTTAAAAATAAATTGTTGCCCAATGATCTATGTGCATGTGTTTATATTATTTTCCATTTAAAGAAAACGAACATCCGGGACTTTTATTATTTATGGGGAAAAAAGGAACTTAAAGAAGTAAACAAGTTGAACTTTCAGGTAGTTATATCTCTCCCGTGTGAAGCTATAAATGGAAGCGCGCATACAAACACACACATACGTAAACACACATAAACATGCGCACAGCGAGAGTAATTTGATAGGGGACTTTGAGTGACACACTGGGCCTAAGACTTGGCCCGTCAAGTTGGCGATCGTTCAGTTCATGAATCATTGAGTGTCAATACCGGTAGAGGACTTTAATAACCATAGTTAAAAAAAAACAAACACTAGTTCTAGTGGTGAGGGACAAATTAAGAATGCAAAAACTACGGGATATTGTGAATAGTTTGATGAATGTGTTCAAACATAAAACAACAGGTAAGCTACGATGGGGTTATTTGATGTTATATGTATGTTTATTGTAGCATTGAAATGAAGTCAAGTGAGTTCAAACATATTAACGGTAGATTGGCAGGTAAGTAATAATGATTATTTTCATATGGGTAGAATGTGTTCAAAAAGTAAAGATTAACTACATAGACGTTAAAATGGAGCAATATGTACACAATATGTACACAGTATGTACACAATATGTACACAATATGTTCACAATACGTACACATACTCTTTAAATTGTAGACTGTCTTTAGACATAACGCATTAAAATTTGCTACCCTTATAATAATATTTCCTTAGCCCTAAAAGGCCATCGGGGCAGATGAAGTGTAGAATTCTCCTGTTTTTATAACCGCTGTAAATAAAGGAATTGTGTGTTTTTCACAACACCCAGCCGCCTTTTATTCTCCAACTTAAGTCAGGTACACATTTGAAGCTGGGTGGACTTATGGGAACGGGACGAGGGGACTTTCACCAGCACCGCGAAATCTTCCAATTGTTTTCACCGAGGATCGAACATGGGACTCTCAGGTCCACAGTCGAGCGTTTTACCCGCTCGGATGGCCGGGCCATCCGTTGAAAGTTTCCTTACCATGTACTTAGTGAATTTGCCATTCCCTCTACTTGAATAAGTTTATGTCTATCTGTATGTGATCAGATTATGTCTATCTATCTGTATGTGATCAGTCTATGTCTGTCTATCTGTATGCGATCATTCTACCTGCTTAGTAAGTTTTTTTTTTACTAAACAAGAAAAAAAAAAAAACAAAAGCAACCTGAATCAGGTAGTCATTGACACTTGCATACATAACTCTGATGAGAAGCGTAAACAGGGTAGTTGTTAAGTGGTGGATAGTCCTAATGCTAATCCTGGCCACGAACAGATCGCTGTCTAGAAGTATGAGAGAGTAGATGTTGATGGTCTGGTGACAGTATTTCTATTTTCACAGCTCACGTACAATCTCCGCTAATAAGTCAACAAAATACCGGTTTCTTTGCTGATAACACAAGTTTATTATGTGGATATGTTGACGCCAGTTCTCACATACAGTACTACAGCTTACGTCCTACTCTGCTATCTCACTCGACTATCTAGTTCTCAGTCTCGCTCCTGTCTCTTCTCTCACCTCTTCTCTCTCTCCTCCTCCCTCCGACTCTGCTATCTAGTCCTCAGTCTCTCTTCTCTCTCTGTCTCTCTCAGACTCTCTCACTTACACACAAAAACGTCCTGCTTATATACAGTACACAATTGGCTTTGGCATCGGTGACTAATTAGGTGTAATTAATTCTTAGCACAACTACCTCTAAACTCGGGGTAATTTATGTGACGGGTCTGGGGGTGGGGAATCTAAACAAGGGAACCTATGACACTTTCTAACTCAGTTATCCCTCGTGAGAAGATTCTGCCCCACAACTTTCGTAACGGTTCCAACTTCATCCTACGTGTCACGGTCACGAACATTCTTTCCCAGGTAAATTGTCTCCGTGAGCCCTCAGTACCCCCGGCGACTCACAACTAATTAACATGGGGGAGGATGGGGCGTGCTTTCGCGTTAATTATTCTTCTTTCTGGTCACAATGATGCACCCCTCCCCACGCACATTTTGTTCCTAAACCGCAAACTATTGTGCTAAAATAACCTACATCGTAACAGTAGCGTAAAAAGGGTAGTCATTGACACTTGCATACATAACTCTGATGAGAAGCGTAAAAAGGGTAGTCATTGACACTTGCATACATAACTCTGATGAGAAGCGTTAAAAGGGTAGTCATTGACACTTGCATACATAACTCTGATGAGAAGCGTAAAAAGGGTAGTCATTGACACTTGCATACATAACTCTGATGAGAAGCGTAAAAAGGGTAGTCATTGACACTTGCATACATAACTCTGATGAGAAGCGTTAAAAGGGTGCCACAAGGGGACGCCAAAATAGAAATTTTCAAACAAAATTCAACCTCTGGTCCAGACATTGGGAAAAAAAAAACACCCGAGGGCCAAGTACGGCTGCCTGATCCTGCCTGTAGTACACCGCCCTCTCCCCACCACCACGCCCTCCTGGTCACAGACATCAATAACAATTATATTAAATTAATGTTGATCCATATCAACACTCCCTTCAGATTCTCTATGTCCAGCTCTATGTCCAGCTCTATGTCCAGGTCTATGTATAGCTCTATATCCAGCTCTATGTCCAGGTCTATGTCCAGCTCTATGTACAGCTCTATGTCCAGCTCTATGTCCATGTCTATGTCCAGCTCTATGTCCAGGTCTATGTCCAGCTCTATGTCCAGGTCTATGTCCAGCTCTATGTCCAGCTCTACGTCCAGCTCTATGTCCAGGTCTATGTCCAGGTCTATGTCCAGCTCTATGTCAAGCTCTACGTCCAGCTCTATGTCCAGCTCTATGTCCAGGTCTATGTCCAGCTCTATGTCCAGCTCTACGTCCAGCTCTACGTCCAGGTCTTTGTCCAACTCTATGTCCAGCTCTATGTCCAGGTCTATGTCCAGCTCTATGTCCAGCTCTATGTACAGCTCTATGTCCAGCTCTATGTTCAGCTCTATGTCCAGCTCTATGTCCAGGTCTATGTCCAACTCTACGTCCAGCTCTATGTCCAGCCGTTCTGTCAAATTAATCACGAATTGTACTCACATAGGGTACCACAAAAGCTAGCTGCGGCTCTGACCCTGATAAAGAGATAATTACTGACTTCATTTTAGTTTTGGTTTAATATTAGGAAATAATTAGATCAACGGTGACAGTGCTACCAGCATCTGTTAGCTGAATTTTAAGTTGATGTCATAGTACAGCTCGGTCTGTTTTTAAATGTTATAATTGTTTTAATTTGAGCAATGTATAATTTTAAGATTTTTTTTTTTACAAATACATGTCTTCAGAACATAGTAATGTATAATAAACAAATTTTGATAGCATCAGTTTTGAACTTTTCAACCAGTTTTGATAAACAGATCCATTGGACTGTGTCGTACTGAGTCTGAGTAAATTAAACTTTTGTTTACAAAGTTTAACAAAACATTTTTGTTTTACCAAGGCGTATTTCTGTAAAGTAAAACACAGCTGACACATCATTACCACACAGGTAGATGGATGGACCCTTAAAGCGATCAACGATTTCCGTCATGACTGACCTAACTCATACTGAATGTGTTTGGCAATCAATCTTCTAGTGGTAGACAGACCAGGAAGTATATTCCAACATTCTCACGCAATTGAGTTTATTATCGATTTACGTTCAACTTTGTCCCCCAACCTTGACTAGCTAGCCTTTTCCTTCTTTGCTCGTGGTGTTTTAACGCAGGGGTTCCCAATCTTTTAAATAGGGTCGCATGGAGACAACACCACCCCCATTGTGCTAAGAACCAGATAGAGGAATGGTATAAAATTCGAATTGCTTGTATAACAATATTTTATCATTTTATTTCTAAAATTCCTATGTTTGATCTTCACCCTCCCAACTCGCCCCTCCCCCAAGCAATGTATCAGTGACACCCTTCATACACTGAGAATACAGTGGTTCTTAAAATGTGATTATTTGGCAAATACATTTGTAGCTCAGTAATTATTGAAAAAAAAAATTGCCAACCAACATCAAATTAGTACATGGCACACTCTTTGAGAACTCCTGAAGCTGATCGTATACTGGTTGTGGCTCTAACCACACAAACTGTATATTACTCACTATAAGAACGTTAGAGAAATAGGCACACACACACAAATGTGTTATTGTCAATAGATGACTTTGTCATAACTTTTAAAAATAGTTCACAGTTTGGTTGATTTAAGTATCCTCCAACCCAATGGGCTTTATTTACATGGCTTAGGAAAACGAAAATACAGCTTAAAACACAAACTAAGCCAGTGTTTGTTTTGAGGGTCTCGTTGTGTGACAATAGATACAATTTTTGTTAACCTGGAGTGAAGTTATAGCAATAAGTTGTTTTTTTTTTTACTTTATAAAACCTGACACGCCGCCATCTTATTGAAAGTAAACTTGTACGAGTTTAGCGCTTTTCGCTATTTCTATTTAGCCCATCTGGCAGGACAATGGTTCTCATACTTTTACGCATTATGTCCCACATCGTCACCTGTCTTGTTTTTTTCATATTTTTTTTGTATTTGTTTATGCTATTCAACATGTATAGAAAAAAAAACCAGGTAAAAGAAAGATATTAAGTCTTCATACATAGATACACCACCCCCGGGCCATCAATCCACCCCCCCTCTACTTTGTAGATACACATTTTTTTAGTGTTAAAATATACATGCAATTATGAATAGATAATTGATCGATCTTTTGATTATCGATTTAATTATATCTTGACCCATCTATAATACCTCCACCAACCACCAATCGATCACGTCTTGTAGTTCAATATTCTATGTGGTAGGCTATGTATTGCAAAACGAACTGAATGTACTGTAACTAACATCCCACCCAGCCACCGACCCTTTCCCCCATTAATATATGTTTTTTATAATTCAAATTAGAGATAGAATGCGGTTGAAAATTACCCATGGATACAACCTACTTCAAGATCAAACATCGATACAGATTCCAAGATTTATATAGATCAACACAAACACACAAACAAACAAGTATTGATACACCATTTTTAAAGGCACGCGGTCTTTTCATTTCAGATATGCATTGCAGAGATTACACACGAACACATTTTATTTCATTTAATGACGTCAGGGGGAAAAATGTCAATTGATTAACGGTCCTCAAAGTGAAAGTCTCGACACTCTGGTGGGTCAATGAAGGTCAATGTAGGTCTATGTAGGTCTATGTAGGTCTATGTAGGTCAATGTAGGTCAATGTAGACCAACATTAGGCCTAATGACCAATTTAAATTAAAACCGTGTTTCTGAAAAGACATACGATAAAAAAAAAAACTAGACATTTGTTGATCTGAAAATCTAAAGGGGGAAATCTTTATCTATATATATCATACATTTCAAGATTATTTAATTCTCTTACGTTTGATGGTAGTCTTTCAAAGTATGCTGCGAAAGAAAGAAAATGTCTTCATATTGGGTCGCGAAGTATAAAAGTTATAGAACCACCGAGTCAGGGTAGAGACTTGAATTATTTGTGTCTATTTTTATATATTTCATAAATTTGTATCACAACTTCTTAATGTTTTTGAATTAATCTTAGATAAAATTCGCAACAGACAACTATGTTTGCCTAAAATTGACAGGATTAGTAAAACGTTAAAGTAACTTGAGAGTGATGTCCCCTGTAAGAATGAGATGAAATCTCTTAGATCCTATAAACCACTAATGGGGCGGTTTCTATAATGCCTCTCTTTCATCCTCACCATAGCCGATATGCAATGGCCATGTAGGCACCACGGGAGATATAGCGGGGACTTAAGCCATGACCCGTAATATCCATTGGTCCTCACCGGATATCGAGTCAGGGACCTTTGGGATCGACAGTAGAGTGGTTTACTACACGACCATTCCACTCATCCCCCACCCCCGCGGGACATTTCCCCCTAGGATAAGAAAACGTTCAACCTGATAATAAAACTAATGATATATATTGTATCTCTCTATCAAAATCTGTAACCGAGTTCTATACTGCAGAGGTTTTCAACCTTTTTTATGCTGCCGACCCCACAGACATTCCAAGTCAGGGTGGTGGACCCCCATAGTCCAAGGCGCTCAGAATATGTCTTGAATTCTGCTAAACATTAGACCTAGCCTAAGTTACGCGCTAAACATGTACAAGTCATTTCACATATAAAAATAGCTATCTATCCAAAGTATTTATTCTAGTGGTATGTCTGTTACACAGTTTTCTGATCAGTGGTAAGGCTGTGCCTGTTTTACACAACAGCAAGACCTTCATTCGTTTCCTTTGCCGCTGTGAATCAAGCAGTGAGTTGATACTATGTGAGGCGCTGCTTGTTTCCCTCGTGCGACTAAACCAGACTTACGACCAGTCATCGCAGCAGCGCCGTCCGTGCACACGCCAACACATGGTGTCCAGGCCAGTCCTGATTCTTCAAAAAATGCATCAAGTTTACGGACAAGTGCTTCACCGGTTGTGCACCCCCGCGGCGACTTACAGAACAAAAAGTCTTCAACAACTTCACCTTCCCAGCAGTGACGAACGTAAACCAACTTTGGGCTGCATTCGCAATATCTGTACTTTCGTGAAGCTGAATTGCGAGTCTGATATGCTGAAGGCAATCAGTTCGCAGCGAACATCTTCTGACATGTCGGCTATTCGTCTGCTCACTGTGTTATGAGACAGTGGAATGGCTTTCAGTTTTTGACTGTAATCCTTTATTAGAAAGACTTCGCACATGTCGACTGCTGCCGGTATAATTAGCTCTTCTGCAATTGTGTGAGATTTTTTTGGAACGCGCTATACACAATGTTACCAACCAATTACGACGCTCGAAGAGCTTTCTCGCTCACAGTACTGCAGGCCATCAGTTTGCCTTTCTGTTTCAAATAGAGCTCTTTCTGCCTCTCAAAGTATTCCTTCGCTTTACTGGCAAGTTTCGAACTTCACTGTGGTCAAATAGCGCCATAATTTCACAGGCTTCATCGTATCGCTCGACAATGTTTTGCATCACACGACACAAAGAAGTTGGTCAACATCGGTTACCACTGCGGTGAAGCCGAATGGTATATATTGCGCCGTTTTCTTTTTAGTTCGTCTTTGGCTGCTTGATCATCAGAATCGTCCAGGTTCTAGTCAATTTTCCTCTTCACAAATTTATCCATGCTATCCTTGGACAGTTTACTTTTACAAATATTGATAAACAAATGACCAACAACAGTTTAGTCACGTTGACTTAGATTTCGCAGGGAAAAAAATTAGATACGAAGTTTCAGAGTAGAGAGGGTAAGAGGAGGTAATTTTTATCTGTAAAAATATTTCACATTCTGATGACGAAAACTCACATTTTAAAATTAAATAGACTACTCTGATAAAACAAGTACAAATCTTATGAAATATTTTGAGCTGCTTATTAACATTTTAAAAAGTATTTGCCACATAAGCAAGTCACATGACAACAGAACAGCATAATAAGTTCATGGCTAGAATTTCGCACCGTTTCATCTCTCTGACTTACTTTCATATTAACAATTTACGAAAAATCTACTTCGAACCAAAACAATATGTGGGTGACATTTTTAATTAACATGCAAAGTGTATACCAGCAATTTGATATCCAAAACTTTTGTCTAAGATTATTTCTAGACCAATCTAGGTTTATAATAATTGTAACCACTGAATAACCAGACTATAACAGTGATGTCAGAGCTCAGTAAGTAAGAAATATTGCCAAGATGACATGACTCAAAAACTCACTGCACAAGTACATGTAGTATGCAGCCTAGTTCGGACTTCAGACAAAAATATAAGGAAATACCAACGAAGTTTTCAATTCTGCACATTGTTGTCTGTGCGTGAAACATGGGAATAGCTAGTATTTTTTTTTAACTAAAACCAAAACCAAGCAATACTTTATACAAGAAAAATCAAAACTTCCCTTGACTTGCCCACAGACCCCTTTTAAGCTCCTCGCGGTCCCCCAGGGGTCCGCGGACCACAGGTTGAAAACCTCTGCTATACTGAATACCAAAATTTGTGACACTGGGGAAGTTTTCTTTTTATAGTTTTGTTGACTTGACTTTTAGTTAATTCGTTTAGTGTGTTAGTCGTGAATCGTTGATTCTTCTATTATGCTAATCGTCGTCAATTGGCGGTTTATTTACCTTTTGTACACTTTGTTTATACCGGGGAAAGGAATATTTTTGTGTCAAGTGTCAGTGGCCCGTATCATTAGAGGTCACAGTACATCTAGTCGAGGAAGGGGGGGGGGAGGCGGGCTACATTAATCTGTTGAAACAATGAATTAGCGATTTGTGTGAGTGTGTCTCTGAGTGAGCGTGTGTGTGTCTGTGAGTGAGCGTGTGTGAGTGTGTCTGTGAGTGAGCGTGTGTGAGTGTGTCTGTGAGTGAGCGTGTGTGTGTCTCTGAGTGAGCGTGTGTGTGTCTGTGAGTGAGCGTGTGTGAGTGTGTCTGTGAGTGAGCGTGTGTGAGTGTGTCTGTGAGTGAGCGTGTGTGAGTGTGTCTGTGAGTGAGCGTGTGTGAGTGTGTCTCTGAGTGAGCGTGTGTGAGTGTGTCTGTGAGTGAGCGTGTGTGAGTGTGTCTGTGAGTGAGCGTGTGTGAGTGTGTCTGTGAGTGAGCGTGTGTGAGTGTGTCTGTGAGTGAGCGTGTGTGTGTGTGTGAGAGAGAGAGTGTATAAGTGAGTGTTTTTCATTGTTGACTGTAATCATTTGTCAACTCAGTGGAATCCTCTGCAACAGTTTAAGATATTGCGACACCAGGTCCACATTGTCCTGTCAGGTCGTTAAAGAAACACTGAATGTTTGTTGATGTTTTTTTTTTGATATTCACCCTCCACCTCCCTCCCCCAACCATCACATCAACCCCCCTCCCCCACCCCCGTGTCTAATTAATACGTTTACGGACCCTAATCGTATAAAATCCTAAACACACCCTAAACAATAGGACTACAGGCAGTGGCGAACCGAGGGATTTGGGAGTCGGGGGGGTGGGCTTGGTCTCTTTTGGGGCCCCTGCATTTTGACATTCGACACTATGGCATGAGAAACTGTAATTAATATTTAATGTAAAAAAAAATATTTTTGGGGCACCTCTCAAGTTGGGACCCGGGGCGGGGTGGGTCTTTCAAATTTGGACACACCTCCCTAGTTACGCCTCTGACTATAGGTAGACATTGTACGTTTTAGTCAATGTCACTAATTTGTAAAATCGACCCTCGCCTCCTTCCCCCCCCTCCCTCCCCTGCACGCATTGAAATTATTCTAAATGACACCGCACTGACATAATATACAAGTTTAAAGAAACAACGACAAAGAAACCAAATCACGACAACCCATTGTGTGCAAGTGATTAACTCCCCTTGAATTTTTTTTATTATTTTTATTGTCCCGTGTCAAAAAAAAGTGTAGTGTGTCTGTCTGTCTGTCTACAAACATACACACCATACTTATCTGCCTTACTGTCCCCCCGCACTACACACTGCAACGAGGAAGGAAATACTAGAGGTACAATGTTGTGTTCTCATATAGACAGCTGTAGACCATAGTTTCTATAGTTAAGTGCATTTTTTGTAAAGTTATGTACATTATTTGTATTGACAGACTTAAGGCAAGTAATTCGTTCGTATATGGAAGGAATACCTTAAATATATTCTATTTCTAGACACCTACATGCCTGCTTGAATTTTAAAAAAAAAGGGAAGTCTAATATCGATCTTGTGGGTAGGAGTTTTTCAATCAAAATTTAATAATAGAAATGTTGTATTGGTGATTCATATATTAACTTTTATTCAGCCTAATACGTTGTAATACTGTAAGCCGTACTTTGTATTGGTGATTCATATTGTTAGTCGTACGTTGGATTGGTGATTCATATTGTCAGGAGTACGCTGTATCGGTGATTCATATTGTTAGTCGTACCTTGTATTGGTGATTCATATTGTCAGCAGTACGCTGTATCGGTGATTCATATTGTTAGTCGTACCTTGTATTGGAGATTCATATTGTCAGCAGTACGTTGTATCGGTGATTCATATTGTTAGTCGTACGTTGTATTGGAGATTCATATTGTCAGCAGTACGTTGTATCGGTGATTCATATTGTTAGTCGTACGTTGTATTGGTGATTCATATTGTTAGCAGTACGCTGTATCGTTGATTCATATTGTTAGTCGTACGTTGTATTGGTGATTCATATTGTTAGCAGTACGTTGTATCGGTGATTCATATTGTTAGTCGTACGTTGTATTGGTGATTCATATTGTTAGCAGTACGTTATATCGGTGATTCATATTGTTAGTCGTACGTTGTATCGGTGATTCATATTGTTAGTCGTACGTTGTATCGGTGATTCACATTGTTAGTCGTACGTTGTATTGGTGATTCATATTGTCAGCAGTACGTTATATCGGTGATTCATATTGTTAGTCGTACGTTGTATTGGTGATTCATATTGTTAGCAGTACGTTGTATCGGTGATTCATATTGTTAGTCGTACGTTGTATCGGTGATTCATATTGTTAGTTGTAAGTTGAATTGGTGATTCTTATATTCAGCCCTACGTTGGTGATTCTTATCGACAGTCGTATTGGTGATTTTTTTTACAGCTACAGAAAATAACACTAGTACTTAGTATATTTTTAATGACAGTACATAAAAGTGTATCATCAGTTGTTGATTAGTTCTTAATACACAACACATCATAATAATGATTCATCTTAAATTCATTCTTAAATTTTACAGTAAGGCCTGACCAAGGAAAGATGTATTTGGGGTGTTTGTAAAATATATTACGTAAATGTCACTGATTTGAACGATTGTATGTTGAGCAGGGTGCAGGTCGGATCAATTAGCCGGGGGGGGGCAGGGGGGGGCTGGGGCGCCCGTCGTTGTCTGCCCATTTCTGTAATAGGTAGTCACGTAAGTTACTAAACATTCCACAGCAATTTACTCCAAAATAATGACAATAAGTTCTGTTAAATTGACCCTAATAAACGAAACATTCTTTACATAAACATTCTTAACATAAACTTTCCTTACAGAAACATTCTTTACAGAAACATTCTTTACAGAAACATTCTTTACAGAAACATTCTTTACAGAAACATTGTTTTAAAGTTGATGTTCGTGGTAAGTTCTTCTGAATGTTCTGTTTAAGCAAAATTTAGTTCGGGGACGACCATTGCAGGTGGCGAATAAAGCAACTCCCTCCCCCCCGGGCTCATACAAGGGGGGCCCGCGACATATTCTAAATCAGAAGTTCTCAATATATACAGTGGTACCTCGAGATACACATTAATTTCGTTTCGTAACGTCGCTCGAACGTCAACTTGAAATGAATTGAAATGGTATTAATCCGTTCATTTTAGATTTTAATATTATCACGACCCACCTAGCGGGGTCTCAATGAATACTTTAAGAACCCATGACATAGTTTACCAGAGCAAGAATAGATTTTGGGGTGAAATCAATACGACATGGCTTGTCGATTTTTATCCATAGATCTATTAAGAGCCACATTTTGTTTATATTCCAGTACTCTAAACACACACACATAGACTAAAAGCCATAATGCTGATGTGAAGGCCACACACACTTTGATAGCCTAAAAGCCATAATGCTGATGTGAAGGCCACTTTTAGCCAACCCGTGTTCATGACTTCAGAATACATTTAAAATAAATCTGACCAATTAATCAGCAGCTGTCAGAAACAATGGACTATCCTTGCCCCCCCCCAACCCCCTCCTACAGTTTATTAGTAATTACCTAATCACACACCAATGACTTTTTAGATAAGTGTCCTGCTGTCTGTCTACAGATTATATAATACACAAACGCAATGGTCACATCAACAGACAAGTAAACTTCAAATCAGACAACATCGCCCACTGCCTTTTGTTATTTTATAATATAAACTGCACTAGGCGTTCTGCTGTAAAATGTGTTTCAATTGGTCTTTAAATATAGCCTCGTTTTACCAGTGTCTGTCCAACAACGTCTTTGTTGTTGCATCGGGTTACCCATTGATGGTCTCTGCCTAAATTCCTTTGGATCGTAAGTAGATTAATGGTCAAGTTAATTTTTAAAAAAATGTAAATCACTGTGGAGAACGGGATTCTCACTAATTTATTTCTACAATGTAGGTCTAGAAGACAGGGTCATATATCTGTTAATTTAAATAACTTCAGGGTTGTATAACTTGTATCTTTCTTGATTAAAATAAGGTCAGATTAAAACTTCTAGTAATCCAGGTAGGGGAAGTTTGGTAATTTACAATAAATTACCCCAGGTGCCAATGTGTGGAGGATCAATTACAGATTCTGAATCTACTGAGACCCTTTGATCTATCTATCTATCTATCTATCTATCTATCTATCTATCTATCTATCTATCTATCTATCTATCTATCTATCTATCTATCTATCTATCTATCTATCTATCTATCTATCTATCTATCTATCTATCTATCTATCTATCTATCTATCTATCTATCTATCTATCTATCTATCTATCTATCTATCTATCTATCTATCTATCTATCTATCTATCTGTCTGTCTGTCTGTCTGTTAACTTATCTAAATCTAAAAATAAATCTTAATCTAATTTAAACTCTGTCTGTCTGCCTGCCTGTCTGTCCATCTATCTTTCTTCTCAGTGTGACTTTTTAAAAATCATTGTTAAATTAGGCTTAACCAAATTACAAGGTGATTCATGTCATACATACTGTAAAGTATATTCAAACCGTGATACTCAGAATTAAGCTAAAAATGTATTGATGCTAATACAATCATCATTTTTATAAATCTGACCTGAAGACAATAACATGCTCTGGTGTGTTATTGTTTGTCTTCTTATCCATGACATATCGTGTCATATCGGAATAAAAAAAAACTGGGTCAAAATACTCCTTTGTGGGGTTTTTGTGTGTGCACTGTTTAGTTTTGATAGAAACCGGGTGTAGGGCTACTATAACCAGGGATTCTCAAAGTGTTCGAAAGTATGACCGCGTGTATCCCTTACATGTAAGTTCTTGAATGTATGTACTTTCTTTAATAATGTAATGTACTTACCTTCCAAGTACCATACTTGGGCGCGTGGTTTGGTGATGAGTCACACAGCAAACTTGCGACATTCTTCAAACTCTTGGTACTTTTATACGAAAGTTATATGTCACTGCGTAACCCTGCATAACCTTTCCCTTGGGGTACGGCTACCACTGGTTGAGAACTGGGGTATTATACACATTAAGACGTTTCATACGTCCTATGAATAACTTAAGCTTTGCGCTGGTGTGCGCTAATGAAATGAGTCCTAATATGTCTTAGTCATGAGCCAGACGAGTATCTAGGGAGAGGTAGGGGATCCAAATTCGAAAGTTCCCCGGGCTCCAGCTTGAGGGGGGCCCCACAATTTTTTTTTACATTAAACATTTAGTACATTATCTCATGTCATGATGTCGAATGTCAAAATGTAGGGGCCCCCAATAGGCCAAGCTTCTCCCCCGGGCCCCCAAATCCATAGGTTCGGCACTCTCATAGCCCTGCCTTGTAAACAACAATGAATGTCTGCTTTAAGAAGATAGTAGCCTAGTCATTGACTCAAACACAGTGGCTATACAACACTCACCATATTACACAATATTCATGTATGTGTATCACATGATAGAACGTTAACCAAAACCCGAGCCGTTCTTATAGATATGTTAACTTGAGCTATGGGGGGACCCCCCTACTTTCGAAACGGCCACTTACAGTAAACAATTTCATAGCAAACACGGCGACATCAGGGTCAAGAAATGTACAGGACCCCGAAATATCTCTGAATGTTTATACCTGGGGCGCTCCACAAATCTATCTATCTATCTATCTATCTATCTATCTATCTATCTATCTATCTATCTATCTATCTATCTATCTATCTATCTATCTATCTATCTATCTATCTATCTATCTATCTATCTATCTATCTATCTATCTATCTATCTATCTATCTATCTATCTATCTATCTATCTAATCTATCTATCTTATCTATCTATCTATCTATCTATCTAATCTATCTATCTATCTATCTATCTATCTATCTATCTATCTATCTATCTATCTATCTCTATCTATCTATACATCTATCTATACATCTATCTATACATCTATCTATACATCTATCTAAATCTAAAAATATATCTTAAACCTAGTTAATATGTCGGTCAAAGCTGATTCATATCATGCATACTATAAAGTATATTCAAACCGATTTTGTTTTTTCGTATACTTGTAAGAAAACCATGTTTTGTCACTTTTCAGAATAAAGGGAGACAACAATGTATAAGATTGAAGACCCTGTTCGTCCAGTAAACAATAAACTAAACATTACACTGTGTCCGACCGTAATCCCAACTGTCAACGTGTTTTTTTAACCCCCCCCCCCCCGTCTGGATTTACTTTCCAAACAATGTTGCAATGACAGTAAAAAAGTAGTCCATAGTTCGTCATTTGGTAAAAAAAAAATCTCGATGTTGAAAACATGAAATGAAAAGTTTAGTTGGCAATCTTTGTGTTGACTATATGTAAGGCGATTCTCTTGTGTTGACAAGACGTGTTGACATTTTTGTGTGTGTTTAGTAAGGACCAATTGCTTAAATATAGAATATTCTTTTTGTAAGAGATAGAATGACAGCAAATGTTGATGTGTTAGATATCATCAAATATTGGTGTGTTATATGATATCATCAAATTGAAATATTGGTGTGTGATATGATATCATTAAATATTGATGTGTTATATGATATCATTAAATATTGATGTGTTATATGATATCATTAAATATTGGTGTGTTATATGATATCATTAAATATTGGTGTGTTATATGATATCAGCAAATATTGATGTGCTGTACGATTTCATCAAATATCAATGTATAACAATTTATATTCACATTGATAGTGGTCACTGACAAGCAATGGATTTATTGGACGTGGTTGGTTTGTTAATAACTTCCTTCCCCGATGTGCAATTGTTTTCAATCTATAACTACTTTTAGTTATTTAACTTACAGCCGTATTAATTCTACGTTTGGTCAATGAATATACAAGGATACATCATCACTCACGATTGCTCTTCTTTTTTGAGAGTTATATTGTTGGTATGGTGTTATATTTAACAGACGTTAAAAAGAACTAGGGTATTAAAATTGAATTATTTTTAACTCATTATAATGAACACAATAATGAAATATTTGCAGACATATTTAGTCAAGTAATTAACAAAACAGTCGAACTCAAATTACACTGACATCAGCTGTAGGTCACCATAATATCGAAAACTAAGTGTCTCAGTAGAGGTGTCTGAAGTTCCAGTAAGGATGATATTTCATTGATCCCTATTAACCCGCGGTTCTCAATTTTTTTTAGCGACTGTACCCCAAAGGGTGCGAAAGTATGTCCGCCGGTACCCCTCACACTTAAGTTCTTCAAACTATTTTGTTGTTTTCAAACGTAAATTGTATGTCGATGCGTAACCCTGCATAAGCTTTCCCATACCCTTCGGGGTACTCGTACCACCGGTTGAGAGTCGCGACTATAAACCACTATTAGGACGGTTTTTGCAGTGCTCTTCTTTCATCCCCACCATCCCATGTAAGGATGAGATGAAATCTCTTACATCCTGTAAACCATTAATGAGGCGGTTTTTATAATGCCCCTCTTTCATCCCCAACCATAGCCAATAGTGCAATGGCCATGGAGGCACCACGTGCGATATAGCGGGGACTTAAGCCATGACCCGAAATATCCGCCGGTCCTCATCGGAGATCGAACCAGGGACCCCTAGGTCGACAGATGAGCGCTTTACCACACGACCACCCGTCCCCAACGTAACAGTAGAGACAAAATATCCTGATGTCTTTGTGTGTGTGTGTTAAGTCCCTGTAAGGATGAGATGAAATATCTTACAAACCGCTGTTTCCGCTGTGCCCTTCACCCCCACAATAGCCCATAGTGCAATGGCCTTGAGGCACCACGGGAGATAAAGTGGAGACTTATCCATAACCTGAAATATCCACAAGACCATTCGTCCCTCCAAACGCCTCTGTAGTACTCTTTTCCTAAATTAAGCGAAACAATAAGATTTTGAGGCATAGATAATGCGCAGACAGAAAAGGGGGCGTATTTCTGTTTAATCATTGTTTCTTTTTTGATTGAATTAAAATATTGTTTAATTTGACTAGAAGAATTAGAAGTAGATAAATAATGGTAACTAAAATCTGATTTTTCAAGGTCTTGAACCTGTTTTCTACGTAAAGTTAAGTAACATCCTAACAGTCTGTGCAATATGAGAAATATGTTGACAAAAACCATCAACAAACAACTGAATCAAACGAAACCGCACACAAACAGACACACAAGCAGACACACAAACAGACACACAAGCAGACACGCTAACAGACACACAAATAGACACACAAGCGGCGTCTTTAACAAATTGGGGTAGGGAAGGGGCACGGAGATAAATTATTTCTGTCGGTCGGACCTTAAATATAGTGTATAGTAATGTATAGATAGTATAACGATGGTGTATAGATAGTATATAGGTAGTGTATAGTAGTGTATAGATAGTGTATAATAGTGTATAGTAGTATTTAGATAGTGTATAATCTAGTTTCAGCCACATTGTGGGATTTGGTATAGTTTACTTTTTTCCCACGGCCTGTGATGACGTTTTGTTTGTGTCATTGTTTACAATTAAAAAAAAAATAATACAATATCACAAACTGAGTCATGTCCGCTTGTCCCACCTTGTCGAACTCTCTCTGTCTTGTCTCCCTTTATCTCAACCCCGTTTTACAAAACAAGGATAGTCTCACTGTTGAGATAATGGTATGCCTTTTCCGATAGGGTTCCAATAAAAGTGAGTGGGCTGTGGGTAGCAGGGGGCGCCACGGAAGTGGAGAGGAGGGGTTCATACTTGTCAGCAACATATTTTGGCCTATTTAGGTATACAAACTTTGTTTTTAGTCTTGTAACAGGAAGGCATCAAATGGTAGTTTAGTTGGTTTCAAGGAAACAGCACACATCTATACATTTGTGACCTACATATGTGGGATGTGTCAATAAATACACACGCCATTTAGTTAGTGTTGAACGTGTGCAATAATATATTTTTTTATTAAAAAAAGTTGTCTTTAAAAACTGCTTTATAATATACACTCGTATTGAAAAAAATCATTTTCCTACAAAAAATTTTTGTTTATATTACGTATTATTGTTTATTTTATTTGATTCTTATTGGATGGACAGTGTAGTGATTTCATAATTGTGACATCGAGTAAGACAATGTTACCTTTAAAAAATATTTAGATCAGTAAGCACATAACTTGACAACTTAAGGAAAAAAAAAATAATATGATTAAAAATGAGATAAAATAGTGGACATTAATTAAAAACAATCTTGATGTTGAACTGTGTTTTTTTAATTCTACTTAAATGGGAGGTAAAAGTTCACGTCCAGCTAAGAGTAAAGAAGATAAATCAGGTGAGTATTTTTTTTAAATTGGCCTACAGATTTATCTATTTATCCTACATTCTTATTTTTTGGCCTACAAATTATTTTTTTAGCCCACATTCTTATTATTTGGCCTACATATTCAATTATTTAGCCCACAATTTTATTATTTGGCTGACAGATTTATTTATTTAGCCCAAAATTTTATTATTTGGCTTACAGATTAATGTATTTAGCCCACAATTTTATTATTTGGCTTACAGATTTATGTATTTAGCCCACAATTTTATTATTTGGCTTACAGAATTAATTGTTTAACCCATATTTCTATTATTTGGCCTACAAGTTTATTTATTTGTTTATATCTTTATTATTTTGGCCAATAATTTAATTATTTGGTCTACATTAACAATTAGGCATTAGACAAAAGATGTAGAAATAAAAACGAAAAAGAAAAATGAGCTTTAAAGTCATACAAAAATAAAGTAAAGTAGGGCATGATGCGTAGTGTGACTGAGTAACAAAGTAAAAAAAAAAAAGATAAACTGTTGGTTAATTGATATATCGATTGCAGAATTTTCTGTTGTTTTTAGTTTTTAAATTATGATCGGATTCACGGCTGAGAGAATTGGTGTTAACCGTATTGACTTCAAGTAGCTCGTTTGAATTCTGAGTTATTAAGCATTGGTTGTGTTCATTTTGCTACTTGGGTTGCTAGAAGAAAATATGGGCCCCCCTTAAAATGAAATAATTTGTGCTTTGAGGACTGTTAAATACGAACACTTTGAGGACTGTTAAATACGAACACTTTGAGGACTGTTAAATACGAACACTTTGAGCTTGACAATTTTTAGTGGGTAATAAAAAAAGGGTCCCGAAAGGAAAACAGGGGGGGGGGGATGTCCTGTTTGTTGTAACCCTAGGCAGCCGCTTAGTTTGCTTCTAAACGGCTCTGCCCTGGGCCAGCCTGGTAAATAAGCTTGCAACCTTCACACTCAAAGGTGGTCCCAATCAGTGGGTCCATGCGGCAATGTTATTCCGTACAAGAGAGTGGTATATCATGTATATCAATGGTCCCCCCAACCTTTTTATCACCACGGACCGTTCAGCGTTTGATAATTTAACCGGGGCCCGATGGATGTGTGTGTGTGTGTGTGTGCGGGGGTGGGCGTTGATTATTTCTCGTCTATGGAGAGCAGCAAAATCCCAAAGAGAAATAAACCACAGTTAATAATAGGGGAGAATTTAATGTTTCTTGGGAGGCCAAGCACCGTTCGACCGGTACCGGTCCGCGGCCCGGGGATTAGGGAACACACACACACACACATACATACATAATGATACATGGACAATTTCTTTTTTTTTCAAACACAGAGCCAGCAGCCAACAGAGAGAGAAATGAGGGCTACACCGAGATTGACAAAGAGCATCTCAGCCAAAACAGGCAGAAAGATTTAAATAATAAACTGAGCAACGGCCAGCACGCTAGTCTGACCGGAAAACTCTCGGAAGAGGAAACCGAGGAGGCGTTGGGCGCCACGGCCAAAGCAGCCGCCGCCCCAACGAGGACGAGGGTTCACCCTTATGACGAGATTAATTTAGGTGAATCCAACCTGAGCAAAGTTGTCATCTCTCCGAAACCAGAAGCGTCTGACAGCGTTAACGAATCTGAACAGGTGGAGTACACGGCTGTAGCAAAGCCAGACAAGCAGCACAAGGACAAAAAAAATAATAATAAAGATAAAAAGTTAGGAAAGACGAACAAAATGAAGGACAAAAAGAGTGCCGAAGTGGATGTACAGAAGGAAGCAAATGAGAAGAAAGAAAGCATCGCAGAGATGGAGGAGACTGAAGCTGAGTACACAAATATTCAGGCCATAAAAGCCGCTGCAGTGGACGAATTGTACGCTAAGCCGCTGAAATCCAAAAAGAATGTGGCAAAGGAAGAGGTAAGACCATATATTTTATATCTTGAGGCATATTTCTATCT
Source organism: Bulinus truncatus (assembly GCA_021962125.1). Taxonomy (NCBI): domain Eukaryota; kingdom Metazoa; phylum Mollusca; class Gastropoda; family Planorbidae; genus Bulinus; species Bulinus truncatus. The sequence goes on along the minus strand of JAGDYQ010000031.1, from coordinate 4,616,520 downwards.
TTAGGGATATTTCTATCTTTAGGCATATTCCTTTCTTAACGCATATTTCTATCTTTAGGCATTTTTCTATCATTAGGGATATTTCTATCTTCAGGCATAGTTCTATCTTTAGGCATATTCATATCTTCAGGCATATTTCTATCTTTAGCCATATTTCTATCTTTAATCAAATTTCTATCTTTAGGCATATTTCTATCTTTAGGCATATTTTTTATCTTCAGGCATATTTCTATCTTTAGGCATATTTTATGTGTATATAGACATGTTTGATTTGAATACAGGCATAGTTAATGTGAATATAGGCATGGCTTATGTAATTATAGGCATGCTTGATGTGAATATATATATGAATATAATTATAGGCTCAGCTCTGAAATCAATCGTTATAATTCAAACTTCTCTGTAGTTGAAGGCTTTCTGATGCTTTAATCCCAACAACACAGATTTAAAAAAAAACAACAAAATAAAACAATGCATGAATCCTTGTTGAAAAAAAAGCGTTTATTTGTCTATTGTCTATACATATAATTGTTCTTCTCTTTCTTTTTCACTCATGGTTCTCTCTCTCTCTCTCTCTCTCTCTCTCTCTCTCTCTCTCTCTCTCTCTATCTCTCTCTCCCTCACTCAAGCTATTGATATTTGAGAGCACACACAAAACTTCTTTACTGTCCTATCTATTTCCTCTCACTGACTGCCCATTTCAAAGCACCCGTCCCCTGTTTTTCTACTCTAAATCCACCCCTAACCCTCCACCCTTCTCATTTCTCAGTTGTATTAGCTACACCAGTCATTACAGTTTCTTTACGACGGTCCTGCCAAATGAATGCCTTGTGTAGGTTAGGGGGATGGGAGGTGGTGGAGGTGCTGGTTGATGAACATTCATATATATAGTTAACTTGTCACAATAGCAACCCATTTCTGTTACTAATGAACCGAGCTGATGCCGGTTATTATCCCCCTCCCTCCCCCCCACCCCACCACCCCATTTTAATGCGATTCCAGTTTCCACCAAGTCCACACACACACAATTCTTTATTTTCTGAATTATTTTGTGTATGCGAAAAAAAAATACGTACCACTTTTTCCCCAGGTCTAGAAAAGTAATGTAATAAATTTCTATCCACCCTCTCCCTCGTCCAGTCGTCAAATCACAAGTGAACCACTTGGTCAAAGCAACTCTCCTTAGGGTCTCAACAAATACTGGAGATAACGGTAGTGATAGGCGCGGTGCATGTCACGATGAGCGAATCCTTTCTCCTCCACCCTTTCGCTGCAGTCAGCCCATTGTTGGACTATTGGCAATCACCTTTAACTTTCGCTTCTTCTGATCACACACTTTCCGCCAATTTCTGGGTCATTTTTTTTTTAGATTACTGTACTACACCTGGTTGCACCCCATTTAAGGTGGCCCTGACCACATCCGTCTTACGCGAATGAAAGACGTTTTTCATCAACTTTAAACACCGATTGGCTTAGAAGCTGGGCTCTTTTCTGTCCAAGTGAGATAACCAATGATAAAAAGACAACGGATTGTATTTCTTCGGTTATCTAACCTTTATGCTTTAGGATTAACGATTTTATTCTTATAGTAGTAATAGCAGCATTTGTAAGAGTTCTTCATGCCAAAGAACGTATTAGGAGAAAACAACCAATCTTCCAAAGTGTTTGAAGCACTGAGATCTATATTCAAATGTAGAGCTAAGTGTCTTTGAGACTTTCTAATATATACCTTGTCAAATATTTAGGACACACTGGTTTATTTTGTAGTCTTTCTAGTTAATGAGATGGCTGAAATCTGGCACACTTGGCAATGCAAGATTTCAATAATGTCAAGTCCATGAATTAACTTCTTGTTGAACTACGTAACTAATTTATTTTAGTAATGTTTTTGATTGGAAGAGATTCACTTTGAGATTATCCTGTAAAAAAAAAGGACGTTGACCACCGGTTTTTATAAATAAGAAAAATAGTGAAGCTTTTTTTAAAGTATTAAATACACTTGTCAATTTATTTAATTACCGTATTTCCCCATATATAAGCCACCCCTTTTTTCCAAAATTTTCAAGCCCAAAAAGACAGTGATGATGAGTGTATGAGTGATTATTATGAATCTTGATTCTTTGTAAATTTTCTTTCTTTATAACTTGTTTCTCTAATACAATATTTTTTTCAAAACTTCACAGTTGCTATTGTGACAAGTTAACTATATATATGAATGTTCATCAACCAGCACCTCCACCACCTCCCAGACCAAGACCAATGGGGGAAGGGGGGGGGCTTATACATGGGGAAATATGGTATATTAAAGTGTGCAAAAACAATACAAAAGTTGAATTCTTTCAGAGCTAAAAATTTTTTTAACAAAACAAATTAAATGCATTAAGAAGTAAAAAAAATGTGACTTATTATATCAAAGAAATATTTGTATAAATTACATCATTACTAAAATTAAAAGTGTGGGTGATTACAATAATATGAACTAAACACTCTAGTTGATTAGTTGCTATAAATACCTAAATAACCTGTTTATCTAGATGGACACCTACCTTTCTTTTAGTAATCATAATTATTATAAATGTCAATGAGTACATTTTTCTTATACATCTGAGTGTTTTTTTAATAAAAGCTTTATTTAAAAAAATAAATTCTGTTTTTTAAGAAAAAAAAATGTTCATTTTTTTATAGACATTAAAACGAAAGAGTACATTGCAAAGTTTAAATTAAATTTTTTTTTTTTTTGCAGCTGGCCAAACAGCTCAACTATATTGAAGTGGTTGTTGCTCCAAAAACTGGCAAAGCAGAGACAAAGCCCCAAAGTCCCAATACAGTTACTTATTCAAATGTGATCAAGAAGGAGGATGGAAAACTTGTATTAGTGGCTGATCCATCATGATTGAATTTACTTGTTGACATTTATTTGGTTATTTGTGGGTTGCAGATTAAAATTTTTTTTTCTGACCAGGTATAAAATTGTGCATGCCTTGAGCTGGTTTAAAATATCGATGTGTATGCTTTTTATGGGGTGAAATGTTTTCATTTGGTAAGTGTATTGAAAGGTTGTTGTTTTAAATAAGTTATAAATTTTTTGACATACAATTGTGGAAGTATATGTATATATTTTAAGCATTTACCTTTGGCTAATTTGTATGCAGAGCCATTCCTAATTTTCATGGAGGCAAAGCAGAGTATTTAATATACAGGCAAATAAAAACTGTTGTGGCCCAAAAGTAATACATTCAATAGAAATTTATCTGAAACGAAGCACTCGTGCAGTGAGTAGACCTAGGTTGTTTCCAATTTTGTCTATCTGTAAGAATAGTGTTTTCCATTTTTATGGCTGAGAAGTATGTTAATTGACATACTAATTCTATGCTGTCAGTAACACTGGCCAACTGTGCATGTGACACTACCAAGACATTCTTCCATACTATAACATATGATTTATTTTGTATTCCATCAGTATTGCAATCACTTGGCTTGTTCTCCTGCATTGTGAATTTATGACTTACACACATTCTCTTCTCACTAATTCATACTTACTACACATTCTCTGCTCACTAATTCATACTTACACACATTCTCTTCTCACTAATTCATACTTACACACATTATCTTCTCACTAATTCATACTTACACACATTCTCTTCTCACTAATTCATACTTACACACATTATCTTCTCACTAATTCATACTTACACACATTCTCTGCTCACTAATTCATACTTTCACACATTCTCTGCTCACTAATTCATACTTACACACATTCTCTGCTCACTAATTCATACTTACACACATTCTCTGCTCACTAATTCATACTTTCACACATTCTCTCTCTGCTCACTAATTCATACTTACACACATTCTCTTCTCATTAATTCATACTAACACACATTCTCTGCTCACTAATTCATACTTACACACATTCTCTGCTCACTAATTCATACTTATAAACATTCTCTTCTCACTAATTCATATCAGTGTGGTTGACCATTACACAATAATTTAATTCAGTGCAGTTAATTTGCTAACTGTGAAAATAAAATCCTAAAGCTTTACTTAATTAAATCGTGTCATTAAATTATTTTACCTTAAACTATACAGCACACTTACTATTTGTATACCTTGTTGATGATATGTTATATAGGTCATTGTTCTTCGTCGGGAATTATCAACATGGATCATTCTAAATATTCAGTGATAAAGAATACAAACTAAATATATGATCTATTTATTGAACTTAGCCATCATCGAGTTCTGTATTTTTGGCAAATGATAATTCCCTTATGTACTTTGGTCCTCTTGAACTAAATCTGCACAATTTTAAATGGTTTTTTCTGTGTCTGTATCTACTGACAAATCTTGTAAGATTTAGATCTTTACAAAATAAATACGTATCCAGCTTAAAAACTGTATTTTATATATAAGTTACTTTTTTTCAATCTCCCTTGAGTGGTCCCTCTTGCCCACCTCTCCTCTATATTTTAAGGATGAAATCAATTATGATCTGATTTGATTTAATTACCCCTAACTCCTTACGGAGCAAAGAGCCTCTGTCACAATTCTCCACTGCATTCAGTTCTGGCAGGATTGTCTTATTTAATTTGCTAACTTAAATTTTTTTATCAACAATAATGTTCTAAATATTAATTATAATTGTTTATTGTGAATTCAATAAGTTTTTTTTTATAACCTATATTATTTATATTTCAATGTCTGTTGTGATATTTTTTTACATGCCATTTACTTCCTTTCTAATTTTTTTTTTTCAATCAACTCACAATTATTGAAAACTGAAAAAATGATTGGCTCTATATTCGATGGAAGTAAAAGTAGATAATTAGACAGAATACAGATTCAAATCTTTTTGGGGAACCTAGGCAAAGTCATTGTTGGATTTTTTGGAAACCCTAGGACAAGACATTGGCATGTTTTTGTGGGCCATGGATGAAAGAAGATGTTTAGGGCCATGAGTCCACATTATGACAATAATTATATCCATAGATTATTTTATCTGCTCAAAATGCATACCATGTCACGCTGTAATGATGATTAGTATTTTTATATTATCAAATTTGACTGAGAATGTTACAGCTAGGCAGATGACCTTTAGCCTCTAAGTATCCTAGGGGGTTGTCACTTAGGGATCTAGATGGGTTCAATCACTTAGTGTCTTATGCTTAAAAATGATTCTGCTTATTATAACTAGCTGAACCCCTGCAACACCTGTTTTTTTTAAATAAGCATTATTGATTTATTGCAATGAATTTTGTTCTTCATTTTCCATTACCTATTGCTAACAATTATTATAATTAAAAAAAAAAAAAATCAATTTTAGTAGTAGCCAAAACTCTTTTACTACTCTGTTCTTTGTCAAGCCATTAGAAATCCATAACTTTGGGAAATTCCCAAACAAGCAGACTTGAAGTTTGTATTATTAATATATAAATAGCAACTTTAGCAAGTTATATGATTGTAGGTTGTTGTTTTGTGGTGATGATCTTAGTATAAATAAAAATTATTGTTCATCTAATCATGAAAATCGATATGAAAGATGATTGTAGGAGTGTAATTCTTGATTATATCTGAAGCTTTTTCATCTTGTACATTTCACCATTTTTCTTACAATCATAGAAAAATTAAAAAATTTGCTGTAAATATACAAAAGAAAATTGGTGCAAAAATAAAAACTGAATTATTAATCTATTTATTTAATATTTTACCCAAAAATCCTTTTGTATATAACTTAATTTTAATTGGATAGATTAGATCACAAAGATTTATACAGTGTCATATATTTTTGCCACATGAAAAAAAATGTACTTATTTATGATTTGATAAGTATTTGATTTAGTTTTCTCTAATGAGAAAATCTTTAATATTTTTTACTTATTAGGTGACTTTTGTTTATTAAATTAATCATGATTAATTTTTTTTTCAACGATTGGAACCCTTTTTAAAGTTAAATAACATTAAAATTCAAACATTCATTACTGAAATAAATTGTTTGCTTTGGCTTAGTATGTTGCTGGCTAGAACATCAACCTTAGAGTAAATATCAAGATTTTATCCTTTGTGGCACTATATGTCAGTGAGCAGCTATGGGCAGTGCTGGAAACTTTTGTGTAAGGTTTATTTTACTTAACCCAGATAACTTTAAAAAAATAATATTTTTCTGTGAAATTTGTTTAAAAATATAGATATGTATATGTTTAAAATCTCCTTAAAGAGACAAACTTTTAGCACTGGGCAGCCCTGTAGCCAAGGTGGGGTACTTGGATGGCCGTGCCTCCCCCCCGCTAGGTGTGGAGGGCCCCCCCCCCCCCCCCGCTTAAAAAAGAAAAAGATGAAAAAAATAAAGAAAAAGTAACTAAAATGAGAAAAACTGCCCCCCTTGCTGGGTATTGGTGCCCCCTGCTAACTTTGACCTGGCTACGGGCCTGGCACTGGGAAGGAATGCCAGCTAAATTGCTGATCCAGTCAAGTAAAGTCTCACAGTAATATGAAGTAATGTTGAGAATTTATTTATTTACAGTTTTTTTTGTGTGATTTATATCGAAATGAAAGGAGAATAGAAATGATATGAAAGGAACATGAAACTATAGACAAATAAACCCATGTTCTCTGACATAGGCATTGTTAATTTAAATAATGACCCTGTTATATGTAAAACATTTTTATTTATCTGTTTAAAGTATACTGCATTTAAATATATAATTATTTTTGATCAGAAAATGATTTTTTTTTTAAAATAGTCTAAGTTTCAAAAATATTCTGTAACATTTTATGAAAACAAAATTATTGAAAAAAAAAATGTCCATTCTAAAACCTTTCAAAAAATTAAAATAAATAAATGTATGAGAACAGTCTTTTGTCTTTGTATATAGAACTGATTATAATAATTTAACTTTTGTTTTGATATAATACTGAACTTGTTATTTGTTACTTTTTAAAGTAATTTATTATTATTTTTTAAATTGGATATTTCTGATGGTTAATGAAAAATAAACATTATTTGTTTAACCTAAAGAGTTAAATAGAAATAAACCTGCACCAATAGTTTCATAACCAACCTATGACACCTGAAATAAAATGTACTGAATCATAGAAAGAATTTAAAAACCGGTTTAAATATTAAATGACACAAAAATGAGTGATAAAGCCACACAACTATTAAAATTGTGCATTAAAAATGTACTATATATAGTTTTTGATAGTTAAGAATATTTTTTTTGACAAAAAAAATTTTTGTATTTTTTTTGTTTATCAAAAAAAAAAACAAGTAACCTAAGGGTAATTAAACTTAATTCTCATGTGGATCTTTTATATCATTTTATTAATTTATACTTAATGTGGAACTTTTGTCTTTAAATGAATACACATACAATTAATTTTTAATTTGTTTAACATTTCATTGATCTGAGGCGTTAATGTAGAAAATATTTCAACCCTTTATACTTTGTATTATTACTGATAAGACCTGACATGAAAGTTTAAACGAAAAATTCTTTTGATTGATATTATTGCAATAAAATTTCCTTAAAAAAAATTAGTTCATCAAAAGCAAACACATAATCATATTTATTCACATCTGCATATGTTTATTAGTGTTTGTATTTACACATACACAAAAATTATCCTGATAATGACATTCATGTACTCTTAATACCTTAAAATCACAAACACACAAATTTATACATCATGTCAAGATTAAATCACTTTAAATTACACTATGTTGTTTTCTCTACAAAATGTCCAAGTGAAACACACAAATTTGTCACTACATTTTCATAATTTATATATTTAATCAGTGTACTTGCTATGTGTGCATTGGTGTAAAACTGGTGATATTGCACTCTTAGGATATAAAACAATTTAAAATAAATACATTTAAAATATATAAAAAAAATGATAAATATAAATAAAGGGACCAATATGTGTCATATAATCAAAGACTGAACAAGGTGAAACAGTCATAAATATTTAGTCAAGTGTTGTATCAAAAGTTGTTTTTTTACATTAAGACAAGAAAAATTAAGGTATAATTGTTACTTCATTTATAAAATCCAACAAATACTACATAAATTAAGTATTTTTAATTTTAAAAAATATGTAAATACTTTTAAATTTTTTCTTTTACGATCTGCTTAAAATTTATTTACAAAAGAAATTAAAAAAAAATTATTTACAATAAAACATATTATGATACTTAGATCAGCTCATGGTAGAACAATTTAAACTTAGATATTTTATGTAAGTTCAGTTATGAAAAATCTTTATCAGATTCTGTTTTAGTTTTCTCCTATAATTTAAGAACAAAAAAATATGATTGATTTCTTATACATTACATATCAAATGTACAAATATTTTACAACTGAAAATTGTTTTCATAATCCTTAAAATAAAAAAAAAATTATACTCTCAATTTTCTTAATGCCAACATGAAAAATGTTTGTTTTCATTTTCTTGCAAAAGTTGTCTACCCTAGACATTTTGTGCATGTACATGGTGTAAAAATTTCACAAACAATAACATTTTTTTCTGGATAATTATAATCTTTGTACAACGCATTTAGATTTATAAATAGATACATATGTGAAGCCAATTGTGAATATGTACAAACAAACATTATGTATTTGTCACTCATGAACGAATAATTGGGGTAAAAAAAAAAAAACTTAATAAATAGAGGAATCGGTCCGGTGCCTCCTATGAATATTACATACTAGTAACACATTATCAAAACAAAGCATTTCTAACGATAAAGACAACCAGTATATGATATGTTTGAAAACAAATAGCCACAATAGATCAATGGAGCATGTCCATAATGTCGTATATGGCAACCATCAGAACTATTTTTGACATCAATCATCAATGAGGTTAGATATTCACAAGGATAAATTAGTTCTTTGATATAGTAAGTAACGTATTCTAACTTTCTATAAGCAACCCATAGGTAAAATGATTACGTTTTAATATTTATAAATAAGTCAATCAGTTTGTGATGACATCCATCAGGGCCGGCATTAGACCGATTGAAAAGATTGCTCCTATGGGGCCCCGCGCCTGCCAGGGGCCCTGCGATCGACATTTAGCATAAATTGTAATAGTTGTTATTTTAAATAAAAATTAGAAGAGGGGCCTCGCAAGCATCCGTTAAATTGGGCCCAGCAATTCGTAAGGCCGGCTCTGAAGCCAATATACAGCAGATTCTGTCTAAGTTAACTTTTATTTTTTTTTTAATCCACTTATAACGTTTGTTGATAAATTTCTCAAATGTATTTACTTATTAATGAGTACAAAAAACATGTGGACATTATTTTTTAGTTTTGTTTACATGTTCCATGTTCATCAACAATCGCATAAAAAAATTCTAGGGAATAAAGAGGGCTACAACCCCTAGTATGCTATAATTTCTTTCATAGTTTTTCATTCTGTATCGCGTATCACGTCAAATAGAACTCTAACTAATCTACAACAATTGTTTATCTAAAAAAAACACAAAACAAATGAGCCTAAGCTAAAGTTAAGACCATTGATACTGTATCAACTGAAGCTAAAGTTAATATTAGTACTACTGTATCAACTGAAGCTATAGTTGATACCATTGATACTGTATCAACTGAAGCTAAAGTGAATATTAGTGCTACTGTATCAACTGAAGCTAAAGTTAATATTAGTGCTACTGTATCAACTGAAGCTAAAGTTAATATTAGTGCTACTGTATCAACTGAAGCTAAAGTTAATATTAGTTTTACTGTATCAACTGAATCAACAGTCAATACCAGTGCTACTGTATCAATTGAAGGTAAAGTTATTACCAGTGCTACTGTGTATCACTAAAGGTAAAGTTAATACAACTGATTTAGTATCCAGCATCAAAGGAAGCTTAAATCAAAACAAGGGCTACTGAATATCAACTGTAGCTTAAATTGATTACAATTTTTAAAGTATTAACTGAAGATTAAGTGAATAGAAGTGCTATAGTGTCAGCTAAAACTAAAAGTTAATACAAGCGCTAGAGTATCAACTGAATCTTAAGTTAATTACAGGTGCTAAAATTTAATTATTGTACAGGTACCAGTACTCGAACCAAGAACATATGTTCAATGTCAGTTGTCACGTGATGACGTAACTGACATTTATTAAAAAAATACATTGACAAAGTACCTTAATACCACTTAGTGGCATAATAGTACAGCTACAAATGTATAATATGAAACATATTTATTTATACGTTTTAATATATTTTTATATCTGTATATATGTATGTATTACTTTAGACACTTCAGCAGTCATATCTATTACAAGACAGCATGTAGTAAAGTACAAGTTGAAAAGACACACTGATGTAAGCTAATAAGTATCACAGTATGTTTGAAATGGTCTCATCTCTAGCCTGCAATGTTCATATTATCATCTTCAATTCTTTGTCTATAATATACAAGTCACTAAAATTTGTGTTTTTTGTATAATACTATTAGACAACTTAACCCACATTTGTAAGTGATTAGGCAGCGGCGTTGTTATGCATAGGCAGACTAGGCCACCGTCTAGGGCACGCCACTGACAAAGGGGGCCCCCTTCCAGTAAATATGGCGCTAAGAGGGCCCACGTCGAGCACTAAATATATCCAAAGTCTCTGCCTGGAACCCCCAAAGACTGGAGACCTGCACTGATTAGGCTATATACAAATGGCCGTTATCCAAAGAAGTTTGAAGGTAGGCTACGCCATACGTCCCGCGTCACATTCACTGACACACAGTTGAGAACAAGACATCCATTGTCATTTCCAAATCAAAAGTCATCAGCATATCATTAAATATAATTACAAATGAGCAGTAAAAAGCGAAACAGTCATTCTCCAAAAGCAAGCATTGTTTAAAGTACTGAGCAGACACTCAAATAAAACAAAAATAGTAAATTTTTTCAGTCATTCCTCACGTTAGTTACTTTATTTCAAAATGTACAGTGTAAGTAATCACATTTTATCGATAGTTTACACCAATCAAACCAATAGTTGTATTCTAGCTCAGAAAATGTAAATAAATGTTTTATTGCTAGACTGCTTACACGTCAACAGACCAAGTGATTTAAATGGAAACATGTGGTTAACTTTGACACAAGTCTTTAGGCGAAACTTACAATCAAAACAATGTACATTTTATTCTATATGAGTTAACGTGTGAAATAAAAAAAAATAACTACAACATAACTTTAACTCTACAGAAAAAGACAGTTTAGCAGTCTATTTAGTTTATGATTTGATATTTATTTAGTTAAAAACATTAATCGAAATTTAGATTTTAGTTGTAGGCAGTGAAATTTGTAATTATAATTTTAGCAGTTATCTGTTGGTGGATTTGATTAGTTATAAAACATGGTATGATATTATGTCTGGTACAATGACATCATATTTGAAATGATAAACATTTGGTGAAACACAACCCTTTGATGCACTGCGACATGATCATCTCAAGTTTAAAAAAAAAAGATCTCTAATGACAAGAATTATGGCAAACATATTTCTGCACACAGCAAAACGTCAAATCCTTGAATATTTCAAAATTTTTTATGCAATTGAAACATCATTTAATTTACTGACAAACGAATCGACAGGTGAAAGATTTAGGATTTTGTTGCTAAATAGCTGTTATTGTACAATTAATAATTATTCAACGGTGAAATAAAACCTGTCAGTAGGCAAAGATACAAATTAGTTTTTATAAATCTCGTTATCTTTTTATGTACCATCAGTGCAAGTCAATGATAAATATCAATATGATTTTCTGTTTAATCATTATTAGTGTCCGATAAATCTCAAAATGATCTCCTGTACCATCAGTAATAGAGATTCATAAATCTCAATATGATCTTCTGTACCATCATTACCAGTGATTCATAAATATCGGTATGCCAAAACATACAGAGGCGTTCTTACGGATGGGCAAATTGGCCATGAACTTGCCTTAGAGGCTCCCTGACATCATTATTTCCTATTCAATCTGAATGGTAAGAGGGCACGGCACAGAGGCGTATTTAGGGTAGGGGGAAGGGGGGGGGTCCAAATTCTCATGACATGGTGTTGAATGTCAAAATGCAGGGGTCCCCAAAGAGGCCAAGCCTCCCGGGTCCCCAAATTCCTAGGTTTGGCATTGGCCGTGCTTGTAACTTTGCATATAGGGGGCCCTCTACATTTCTCTGAATGTCTCTGCCTAAGGGGACCCCCAACCCTCCAAAGATATAATAAAACGACCCTGTGTACGTGACTGTAGTCATCACTAAAATATTTAGCACTAAAATATTCTCTAAAACAGTGGTTCTAACACTTTTGTGATTTGCTATCCATTAAGAAACATCAGCATTATTTTGTGTTTTTTCGGCTGCTTATTTCATTTTACCAAAATATTTTCTTTTATGTAACACAATAAGACTTTTTTTTAAATATTGATAACTGTACAGGTCTAATATAAAGAATGAAAAAAAAAAGGTTCGATAAATTAGAAATACATTTAATTACGTACATGTATATCAATTGAGCAAAGATAGGTGCAGGGTGGAGGCATAGATGAGAAACTAAAAGTAAAAGTGTTGCTGTACACATGTTCATACACACAAAGAAACAATGAAAATACATTAAGTGCGAAAGTGATTGTTTACAGTACAGTTATAGCGTAGATCGCAATAGCAATTCTCAACCAGTGGTACACATACCCCCGAGAATACGAAAAAAAAGGGTTAAAACTACCACACGAGTTTGAAGAAAGTCGCTAGTTTGCAGTGTGGCAAGACAACGTGCCCATGTATCGCATTAGAAAGGTAAGCACATTCCATTTAAAAATTAGTGCATTTATTTGCGGATTTTCGCACCATTTGGGGTACAGTCGTGAAAAAAAGGTTGAGGATCGCTGGTTCACTACACATCTAGATACATTTAAGCAATGATAACTGCGTTAAAAGAAAATGTAAGAGAAAAAAACACAGTTTTCTCCCTTCCTTTAGGGGGGGAAAAACTAAATTAACGAATTATTTAATACTTAATTTTATGAAAGATTTGGAGGTTAGGGCCAGGGTTAGGGTTTTATGAATTGAACACAACGAACGACACATTTTTGTAACGGTTCTTCAATGTCATATAGTGTTAGTAACATTTAAGAATAATGCTATTCATAAGATATCAACTTTGCTTAGTTTTATTCTGGATGATATATTATTGGATATTATTTTATAAAAAAAAAAAAAAATTGTATCATTCGTGCATTTTTTTATTGTTGTGTGGTCGGAAATGTTGAGTCTGGTTAGTCTAATATAGACACATGTATGCACAACGTCGCCTCAGGGGTTAGGGTGCAACTCGAACATCAGGGATGTGTGTGTGGGGGGTGGCGTCAGATTTAGTATAAAATGATTTAGAAATGAATGTGGGGGGATATGCAGTGGCGTTCTTATGAGGGGGGGGCAAGTAGTGGGGCCCTGGGCAAAGTATCATATTCGGAGCCGAAAGGGGGAGGGGGGTGTCAGAGGTCAAGTTTTAGTTGGCAATAGCCAGCATCTTGAAGTTCTTTAGATATATATGGAATGAAGTAAAAAACTGGCAAATGTCTTTAGCCTTGTATTGTTTACGGTAAGTACAGACATGTTAGGATAGGTTATGATCTGCTAAAATTTATCCAGGAATATTTATCATTTACAAAAGAACAAAACAAAAATGAAAATAAAGTAAAAGATCTATGCACATGACTATTGAAACTCAATAACAAATATTAGTGCTACTGTATCAACTGGTACAGGGACTATTTCTAAAAGAAATCTTTATGTACACTTACTGTTTCAATGTGACAGTTGCATTTATGTATTGTTACAACAGGATGTCACGTAGCACAGTAAATATAACAAATAATACAAATATTTCTAAATTAAAAAAAAAAACAACTTAAGTTCTATCTAGTGTTACATTTTAATATTATACCAATACATCTACTGTATACAAACTCCAGAAAAAAAAGTATCGTATTGTAACGAATAGCTACTATAAAAAAAATACTGTCATCTTTATCTTTTTTTTTTTTAAGTTCTAATAAAAGATATCACAGTATAATTGGAAATATCACACAGCCTTGGATCAATATGTTACGAGTCATGGGACAGTCAGGAAAATACAATGTTGATTATCACAATAATAACAATAACAGATTGTACACCTCAACACCATCAATTAAATAAATAAAAAAATTAACGAACAATAGACAGTGCAGTCTGCTATAATGAATTGATTGTGTAATAGAGGCTTTTCGGGAATTTCCCATAAATTAGTTTAATATTGAACTAAACATTTTGTCTCTTTTAATCGAACGAGTTTAATAATGTAAGAGCTTTTCGGAAAACTCCGATGTTTAAAAATACTCTTTGTTCACACAAAAAATTCCGTATTTATATAGAGATAGGCAGAATTATTCTTCTAAATAAATTCTAAATATAAATATCAAATTCACGACAAATTGTATAATAAACTACGTCTATTCTTTTTTTTTTTTTTGTAGTTTTCTCTAGTTGTTCTGTCTTTCATTCGGCCTGATTAAATATGGATTGTCTTATTTGAAACAGCTGCATTTGAAACAGCTGAATAACTGAATGACAAATGTTAGTAGATAATCAGATTTGTGTCTGTTGTGGCACTGAAGACTTGTCTGCGTGTGTGAAAGATGTGTGTTTATGTGTGTGAGGCTATTATGTAACTGACTAGCTGTACCCTGCAAAACCTTTGCATTGAGTTATATCCCCTTAGGCTTGATCGGTAGGCTGTTATTTTTTGGTTTCGGGCAGATCCGATTTTTTTCATGGTTGTATTTTAAACTGGAATACTGTTGTATTCATTCTTTACTTTCGATTTAACGCAGACTGGAAATGAGTATTATTATATATGATACTAATATTTGTGAGTGACTAATCTAAGTCGCTACAAAAAAAAAAAAAACAGGTCTGAGTCGCAGACTGAAAAAAAAAACAAAAACCCAGACTTGTTCATGATGTTCAACCAAGAAAGACCGATCAATATGGATAATGACAGTTAGAAGATTAGGTCTTTGTAAGAAAAATATGACGTTCAGATCAAAGAGGTTGTTTCGAGAGTTTTAATGTGTATTATTTAATTTTTTTTAAGAAAGCCAGACATGTAAATACAAAAATAAATAACTAAAACATAAAATGCTTTAATTATAAAAGTATATTTTCTTGTAAAGATAATTAGTAGCTGAATTTATCATTACAAACTTATCCGTGTAATGACTAATTTTAAAATTTTGGACTATATTTCTGAAACAAAGTATTTTTTTTCGATTTGTGAGTTTAGTTGTAAAATGTATATATTTGATAGAAATCGCTACATGTTCAACACAGTGTTTAATTCATTCAGAAATATGGCGACCCACAAGTTATTCAGATATCATTTTATTCATAAATTATTATTGTATCCAAATCCAAATTTCATGAAGTAATTATTGTGACAATAATTGAAGTATAATACTTCCTCTGTCAGTGTAAACAATAATGTTGTATTCAATAAATTACAAAATAATACGTTACATAAATAAATGTTATCTTTGACGTCAGATCAAACATTGCATGTTACATTAGCTGGCATTTAATGTCACACAATTGAAGCATGGTGTATACAAGAGGTTATCAAAAATCAGGGCAAGTGTAAAATACATTTCTAGTTTAGTCAAATACGAGACAAAAATTCAAGCATAATTCAAATATGTAATTTTGTTTTTAATATTAAACTGAGTTATTATATACAAACACCTATAACGCGATAAAAAATGTCAGTTTTTTTTAAAAAAAAGTTAAAAGAACTATGATGTAAACAAATCGTCAGTCATGGTTTATGGACACTCTGACATTAGGTAATAACAGTGATCATATTTATATATATATATATATATATATATATATATATATATATATATATAGATATAAGTATCGTAACAATAGTACTACTACTAATAATTGGGGCTTCAAGTGACACACGGTAAACGGGGATCATCTGCAAGGGTCAGTCAGGAGCTTGCGGAAGGCCTTTCTGAACTCGGGGTTGAATATCGTGTAGATGACTGGGTTGAGGAAACTGTTGATGTAGCCCAGCCACTGAGCCAGGCTGAAGTAAATGGGGTCAGTGTTGCACGCTGGGTATTCGTCCAGGTCGTAGCGGATACAGATGGCGCTGATGATGTTTAGAGTGAAAAAAGGCACCCAACACACAAGGAACACACCTGGAACACACAAAAATTTGGGGATTATTGTATTATTAGATGCATATAAAAGAACACAGGACATTAACACAACATGATGATTAAATGTATCATGATTAAAAAAAAGTCACAGAAAGCTTATTTTGCCGCTTATGTAAATGACTCAGAATATGAATAATACAGAATGCGTTTTGATCACTTTGTCCGGAAACCACAGAATCTGTTGTGTACAAAGACTTAATAATTTATTGTGATATTATACTGGATCACTTTTTGTGAAGCATCTCCTAATACTCTATCGGCAGAGTCATTGATAAGAATGTTGTATTCAATTTTGTAATATTTTTTTTATATTAACAAAGTTGTTTCAAAATTCATTGTAAGCTTTTAATTAGCTTCACACTATTTGTGTATTCAAATCTTGTAATTCACTTGTGCACTTGTTCTAATTTATTGAGAAAGCTCAAATTCCGCAAGACGTGTAGATTCTACATAACAAAACACGAATTAAATTCTGGAAGAATTACGAAGCTCATTATTTTTTTTACTACTAATATTTACTGGGGGGGGGGGGTGGAGTAGATCTGAGATTTTCACATAAAACAAGCACAATCACAGCACCGAGACTCAACATTCTGCAACTTTTTAAAGTCTTTTCTTGACAAGCTTATTCGTCTAATATGTTCAAAAAAAATAGCAAGTTGAATTATTTTAAACACTTGTGGGCTTTGGGCATAAGTACGTTTGGGGGCCCTATCAGATGCTACATAAAGAGCCCTAAAGTAATACCATTGTTCATTGATATGTTTCTCGCCCAGATCATCAATTTGAATGTAATGCATTTAAAATGTGTCTTTCGACAACATGTTGTCGCCCCTTAGATCCCCTTAGGTGCATTTGTTTTGCACCCCGTTTGTGCACCATAGGGCGGCGAGGCTCTTCTTAGTAGCCATACAACATATGTGCACGAAATAAACCTTCGATTATGTCCCTTGTCCCGTAAGAACAAGGACAAACAGACACATTCGGTAAAAATCATATCAGTTATCTCCCTTCCTTGTTCTTAACTTAGTGTTGACCTCATCAAATAATATCAGGCAGAAAACGAATCGTTATTTAAGAAATCCTCTAATAAAACTTTAAAAAATTCATCTATTAGTGTTGTTATCCTATTTAATAGCACCCATATATATATATATATATATAAATCTATACTTATAAGACGCATTTGTTGTCTGTCTCTCTGTCTGTCTGTCTGTCTGTTTCCTTATAACTCAAGATCCAGATAACCAAATAATGTGAAATTTGTTACACATACACATAATTACATGGGGAAGGTTATAGGACAGGTTTCGTTTCATATCGATGGGTAGTTTAATTGTAATTATTTTTTTTTTATTTTAGTATTTTACTATATTAAAGTAATCTCGACGGCGCCATAAATAAAATTCCTCTGTGACGTCATTTCCCTATGATCGAATAGAACTTGCGCGCTGGTGCTGTATTGTGCCTTTGTGATGCAAAGAATTGTTGATGTTGTTTCATGCTCTCTGATGTGTACAGTTTGAGAAAGGTAAAGGAATGAAGAAGGATTTTAGAAGAAGTGTGAAACCATAATAATAAGTATATATATATATATATATATATAGAGAGAGAGAGAGGGCAGGGGGGAGAGAGAGGAAAGGAGGGTAGGAGGGAGGACGGGAGGGGGAGAGAGGAGGGTGAGGGGTGGACAGGTGGGAGAAAAGGAGGGGGAGAGAGGGAGAGAGAAAGGAAGGGAGGGAGAGAGGGGGTAGGGAGGGAGAGAGAGGGAGGGAGGGAGAGAGAGGGAGGGAGAGAGAGATAAAAAGTGAGGGGGGCAGGGAGGGAGAGAGAGGGAATGAGGGAGGGAGGAAAGGGGAGAGAGGGGGAGGGAGAGAGAGAGGTGGAAAGGGGAGGGAGGGAGAAAGGAGGGAGAGAGGGGTTAGGGAGGGAGAGAGAGGGGAGGGAAGGAGAGAGGGAGAGGATGGGAGAAATGGGAGGAAGAGATAAAGAGAAAGAGGGGGCAGGGAGGGAGAGAGGGAAGGAGAAGGGAGGAGGATGGACGGGGGGAGAGAAGGAGGGGGAGAGGGGAGAGAGGGAGATGGGAGAGGGACGGAGAGAGATTTGAGAGAGGGAGGGAGGGAGGGAGGGAGGGAAAGGGAGAGAGGGGGAGGGAGGGAGGGAGGGAGAGAGAGAGGAAGGGAGAGAGGGGGTAGGGAGAAAACAGAAGGTAAACAGAAAACCTTATTTTAAACCCGGGCAAAGCCGGGTACTTGCAACTAGTATATATATATATATATATATACAGAGAGAGAGAGGGAGAGAAAGAGAGAGAGAGAGAGAGAGAGAAAGAGAGAGAGAGAGAGAGAAAGACACATTTATTAATACATTTTAGAATGCACTAAACCAGGGGTCGGCAACCTGCGACTCGCGAGCCGCATGCGGTTCTTTCGATGTCAACTTAGTCTCTTTCGATGTCAAATTGGGGCCTTCCAATTCAATGCGCAAAAATTATGATGATATTATTTTATATACCTATTCCTAATCAAATACCACAATATTTAAAGAACAATTTGAATGGCTCTTTAAAAACTGAGAAAATTGTAAATTTTAACTTTTGGCTCTTCCATCTCAAAAGGTTTCACACCCCTGCACTAGACATAAGTAACTTGTTCGACTGGGATTCAAACCCTATCTAAGCTGTTGAGGATTATAAAAAGATCATACCAGGCTATTCGCTTTATATCCTGGAATTAAAATTATCATGCCAGTTTTCAAGGAAAAAGAAAATGTTGCAGCGTTTATTAACATTGAAACAATTTACATTGCAAAAATCTCAAAGTCATGCAAGTCATGTCGTGGTTCACATTCCTTTGAGTAACGATGGGTATTCTATGTAACAACTTGTGTTTCTGTGGTTTAACTAAATAAAAACAAGACACGGTATTTGTTACACACTTTGAAGATATTTACCGTATGTTCCTCTCGTTTACTTTCAGGAAACACTTGAACAATAATGAGTTTAGTTTCCTTTCAACATTTTGAATGAGTTTTGAAACTACCCCGTCAGTACTAACATTCCTTTCCCCATCCCATAATAGCCAACAGCTTGTGCCATCCAAAAATATTGCAGCTCACAAATAAGATGAAGCTAATAATTTAAACATAACAACTCAACATTAGCTGTGGGTAAATGTTGAGGTAATTAAGAATAGCTGCGTGGCCATTATATTTAACAAGTGATATAACTCGATTTAAAAATCCTAATTTTGAAATTCTCCGAGAGATACTGTAAACACAAAAAGGGCGGGAAACTCTTAACATACAATCAATCGTCTTAATCGAATTATACAACTGCTGCTTGTTGAAGTTCGCCTGTCTTACGGTTTCAAGGTGATTAACTTCCTGTTTCCTAATTAGATATTAACATATTTATATTTATTTATAGCTTTACGCATGAAAAAAACTAATACGCACACACAGAGCCGTGCACAGTGCAGTTCACAGGACCGTTGGCACAAACTGACAGGCTTTTATGTATCCGACGCGTTTGAAATTTTAGTTTTATTAGTTTATTTTTCTGCACCTCTGAGGGAGGGTAGGGGGGGTGAGAAGAGCCCCTGTTGACAAATCTATTCAGGGGCCATGAATTCCTCGTTGCGGTCATGTCCAGGGCTTCAACTGACAGCAACCTGATAGCAATTATAGTAACTTTGCGACGGGAAGAATTTTTTTTTTTTTACAGCCAACCGAACAAAAATTGAAATGTATATTTACAAGAAGTCTATCACACCTTCCGATGTACTCAAATAAATAATACACCATGGCTTGCACAAACAGTGCACAGCTGTATTCATTTACCTTTCTATGCTCAAACTACGTTTAAAATTTGATTTTAATTTTTCAAAATATAATCGCCTCTCATTTTTCTTTTTTTATTAGCATACCTGTGTTGTTTACCTCAATAATTATCGTCTTCGGGAAATTTATTAAACTTGAAACTATCAATAAAATTTAATGAAATGTAATCAAAAGACTATTTAGTTAAAATGTTCATACTCTGCATACTATGCAGTATAAATTTAATACCCGAATCTATGGAAGTTTATTAAAAGAAACAAAGAAAGAAATGAGACACTTGTATTGAAACCGCCGGGGAAATAAATGTGATTTCTGTTTCACTGTGGAATTATAGACGGTATATATCTGGAGGGAAGATTATAAGCTAAAGATGATCCACAGAATATACATAGACCATAATGTGAACCCTAATTTTTAATATGAACATATTTTATTGAGTATTACCCAGAAAGTCTGGACTACAAAGTAATTAAAATGGATGCAATACAATGTTGGGCGTACTTATTTATTAATTATGGCAGGGGCGTCAAGTTTGGCTGAAAATTGGGCGGTGTTTGGCTGTTTGGGCGATATTTGGCTGTTTTCTTTGTAACTTAAAAAAACAAACAAACAAACAAAAAGCACATACGATTTGGAAAAAAGAGGTTTGTCATATTTTGCCATTTTTACGAGTCTAGATGGCTTTTTCTTGAGCGGTTTTATCAATTAAGTCTTGAAAGTGTATTTAAAAATCAATTATTATGTGAATTCCCTTTAAGGATGAGATGAAATCTCTTAGATCCTACAAATCATTGGTCCCCCAACCTTTTTCTCGCCATGGGCGGTCAGCATTTGATAATGTGAATGTGGCCCAAAGTAGGGGGGGGGAGGAATGAGGGGAGAAGTTGATTATTTCTCGTCCATGGAAAGTCGCACATTAAATAAAAGGGAGATAATTTAATGTTTCTTGGGCGGACCGGTACTATTCTATCCACGGACCGGTACCTGGGACGCGGCTCGGAGGTTGGAGACAACTGCTTTAAGCCCCTAAAAGGACGATTTTCACAGTGTCTTTCTTTCATCCCACTATAGTCGATAGTGCAATGACCTTATGCAATGACCACGGGAGATAGAGCGGGAACTTAAACCAAAACTTGAAGTATCTCACCGGAGGTCGAACAAGGGACCCTCAAGTCGACAGTAGAACGCTTTACCGCACGACCATCCAACCCCTATGAAAACATTAACACAATCAACTTATGATTGGTGTGATCAATGAAAATTTTCATGTTATTAATCTGTATTGAATTATTACATTGACGTACTTAAAGTACACACGAGAAGAGTGTGCCGGGTCTAACTAATGCAGCCAGTTCTGAATGCTGTAGCCAGTTCTACAAGCTATAGCCATTTCTACATGCAGTAGCCATTTCTACATGCTGTAGTCAGTTCTACATGCTGTAGTCAGTTCTACATGTTGTAGCCAGTTCTAAATGCTGTAGTCAGTTCTACATGCTGTAGTCAGTTCTACAAGCTATAGCCAGTTCTACATGCAGTAGCCAGTTTTACATGCAGTAGCCAGTTTTACATGCATTAGCCAGTTCTACATGCTGTAGCCAGTTCTACATGCTGTAGCCAGTTCTACATGCAGTAGCCATTTCTACATGCTGTAGTCAGTTCTACATGCTTGTCATGGATGTGTTTTGTGTGTTGTGTGTGTGACTGAGCTGTGCATAAACTTAGTGGGATTGAACTGAGTGAAGTAAATAGTGAGATTGAAGTGAGTGAATGTCCAGGTGGAGAAAGGGGAAGAATGAGAAATTGGAGCAGTGTACACAGGTCTCTCGAGGTTAAAGGACCTACCTTTACTTCTAAGGTGGAGTGTGATATTTTCATATGGAGATAATAAGTTGTGAATTCAGAGTCTGGATATTTGAACTTAAAGTTTAGTGTGTTGGCTTAATTTATATTACTTCACTGGATTATATATATATATATATATATATATATATATATATATATATATATATATATATATTCATTTGTATTCCTTTCATTCTATTATGTTCATCAATAAAAACTATTTTTGACCGTCGACCACGTCTACCTTTATTTTATAATGTCTAGAGTGAACCCATCTGTGACAATGCTGTAGTCAGTTCTACATGCTGTAGTCAGTTCTACATGCTGTAGCCAGTTTTACATGCATTAGCCAGTTTTACATGCAGTAGCCAGTTCTACATGCAGTAGCCATTGCATGTAGAAATGACTACAACATGTAGAAATGGCTACATGCAGTAGCCATTTCTACATGTTGTAGTCATTTCTACATGTTGTAGCCAGTTCTGCATGCTGTAGCCAGTTCTACATGCAGTAACCAGTTCTACATGCAGTAGCCATTTCTACATGCAGTAGCCAGTTCTACATGCAGTAGCCATTTCTATTTGCTTTGGGTTACGAGCTCAATTCCCGGCGTGTAACCACCACATACATAAGTTTTCCCGTGATGCCTCCATGTTAACTGCACTATCGGTTATGCTGGGGATGAAGGAAGAGCACTACAAAAAAAAAACCGTTCCATTGTGGTTGATACGATTTTAGAGATAAACATCTCATCATTAAAAAAATATTTCAGCGCTAATCATTTGATCGGCCGATGATCAGAATACAGCAATAATAAAAAGGTAAAGTTCCAATAGCCCTAAAGGGGAGCTATCGGGGGCAGATGAATTGTAGAACTCATCTGTTTCTGAAACCACATTATATAAAGGGCTTATGTGGTTAGCACAACGTCCAGTCGCCATTACTTCTCCAGCGCTAAATTCAGGTGCCTATTTCAAGCTGAGCGGACTTATATTTTTTAATTATTTTACTACCAGCCATAATGATACCAGTTTTAATGATAAATATAAAAAATCACAAAAGTTGAACTTAAAACTTAGTAGATATGTTTGCAGCTTTGCCCTCACTTTTTTTTTACATGAATTTATTTTTTCATTAAATTCCATACCTTTAAAATATAAGTTCTTTTTATTATACTACAATATATAGTAGTTTCTATGATAGTATATTCATTACAGTAGGTTTACTGAAAATTTAACTATTGTATCTCTTGTAGTTTTTTTTTACAATTTTTTGTTTGACATGACTGCGTTCTGGGTGTACCTCCCCCCCCCCCTTAAAGGGACTTCAACCAACTGTCATTTGGATCTGGATAAATTCCCCTGACTCTCATAGAGAACCGACCCCGATAATATGTTAAATATTCCCTACACGTTAGACTGATCAAACCAGTTGCTAATTATAAACAATGTGAAGTTCAAATTACAGTATTATTATACATGCCTTAATGCTGCCGCGTTATTATGATCTTTATTTATGAGGTTGAAAATTTAATGGGAACACAAAGTGTAAATAATAACTCAATTCTATCCCTCTTTTATTTCAACATTTTTTTTTTCTTTCTATTAATAGTTTTTTAAAATAATAACTGTTTTATTTGATAGAAATGTGATCATTGGCAATACTTGACATTAGAAAACAGGAAAATTCGCACCATTTCTCTTGAATATCTTTTTATTTTTACATTGAATTTATTTCATTTGAAAATGTTGTACTTGTGTAACTTCTATATATTAAATGAAATGCTAAAAAATTACAAGGGCTCTAGAACTGTCTTTTAAGAATGTTTTGTTAAACAAAATGTTCTGATATGTACTTTACCCGTGCATGGACTAAATGTATTAAACACTTACCTAAAACAATGTACTTTACCCGTGCCTGGACTAAATGTATTGAACACTTACCTAAAACAATGTACTTTACCCATGCCTGGACTAAATGTCTTGAACACTTACCTAAAACAATGTACTTTACCCGTGCCTGGACTAAATGTCTTGAACACTACCTAAAACAATGTACTTTACCCGTGCCTGGACTAAATGTATTGAACACTTACCTAAAACAATGTACTTTACCCATGCCTGGACTAAATGTATTGAACACTTTCCTAAAACAATGTACTTTACCCGTGCCTGGACTAAATGTCTTGAACACTTACCTAAAACAATGTACTTTACCCGTGCCTGGACTAAATGTATTGAACACTTACCTAAAACAATGTACTTTACCCATGCCTGGACTAAATGTATTGAACACTTACCTAAAACAATGTACTTTACCCGTGCCTGGACTAAATGTCTTGAACACTTACCTAAAACAATGTACTTTACCCGTGCCTGGACAATGTATTGAACACTTACCTAACACAATGGCTAAAGTTTTTGTGGCTTTCTTTTCTCTTTTCGACGAGGACTTCTCTTTTCTTTTGCGGCTGGTCCTCATATGAAAGTTGAACTTGGTCACACCTTTCTGGTGATCTCTCTTGGTCTTCTTCTTCGGGCTCAGCATGCCCTGAGTGGCCTCTGCAGTGTCGCTTGTGTCCCCTTTACATACCAATGAGGTGAAAGGCGTCTCCGCTTCGTTCGCGCACGTGTGGGCCGCGCCGCCGCCTGAAGTCGACGCCGAGCACGACACTCCGCCGTCGATGGCCCCGGAGCAGCCCCCGTTCTTTCCTAGCTGCAGCACCGTTCTTTGCTCCTCGCACTCCAGTCTCTCCATCTCTTCCGCCACGGGGTTGGTGATCAGCTCCGTCACGTGCACGCTCCGGAGCAGCTTAGGGTTGACCTGCACCACCACCTTGGCCACGCCGAGACACTTGGAGTCGTTGGCGTTGGTGTTGTTGTTGGCGCTGCCGCTCCCGCTCGGGCTCTCGTCGTCATCGTCATCATCCTCGTTGGAGTTCTCGTCCGAGTTCGAGTTCACGTTCGTCACGGAACCTTCGTCGCCGCCTTTGGCGCTGAGGTACCGCGACGTGGTGGCCTTCGATGAGGTGGTCGTGTTGTACGTCACCCGGCCGTTGTCCATTTTGGCCAACCCCGTCGTCACCGTGGCCTCCGAGGCGCCGTAAACGCCCCCGGTGTCGTTGAGGGCCACCCCCGCCGCCGCCGCCGTGGCAGGGTTCTCTATAACCTTCTGAAGCGCCCTCTTGTCCACGTCCCTCATGCACTTCGCCTTTTTAGCTTTCAGCGCCCTCAGGCGAATGACGTTGTAAATCTTCCAATACAGAAATATCATTATAATAGACGGTATATAGAAGGAGCCCATCGACGAGTAGATGATAAAATCCGAATTGAAAAACCGGCAGTCTCCGACGTTGCGGTCGTCCGAATAATTGACCCCTAAAGCGATTGGCGCTGCTATGGCAACAGAGATGACCCATGTAATGGCGAGCATGATGAAGACTCGCTTCGAGTTTTTGTGCTTGGCGTATTTAATGGGCTGCGTTACGGCGATGAATCTGTGAATGACATAACGGGGAAAAACAATGAAGGTTAAGGGGAGATGATATTTTTATATTGGATTTTTCTTTTTTCTTTTAATATATGGAAGAGTTATTGCCTTCAACGGAAAAAATAATAATAATAAAAATCTACTAAAGAAAGAATTACATGTGATGAAGAATAAATACATAAAATGAAAAGTATAATTTCAAAATATAATACTTCATATTAAAAGATAAGAGGCACCAAAGATTGTTAAAAAAGAATAGAAGTGTGGTATTTCTTTATAATGTCTTTAAAAAAAATTGAACAAAGGAAACCTATTTTTCAAGGGGAACATTTAGTACTTTTTTATGTTTTCTTTTTAATCTGCAATATTTTAACACGCTTGATATTCATAATCTTCTTAGGTCAACATTTGCACTCAAGATTTATTCTTAACCAGCCATTTTGACCAGGTTAACACAGAAATATTGTGGGCCAAGAAGAGAGAAGGTTTGTACCCAGTTACGCATTTTAAAATTATGTTTTTCATCGATGGAATTCAAACCCAACGGGATTTGTAAGCCCATTTTAGCTTCATGGGGTCCTCGAACAAGGCACCAATAACACCTCTCTTACTTCGGACCAGCTCATGAAAACTACATAAGGAAACATGGCCAATATATATATATATATATATATATATATATATATATATATATATACTAGTTGCAAGTACCCGGCTTTGCCCGGGTTTAAAATGAGGTTTTCTGTTTACCTTTTGTTTTCTCCCTACCCCCTCTCTCCCTTTCTCTTTTCCTCCCTCCCTTTCTCCCTCCCTCCCTCTCCTTCCCTCCCTAACTCTCCCATCTCACTCTCTCTCCCTATCTCCCTCCCACCTTCTCTCACCCCGTCCCCCCTCTCCACTTCCTCCCTTCCTCCTCCCCTATCTCCCTCCCTGCCCCTTCTCTCTCTTTCTCTCTCACTCCCTCCTATTTCTCCCATCCTCTCTCTCCCTCTCTCCTTCCCTCCCCTTTCTCTCCCTCCCTACCCACTCTCTCCCTCTTTCCTTTCTTCCTCCCTCCCTCTCCCATCTCCCTCTCTTCCTTTCTCTCCCTCCCCCCTACCTCCCTCATTTCCTCTCTCTTCCTCCCTGCCCCCTCTCTCTTTATCTCTCTCTCTCCCTCCCTCTTTCTTTATCTCTCTCCCTCCCTCTCTCTCTCTCCCTCCTCCCCTCTACCTCCCTCCCTACTCCCTCCCTTCCTTTCTCTTTCCTTCTCTCCCTTTCTCTCTCCCTCTCTCTCCAACCCTCCCTCTCCCTTTATCTCCCTCCCTACCACCTCTCTCCCTCCCTCCCTTTCACTCCCTCCTTCTCTCCCCCTCCCCTTCCTCCCTCCTTCCCTCTCCCTCCCTGCCCCTCCTTCCCTCTCCCTCCCTGTCCCCTCTCTCTTTATCTCTCTCCCCCCTCCCTCTCTCTGTACAATTAAACGTCAAATGCGCTTCTTAAATAAACAGAAAACCTTTTTTAATCCCGGGCAAAGCCGGGTACTTGCAGCATGAAAAAAAAACGACAACAACAATATTTTATTTTTTTTCCCGTCCCTAACCCTTTCTTCTCCGTCCGTTCAATTACACATTCACTTGGTGCGCGAATACAGGGAATCCCCTGTGCATTGATATAATTTGAATGCAATAACATTTAAAGCACCCGCGCGCTAGTTCATCATCGGGAAATGACGTCACAGAGGATTTTTATTTATAGTGAAGGCGATCCCATACCGTGAATACTTTAATAAAGTAAAATACTAAAATAATTAATTACAATTAAACTACCCATTGAGATTGTATTAATAATGTTAATAATGTCACAGAAACATTTTAATTAACGTATTTCGGTTTATTAAAGTGCACCTTTAATTTTAATCTTCTGAATACATAAAACGATAGGTAAATAGATATGACTATTGATTTCACCATGTTTACAATTGGAGTTTCCGGAAATTACCTCTCTTTTAGAAATGTATCATCAGGAAATGACGTCACAGAAGAGTTTTATTTATGGCGCCGTCGAGATTACTTTTAATATAAATACTAAAATAAACATAATTTATTACAATTAAACTACCCAATCGAGATGTAACGAAACATGTCCTATAACCTTCCCCTTGTAATTATGTATACGTCTACCAAATTTCACGTTATTTGGTTGTCTGGATCTTGAGTTATAAGGGAACAGACAGACAGACAACAAATGCGTCTTATAAGTATATATATATATATATATATATATATATATATATATATATATATATATATATATATTAATAAGAATTTTTTTTTAATTGCATAGAGAATAGTTTGGTTACTTTTTGTAAAAATAAATAACTTTGGCGTTATAATTAAGTAAGTTTGGGCTTTGAATTTTTTCCCAGAGATTATATGTCCCGGGTGTTCTTCATTCTTTATGTTGACCCCCCCACGTCATCCTACCGCACACACCAATCAACACCATTTTTAACAAATTAACACTTTGCAACCCGACATGTTTTAGGAAGAAAATTAACACTTTGTTGACCACTTTTTGTTAGATTTGTAAGAAAAAACAAACAAAAGACAATTAGTTTTATCCAAAACAAAATGACAACTTGAATGAAAAAAAAAGACATACAAAATTACTGGTTGCTTGATTAGCAGCAAAATTAGAGAAAAGGTTTAGGGTTAAGGTTAAATACGACCTTCAAACAAAGCCAGTGACCTACTTTGCTGATTGTTGCTTCATTAGTTAAACTTTTAAAAAAAAAATCACTTAGAGAAAACGGAAAATAAATATTTAAAGTTTTCCTAAAATACTGTGACTGTCTTTCTTTAAAAAAAAAACAAAACAAAATTGTGAAGAAAATAAAAATGTTGGTGGAAGAAATCAAAGTAAAAATTCGAAGACGGAGGTACTGGTATTGATTAATCTGGTCAAATCTAGAAACAGGGCTCTCCTTGATTTTTAGCGGAAGAAATCTGGACAAAAGAATTGGAAATTCCCGTTTAAAAGCCTGCCAGGAACTTGACGGTTTAACGCAAGTGCTAAGAATTCAACCTTGGCTAAATTTGTCGAAAAACAAGATGGTGCGAATTATTGATTGTTACATAATAAGTCGACTGAATAGATTATTGATTGTTACAGAATAAGTCAACTGAATAGATTATTGATTGTTACAGAATAAGTCAACTGAATAGATTAAAAATTGAACATTAAAAAAAAATTAGGTTTTTTATTTCTACTACGGTCTTTTAAAGATGCAAGTATAATTAGCTAGACATTTTCCACTCAGTCTATTTGTAATCTTTAAATAGCAAATTCTCCTCATGGTTTAAATCCGCTATAATACTGTCTTTTATATACAAATAGGGACAACCTTATCACCGTTACACAGAAGGCGATGAGTAAATGGATACCACGGTCTTACAAGACTTCACTGTTTGATAGGACTACCACATAGCAGTGTAAACAATATTGATTGTACTTTTAGCAAGATCCAAACTCAACGACTTAAACTCACTGTAAAGTATCCGTACATTTCAAAAATTGTATGGACTATTTAAAACCTTTTAAGTAAATAACGAAAGTGTATGTATACACAACTTTAGTATATTTTTAGTCAACATAATAGGTAATTTGATACGAAGGTAATGTATTTAACTGTAAAATTACTTTTGTTATTTCCAATGTTTAAAACAGGGTCGTTCTATGAGAATTAGGGGAGCCCACAAGGTCAACTGTCGTATTCGGGCCCACAAGATGACCAGTGAATGAAATGGAATATAAATATTCAAGTAACAATGGCAACGTGTACTTGAGATGATATGTTAATGTAAGGTCAATAAATAGAAATGCAATGACAATTGTAGTAAGGCGCGTGATAATTATTAATACTCTGAAAGTAGTTCCATTAATTAGCTGTGCATATAGCCCTGCAGCTTTGCCTTTTAGTTTATGATATTAATTTCATGCTTCTTGTATCAACGTGGGAGGTTTTTGGACGAACTCGGTATTTCATGAGTTGGGATGACGTGGTGACAAAAATGTCCGCATTCAAATAGAGCGGCTGTCTAAAACTGACCCGTGGTGTGGGCGTGGGAGAGTTGAGAAGGCACTAATTGTCAAATTTCGTACTGGACATTGTTCTATAGTTGCGTACTTTGAGAGGTTGATACCCAATGTCGTCTCACTTTGAAGCCACTGCAGAAAAATTTAAAGAAACCGTGGAACATGTACTATTGGAGTTCCCCGAGCTGGCGGGACACAGGGTAGCTTACTTGCCATTGGGCTTTACGGCAGTTCCCAGATGTTGAGGAACACAGCGAGTTTGATTTTACGGGCTCTAAGAGATTAAGTCTCAGCTCGCAGTTTTACTGAGAGAGTTCAAAGAGACAAAGAGAGAGAGAGAGAGAGAGAGAGAGAGAGAGAGAGAGAGAGAGAGAGAGAAAGAGAGAGAGAGACAGAGAGAGGGAGAATTAATTTAAAAAAAAAATGTTATTCAAATAGTTGTTGATATTTTAATACAATAACTTGTTATCACACTGGGGAATGACTAATTAATTTGATTCTCAGTAAATTTTAATTATGTATTTGTTTTCAAAGAAAGTGTACGGCATGACCCATTGAGTCATGTATAGTTCACAGAGGACATAAATAATTCCTTCCATTTACAGAAACAATCAGTAAAGTATTGCAAATAAAGGTATATCGAACAACGTGTGAACAATTACAATGATTCTGTCGGATTCCTTCTAAAAAGTTGTTCCTCCAAACACTTTACTTTATCATAAAAGTATGATCGATTCTACTTATTAAGAATTCTCGCCGAAGTTATTTTGGCTTCATATAATATATATATATATATATATATATATATATATATATATATATATATATATATATATATATAAAAGCGATTTAGCCTCTGCGTTAAATCGAAAGTAAAAGAATTAATAAACCATATTCCTGTTTAAAACACATTCATGAAAAAAATCTTCCCCAAACCAAAAAAAGAATCTAGCCTACCGATCAAGCCTAAGGGGATATAACTCTATGCAAAGGTTTTGCAGGGTATAGCTAGTAAAATAAAAATTCTGTAACGGTAAAATTAATATAACTTAGGATGAAATTTAGTATTGATCAGTTAAAGAATGAGTAGAAACTTATTTTCCAAATACAGTTAATAAATATAAACAAAACAACAAAAAAAGTAAACAAAACAAAAACAAGAGCCTCATATTGAATATTATTAGTTTAGAAAAACTGAGAGTTTGGTAAAAAAAAAATTTAAAAAAAATGTCAAGATGCAGAAAAAAAAATTAATAAACAAAGAAACTATTTATTAATAATTTTTTTAGGTATTTTTATAAGTATTATTCTTACATATGTTAAAAGAACATAATTATTTTGCATCTTTTATACTCTGCCACAGGAGAACTCTGTCACATAGGAAAACACTGCCACATATAACTCTGTCACACAGGAGAACAGTGTCACACAGGAAAACTCTGTCAGATAGGAGAACACTGCCACACAGGAGAGCACTGGTACACATGATAATTCTGTCACACAGGATAACACTGCCACACATGTAAATTCTGTCACACACGAGAACACTGCCATCAATCAATCTATCTATCTATCTATCTATCTATCTATCTATCTATCTATCTATCTATCTATCTATCTATCTATCTATCTATCTATCTATCTATCTATCTATCTATCTATCTATCTATCTATCTATCTGTCTATCTGTCTTACTATCTATCTATCTATCTAGTCTATATGTCTGTCTGTCTGTCTGTGTATATGATAGATATTTATTTCTCGTTTAAGCAACATTCTGGTCTTGACAGTCTTAGTCATAGAACGCAGCCAACAACAGTACTCCACTAATAAGTTTATCTCCGTTAATTAGACAGCTGCGTTATAACAAACATGTTCGTCGCTGTATCCACAAGTGGACTTTCCAGTAGAGTCACAGACATTGGCCATGTGTCATATTGTAACATTATCATTTGTTGTTCCTCTTTATTAGACTGTTTACTTTCTGTATTTGCAGTAAACTTCGTTGCAAATGTTCATTTATTTTCGAAGAGTTTTATTTTTGTCTGCCTATCGGTTTGTATGTGTCTATCTGTCTTTCTGTCTGTCTGCCTTCCTGGCTGACTGTCTGTCTATTTTGTAAGTCAGTGAATCAGTCTATAGTAATCTCTCTGAGAGGATGGGCGGTCGTGAGGTAGAAAACAAGCTTGACAGTCGAACTAAGACTAAGGAATTTTATCAGGTTATGATTAAAATACACCCCCATGTCACCCGTAGTGCCTCCATGGTTATTCCGATATCGGCTATGGTGGGAATGAAATAGAAAGAAAAACAAATCTCATCTTTTTATTGACTACACAGATATGTCTGTCTGAGTCCCTTAAGGTCTGTTTTTTTATACTTTTATATCGATCAATGTGACATTATGGATATCTGAATAAACATCTGTTTGCTTATCTTATATAACTGTTATCAATCATAGACAACATGCCATCAATCATAGACAACATGCGATCAATCATAGACAACAGGCCATCAATCATAGACAACAAGCTATCAATCATAGACAACATGACATCAATCATAGACAACATGCCATAAATCATAGACAACATGCCATAAATCATAGACAACATGCCATCAATCATAGACAACATGCCATCAATCAAAGACAACCAGCTATCAATCATAGACAACATGCCATCAATCATAGACAACATATCATCAATCATCGACAACACGCCATCAATCATAGACAAAATATCATCAATCATAGACAACATGCCATCAATCATAGACAACACGCCATCAATCATAGACAACATGCCTTCAATCATAGACAACCAGCTATCAATCATAGACAACATACGATCAATCAAAGACAACATGCCATCAATCATAAACAACCAGCTATCAATCATAGACAACATGCCATCAATCATAGACAACATGCCATCAATCATAGACAACCAGCTATCAATCATAGACAACATGCCATCAATCATAGACAACATGCCATCAATCATAGACAACACGCTATCAATCATAGACAACATGCCATCAATCATAGACAACATGCCATCAATCATAGACAACATGCCATCAATATTAGACAACATGCCATCAATCATAGACAACCAGCTATCAATCATAGACAACATGCCATCAATCATAGACAACATGCCATCAATCATAGACAACACGCTATCAATCATAGACAACATGCCATCAATCATAGACAACATGCCATCAATCATAGACAACCAGCTATCAATCAATGACAACATACCATCAATCATAGACAACATGCCATCAATCATAGACAGCCAGCTATCAATCATACACAACATGCCATCAATCATACACAACATGCCATCAATCATAGACAACCAGCTATCAATCATAGACAACATGCCATCAATCATAGACAAACAGCTATCAATCATAGACAACATGCCATCAATCATAGACAACATGCCACCAATCATAGACAACATGCCATAAATCATAGACAACATATCATCAATCATAGACAACATACCATCAAGCATAGACAACATGACATCAATCATAGACAACCAGCTATTAATCATAGACAACATGCCATCAATCATAGACAACATGCCATCAATCATAGACAACCAGCTATAAATCAAAGACAACATGCCATCAATCATAGACAACATGCCATCAATCATAGACAACCAGCTATCAATCATAGACAACATGCCATCAATCACAGACAACATGCCATCAATATTAGACAACCAGCTATCAATCATAGACAACATGCCATCAATCACAGACAACATGCCATCAATCATAGACAACCAGCTATCAATCATAGACAACATACCATCAATCATAGACAACCAGCTATCAATCATAGACAACATGCCATCAATCATAGACAACATGCCATCAATCATAGACAGCATGCCATCAATCATAGACAACATGCCATTAATCATAGACAACACGCCATTAATCATAGACAACATGCCATCAATCATATACAACATGCCGTAAATCATAGACAACATGCCATAAATCATAGACAACATGCCATCAATCATAGACAACATGCCATTAATCATAGACAACCAGCTATCAATCATAGACAACATGCCATCAATCATAGACAACATGCCATCAATCATAGACAACACACCATCAATCATAGACAAAATATCATCAATCATAGACAACATGCCATCAATCATAGACAACACGCCATCAATCATAGACAACATGCCATCAATCATAGACAACATGTCATAAATCATAGACAACACGCAATCAATCATAGACAACATGCCATCAATCATAGACAACCAGCTATCAATCATAGACAACATGCCATCAATCATAGACAACATGCCATCAATCATAGACAACCAGCTATCAATTATAGACAACATACCATCAAGCATAGACAACATGACATCAATCATAGAAACCAGCTATCAATCATAGACAACATGCCATCAATCATAGGCAACATGCCATCAATCATAGACAACCAGCTATCAATCATTGACAACATACCATCAATCATAGACAACATGCCATCAATCATAGACAACCAGCTATCAATCATAGACAACATGCCATCAATCATACACAACATGCCATCAATCATAGACAACCAGCTATCAATTATAGACAACATGCCATCAATCATAGACAAACAGCTATCAATCATAGACAACATGCCATCAATAATAGACAACATGCCATCAATCATAGACAACATGCCATCAATCATAGACAACATACCATCAATCATAGACAACACGCCATCAATCATAGACAACATACCCTCAATCATAGACAACATGATATAAATCATAGACAACATGCCATCAATCATAGACAACATGCCATCAATCATAGACAACATGCCATCAATCATACACAACATGCCATCAATCATAGACAACCAGCTATCAATCATAGACAACATGCCATCAATCATAGACAACCAGCTATCAATCATAGACAACATGCCATCAATCATAGACAACATGCCATCAATAATAGACAACATGCCATCAATCATAGACAACACGCTATCAATCATAGACAACATGCCATCAATCATAGACAACCAGCTATCAATTATAGACAACATGCCATCAATCATAGACAGCATGCCATCAATCATAGACAACATGCCATCAATCATAGACAACATACCATCAATCATAGACAACCAGCTATCAATCATAGACAACATGCCATCAATCATAGACAACATGCCATCAATCATAGACAACCAGCTATCAATCATAGACAACATGCCATCAATCATAGACAACCAGCTATCAATCATAGACAACATGCCATCAATCATAGACAACCAGCTATCAATCATAGACAACATGCCATCAATCATAGACAACATGCCATCAATCATAGACAACATGCCGTAAATCATAGACAACATGCCATAAATCATAGACAACATGCCATCAATCATAGAAAACATGCCATCAATCATAGACAACACACCATCAATCATAGACAAAATATCATCAATCATAGACAACATGCCATCAATCATAGACAACACGCCATCAATCATAGACAACATGCCATCAATCATAGACAACATGTCATAAATCATAGACAACACGCCATCAATCATAGACAACATGCCATCAATCATAGACAACCAGCTATCAATCATAGACAACATGCCATCAATCATAGACAACATGCCATCAATCATAGACAACCAGCTATCAATTATAGACAACATACCATCAAGCATAGACAACATGACATCAATCATAGAAACCAGCTATCAATCATAGACAACATGCCATCAATCATAGGCAACATGCCATCAATCATAGACAACCAGCTATCAATCATTGACAACATACCATCAATCATAGACAACATGCCATCAATCATAGACAACCAGCTATCAATCATAGACAACATGCCATCAATCATACACAACATGCCATCAATCATAGACAACCAGCTATCAATTATAGACAACATGCCATCAATCATAGACAAACAGCTATCAATCATAGACAACATGCCATCAATCATAGACAACATGCCATCAATCATAGACAACATGCCATCAATCATAGACAACATGCCATCAATCATAGACAACACGCCATCAATCATAGACAACATACCCTCAATCATAGACAACATGATATAAATCATAGACAACATGCCATCAATCATAGACAACATGCCATCAATCATAGACAACATGCCATCAATCATACACAACATGCCATCAATCATAGACAACCAGCTATCAATCATAGACAACATGCCATCAATCATAGACAACCAGCTATCAATCATAGACAACATGTCATCAATCATAGACAACATGCCATCAATAATAGACAACATGCCATCAATCATAGACAACACGCTATCAATCATAGACAACATGCCATCAATCATAGACAACCAGCTATCAATTATAGA
Organism: Bulinus truncatus; assembly: GCA_021962125.1. Taxonomy (NCBI): domain Eukaryota; kingdom Metazoa; phylum Mollusca; class Gastropoda; family Planorbidae; genus Bulinus; species Bulinus truncatus. Next base: position 4,580,533 of record JAGDYQ010000031.1, on the reverse strand, counting down.
CAACATGCCATCAATCATAGACAGCATGCCATCAATCATAGACAACATGCCATCAATCATAGACAACATACCATCAATCATAGACAACCAGCTATCAATCATAGACAACATGCCATCAATCATAGACAACATGCCATCAATCATAGACAACCAGCTATCAATCATAGACAACATGCCATAAATCATAGACAACCAGCTATCAATCATAGACAACATGCCATCAATCATAGACAACCAGCTATCAATCATAGACAACACGCCATCAATCATAGACAACATGCCATCAATCATAGACAACATGCCATAAATCATAGACAACATGCCATCAATCATAGACAACATGCCATCAATCATAGACAACCAGCTATCAATCATAGACAACATGCCATCAATCATAGACAACATGTCATCAATCAGAGACAACATGCCATCAATCATAGACAACCAGCTATCAATCATAGACAACATGCCATCAATCATAGACAACATGCCATCAATCATAGACAACATGCCATCAATCATAGACAACACTCTAGCAATCATAGACAACATGCCATCAACCATAGACAACATGCCATCAATCATAAACAGCACGCTATCAATCATAGACAACCAGCTATCAATCATAGACAACATGCCATCAATCATAAGCAACATGTCATCAATCATAGACAACATGCAGTTATTTAAAAAAGTATTAGTTGTATAACACATGACATCCAATTAATGTTTAGAGAAAGTACACAAATTAAAAACAGAGAAAACATTGCTTAAGCATGTCTGTCTATGTGTTTGAGTGAGACAGAGAAAACAATTCTTATGCTAGTCTGTCTATGTATTTGAGTCTGACAATCTTAACATCTACCTACTAACACCGCAATATTTACCTAACAATGATTGACAGAAATGTAATTTCACTTTCAACTACTTTGCCGCTATAAAGTCATTCTTTCACTAGAGGTATACAATAATTCAATATCATGGGCTTAGGGCCTGACCTAAAATGTGTTGGGCCCAATCAGTATCTAAAAAGTTGCCCTCAAAGGTTGCAAAAAAAAAAATATATGACTTTCTGCTGCATTAAATACCTCACAGACCAAAAGTTCAAGCACACTAGCACGACCTGGCCATTCTATCTTGTCAGATTGGCGAAACCTCCCTCACCTTGCCATAGTTCGTTTTGAAAAATTTGGCAAAGCTTCGAACACTCGGCCTAAAGCCAAATCTGTATATGATGAGCTGGGATCTCATTAGCGTTCAATGCGGAGGTATGTTTCAATTTCATACAGTTCAATGTAATTGATACTTATCAACGTTTTTGACATAAAAGTTTCAGAAAAAATCATTTTGTCTGTATTAAACATATATTTTCGAATCTCTCTGTTAAGATATAAATACATATGCTTTTTTTTTAAATTGAGAATATCGCATGTTTATTCATGTTGCTACTTTCACACAAAAAGTAGAACACATTAAAACATATATTATATTAATCCAGAGCTCACCCTCTCATAACATTCTTGATCCAGACGTGAAATCAAATATCTAGCTAAAGCTAAATATAATCGTGCTGTAATGGGGACATAACTACAGCATCAGCTGCTGACTTCACGCTCTATGATTATAATGTATTATAGCCTTTTGAAAGTGAGACATAAAGACGACGCATGTAAAGTAGTCATAGGATATGCGTCATAAGAGACGCGATCGTTAGATTTGAACATCTGAAACAAAACTTTGGTGCAAATTGAACAACCTTTCATTGATCAAAGAGAACATGTTCCGTACTTGAGTCAACTCGCGTCAAATTAAAAACAAGTGTTCGCGTCTCTCTATCTCTTTCTCTCTCTCTCTCTCCCCCTCTCCCTTTCTCCAATCTCATTTCTCATCTCTCTCTCTTTCTCTCTCTCTCTCTCTCTCTCTCTTTCTCTCAGACTTTTATTATAATACTCATGACCTTTATGTCATCAAATGATGGCCTGACATCAAATTTCTTTCATCTAAGTAAATGTTTCCTACAACATTAGCTTTCCATACTTTACAAGTTAAAAAAAAATCTAAACAAAACAAGGACAAAGACAGGTAATATTTTAAAATTTTTTTAGTCTTCTTTTGTGTCTTGTAATTACTGTAACCAGAAACTTTCGTGTTTTTTTAATGTGTTTGTTATTAGAACGTAACCAGGAATTCATCACACTGTCATTAAAACCTTCACAAAAGTAAAAAATGACCATAATATGTGTAATTACAGTAATTCAACAACGTATCCCATTATTGAAAACATTTTTTTTATGGAAAGCTAAATATATGGGGTCATCTACTTAACTGGACACATTGTTGGGTCATCTACTTAACTGGACACATTGTTGGGTCATCTACTTAATTGGACACATTGTTGGGTCATCTACTGAATTGGACACATTTTTGGGTCATCTACTTAATTGGACACATTGTTGGGTCATCTACTTAATTGGAAACATTGTTGGGTCATCTACTTAATTGGAAACATTGTTGGGTCATCTACTTAATTGGACACATTGCTGGGTCATCTACTTAAATGGACACATTGTTGGGTCATCTACTGTACTGGACACATTATTGGTTCATCTACTGTATAGGACACATTTTTTTCACAATCTGATCATCAACAAACACAATAGTTACAAAAATGGAATAGAATACATTTGGTTTTGATATTTCACCCATGACCTCAGTATCTATTATAATTTATTTGTCGTTAAAACGGTTACTTCCATAGCTTTTGCAATCTCTGAAAAAGTCTGAACTAATACAAAATTATTAAATTAAGTGATGGAAGATTATATCTTACTTATTACGTAAATAACCGAGGGAAGATTAAAAATATCACATTTTGTCCATGTCAAATTCTACCAAGATATGGACAAGAATATACACATGTATCTATAAAAGATTCCCCGAAACAATCATTAGGGTAGGTAAACCATTTCTTGGACTACTAACCAGTCTTCGGTAGTGGCGTCATTAACGCTAATACCATCAAGAGGGCAGAATGCTAATAATTACACCCCCATTCCCTGGCTACAAAATAAACCTTAAATGCCTTCCCTTACTGGTGGTAAGGTAGATAGCACTCTGTGTAGACTAAAGTTCTCCGCCCTTGCCCAATTACGCTCCTGGTCGTGAAGAGAAACATTGTTCAACTTGTAAAAAAAAAAAAAATTATAGATTCCCTTTTTTTAAAAGTTTATGAGGGCATGTAAAGTTCAACTGTTTTCAAAGTGCAAATTGATAATGTGTCGCTGGCACAACACCTAGTCATCTTAACTTTTTTTTTCAGTGAATTGCGGGTATCCATTAAGGTGGACTGTGGAACATCCCAATGCCCTGATCTGAACCATATGATTCTCAGCGCCCTATGGTGAACTACCGTCCGTTTCCTGATCTGAACCACATGGATTCTCAACGCTGTTCAGTGAACTATCGTCTGTCTTCTACAACGTAATGATACATAATTTAAATTAACCAATCCTGACTCCCTTGATAAAAATAAATCCCAGAATAGATCACTTAGCCATAAAGTTCATAAAAAAGTTACTAGTAAGTATTCATCTAAAAAAAAAATTCCAACTGATCGTTAAAATTGCAAATCTTCTATTCAATTAGAACAGTTAATTGCTTCACATGTCAGAGGTGTTTAGCAAATTGACGAAATGTTTATTTAAAAGTAAAAAAATCAATAAGTAGGTCACTGACCTGTCCACACTGATTGCTGTTAAGTTAAGGATGGACGCCGTGCAGGCCAGTACATCGGAGGCCACCCAGGCGTCACACAGTGGGTCACTCAGCATCCACTTGTTACTGACCACCTGACCAAACGAAACAAATAAAAAATAACAATTAATTACTCTTAGAACATTTCAGTTGGTTTTAATTAAAAATGAACCACCTTGGACAGTTGTTTTTAAGTATATCCTACACTTTTGTTTTGATTAGGCACAATTGTTCAAAATTTGCATATGATACATTTGTGAACTGCGGTATACATGTTGTTAAATGATGAATAAGTGATGATCTTGGATGTGAACTATGTGCAACTATCAGAATAACCTGCATGGTGTTTTCCATTTAAACACATTGTGTGTTGTCAGATTGTATTTCTAAAAGAACACCAAATACTCCCAGAATAACGTTGTTTTTTAATAAATAACACCATTCTGTCCATGGTGTTCTCAGAATGTATTTTTTATATAAACACAATGGTGTTGTCAATAATTTATTTCGCTAAGAACACCATCACGTTCTTAGACTGTATCTCTATAGAAAAAAAATATCATGGTAACAGGATGTGTATAAAAGAACACCATGGTGTTCTCAGTGTGTGTTTTTAAAAGAAGGCCGTGGTGTTATCTTAATGTGTTTATTGATGTACACAACGATATACGCAAAAAAAAAAAAAACAAGTGCGGTGTTCATATTGTAGTGGTTTACCAGCGTAAGAATATTGTTTCAATGTCAATGTATTCAGGTGTTTTTAAAACAAAACATCTTTCTCAACGTAGAACTTGTCCATAGAAACAAAAGGCACATGAAGTGTAGAAACACTTCACAGTAAATGAACTAATTAAAGTTAGACTTCACACAGAAACACTTCACAGTAAATGAACTAATTAAAGTTAGACTTCAAACAGAAACACTTCACAGTAAATGAACTAATTACAGTTAGACTTCAAACAGAAACACTTCACAGTAAATGAACTAATTAGACTTCAAACAGAAACAATTCACAGTAAATGAACTAATTTAAGTTAGACTTCACACAGAAACACTTCGCAGTAAATGAACTAATTAAAGTTAGACTTCACACAGAAACACTTCACAGTAAATGAACTAATTAAAGTTAGACTTCACACATAAACACTTCACAGTAAATGAACTAATTAAAGTTAGACTTCACACATAAACACTTCACAGTAAATGAACTAATTAAAGTTAGACTTCACACATAAACACTTCACAGTAAATGAACTAATTAAATAAACACTTAAAGAAATAAACTTCTATTTTTTTGGTGACACTTGTGAATGAAGTAAACGCCGAATTGAGCATTCATTGCATACACTTTAGACTTTAGACCCAACTTTAAGAATTGCCCACGATGAAATAAATAGAAACATGTCTGTATTTTTTAATGTCTCAGAAACCTTTTCCGACACAGGATGAATCTATGCGGAAGACATCGTTACAAACGTCTGTTTACTGCGTCACAGGGCTCTATGGTCAAGAAAGAAAGACTGACAAAAAATAAAACAACTTAAAAGAGTTTCCAAGGAAAAAATTTCATGGTATGATGGCTTTTTATAAAACGATTTCCCGATAATTTGGAAATGTGTGTGACCATGCTTTTTACTTTTCTGTCCGATGAAATCTTGATAGAGTAGCTTTATTTATGTTGTTGATTTTATTCTGAGTGTTTACATCATCGATAGAACTTTGAAATATTTATGTCTTTTAAAGTGACCAGCTAATGAGTTTATGTTTTCAGCGAACAACATATTTGTTATATTTATTATGGAGTCTTTGTCGATGTTAGTTGATTGGAATCTTTGTCAAAGTTAGTTGAATGAAATCTTTGTCAATGTTAGTTGAATGGAATCATGTGCCAATGTTAGTTGAATGAAATCTTTGTCAATGTTAGTTGAATGGAATCATGTGCCAATGTTAGTTGAATGGAATCTTTGTCAATGTTAGTTGAATGGAATCT